>JAWWEU010000125.1:37118061-37129179 GCA_035583155.1 Acropternis orthonyx | reverse complement strand
GGGCAGGGACACCTCCCACCAGCCCAGGTTGCTCCAAGCCCCGCCCAACCTGGCCTGGGACACTCCCAGGGATGGGGCAGCCACAGCTTCTCTGGGCACCCTGTGTCAGGGCCTGCCCGCCCTCACAGGGAAGAATTTCTTCCATATACCTGATCTAAACCTGCTCTCTTTCAGCTTAAAACCATTAATAAAATTGTATATTAAATAAAGGCTGTATTGCAACAGAAGTGCAAGCCGATGTATTCCAGAAAAAAAAAAATCATAGCTTTATCTCTCCAAACGACTCTCAGGCCAAATCTCTGCTGAGTCTGAGGCGGAGTGTGGAGTTTTTTCATAGCTCTGCCTGTGTGTCACTGCCACTACAATCATGCTCCCCATCTGTAACAGCACTGGAACCATCCACACACATTTTGCTTTCAGTCAGCTCTGGCTTTTGAGAAGTTTTCATTTAGAGTCAAATGGTTTCTTTCTGCTGTGCACTACAGAACTAATGGAAGGGGAGAGCAGAGATTAGTGCCAGTCGCTCCTGCAATGCAGCACAAGCGAGTGTTTCTGTCCCTGCCCGGCTGGAATTGCAGGAGATTGGGAATGCATCGCGTTCCCATCGATTTTCCAGCGCGCCCAAGCTGCATTCCCTGCATGTTATCGACTCAACTGGGAAGCCATGAGGCAGAGACAGTTAAGAAAATATTCACAGGAGACTGGGCCCCTACAGTAAATCAGCAATGAGCTTGTTTGTCTGACCTGTTTATTCATGACCCATAAATGAGCTGCTGATTTTTTCTAGAAACTTCTCCCCCACACACATAACACCACACAGTGATGCTGCACAAACCAACAAGGGCAAAACAGACCCTTAATTCCTCTATCAACTTTTTCATTTTCTGTAATGAACACAAGAGGAGAAATCACATAGTGATCACTCCTTCCAACCTCTTGATTAACTTTTACTTAGCCAAACATGGGTGAGCCTCCTCCAGCTGAGCATTTAAGGTTTAATATCTGGGAGATAGTCAGGTTGAATATCTGAGACAGGCTGGGAGAGCTGGGGGTGTCCAGCCTGAAGAAGAGAAAACTCCAGGGAGACCTTAGAGCCCCTTCCACTGCTTAAAGGAGCTCCAAGAGAGCTGATGAGTGACTTTGGATAAGGGCCTGGACAAGAAGGAATGGCTTCCCACTGCCAGAGGGCAGGGCTAGACGGGATATTGGGAAGGAATTCTTCCCTGTGAGGGTGGGCAGGCCCTGGAGGGGAATTCCCACAGAAGCTGTGGCTGCCTCATCCCTGGAAGCATCCAAGGCCAGGCTGGACGAGGCTTGGAGCAACCTGGGCTGGTGGGAGGTGTCCCTGCCCATGGCAGGGGGTGGGATGAGATGAGCTTTGAGGTCCTTTCCTATCCAAACCATTCTGACACTCCATGATTTCCTCCTGGAGTCAGTGTCTTTTGTCCTGCTGAATGTCCCAGGAAAGGCATTTGTGAAGAAACTTCTGGGCCTTCCTGTTCAGAAGCAGCAGCCTTTGAGGAAAAAACACAATCTTTTTCAGCTCACTGAGGAGAAAAGTTAAGCAAGACTTTTCCCTTTAAACCTGTTGTTCCAACCAGCACTGAAAGAGAAGGATACACCTCCGAGTAGGACAGCCCACCTGGGAGCAGGAATTCCACCGTGCCCTGCTGCCACACCTACCCCAAAAGCTGACTTGGTGTTTGTTTGGGTGACATGGGAATGTCAGAAAAAGCAGACAGGCTCGTGCTGCTTCCCAGGGATCGTCACAGCTGCTGGTGTGAACTCCAGAGGTACGTGAATATGGGACAAGAGGAGGATTTCTTCAGGACAGAAATAAGTGCTTGTGATCCAGATTAAGTACAGGCACAATATATTATTGATTACTGTGTCCAAACCAGCTTTTGTGATACAGTTTTAAGAAAAAAACCAGGCAGCTCTTGCCAAGAAATCAACTTAGAGATGCTCAGCACAAATGGGCACTAAGCTCGAAGTAAAGAGAAGGAAAAGCCTATCGTTTTATATCTCTCTTTTGATGTTGTTTGCTATACTCACAATGGGCTCTAATGCTCTTTTCCAATTTTCCGGCACAAAGTCCTTATCTGAGGATATTCTGTTGAAGTGAGGCCAATGTTCAGCACAAGAACAGCCTGGCAGTTCTGCCCTGAAACCCGAAAATCAGCCCAAATCCCGAGGTCAAGGTTTACTGGCAAAGCTTACAGAAACTCTCCCTGTGTGTATGAGGACATCACACTTTGGCCTGTGACTGCTATCATGCGTAGAAGCATTTTTCTTGGAGAAAAACAAAGCAATCTGCATAATCCTGGCAATTTGGGAAGGCAATTTTAGCTTTTGCATCAAACATTTTGTGCTGCAGTTTCCTTAAGGGACATTCCAGGCAATTTTAAATGCACATCACCTCCAAGAATCAATCTAGCACTGGAGCCACTGTTGTCTTTGGCACTGTGTGGAAAAAATTGAAGGTTTGTCTACTGGTTTTAATAAACATGAAGATATGGTTGCTCCAGGTTCAGAAAGCAGCATATCCCTGTGGCAAATAACATGATTATCTCAAAGCTAGTTTGCCTCCTTGCTCTTTGCCTTGATGTAGCGTCTTCCACACATCTTTCCCAAAGGATTTGAAGGACCAGGCTCTCCGGCTGGCTGCCCTCTCCTGGATGGAATCAAAAAGTGTTTGATTATTTCCACTTAGATAAAATGCAGTGATCTGCTTTTAATTTCTTTTCCTCGGGTCTGTATAATCACAAAGGTTCCAACTACGCCAGAACGAGAACTAGGGAATTCTAAGGGGCTGCTTCATAATCCTCTACAGAGCTGCCAACTCTTTTGAGAGTGGAGTTTTTAGCCAAATTTCCTTTATATATACATATATATATATATATATATATATATATATATATATATATATATACACACATACATACAGTGTATCTCAACTTGTCTAGATTCTCAACTATACTAGATCCTGCATTTGAAGCTAACCAAGGTCAGGATTCAAACAGATAAGTAGTACTTTGCACAATGTAAGAATTTTGGATGTCTAGGAAGTCACTCTGTTTCTGGTTCTTTTGATTATGAAAGCGCATCTTTTCCCTCTGAGTTATTATGAAACATGAAGCTGGAATTTTAGGACAATGCCAACACCGTAACCTGAGTGTACATTTTTAAACAGGAAAAATCTGTTCAAGCTAAGAAGGAAATCCATGTCAATGGAAAATAACACTTAGGTACATGGACATGTCATCTGAGATTAAACTTCTGTTTTCAAAGAAGTGGAACAAGGCCAGATGCATAGCCTTAGACTATCCATCCCAATTGCACAGTAACTCTATCACACTCTCCCAAGCATTAGGAAATCAGCATGAAGCTGTGTCAGGGGAGGTATAGGTTAGATATCAGGAAAAAGTTTTTCACCCAGAGTGGGGTTGGGCACTGGAACAGGCTCCACAGGGCAGTGGTCACAGCACCAAGCTTGCCAGAGTTCAAGTGTTTGGACAATGCTCTTAGGCACATGGTGTGATTCTTGGGGTGTCCTGGGCAGGCCCAGAAGCTGGACTTGATGTTCCTAATGGGACCCTCCCAACTCAGCATATTCTATGATTCTATGAATACACAACAGTTCATTAAATCCCACCACTGTCTTTGAGGAAGTTCTCTCAGAACATAGAGGGGTAGGAGATGAACAGAATTACTATCCAATATTTTCTTCCCCTTGTAGCATCATAAGTAAAGTTTAAACTCAAGGAGGAATTTTTCAATTTCATTAAAGATAATAAATGATTCCTCTTAAAACAGAACCACTGGCCCAACCATAGGTTCTTATTTCCAAAATAGTTCTTGAATTCAGACTTTGTCCTCTCAAGAGAGATTCCTAGATAAATAATGATTACAAATCCAACCAGTTAGCAGTCTGCTACCAAAAGTTACAGGTGATTTCAACTAAGCTGTTTGGATTACTTTAACACTGTGATTGCCAGAACTCTAAAACATTATGTACTTACTGCAGATTAAAGTAGATTTAAAGTCATCACAGCCCTCCCAAAGTAGCTTTGTACATAACGTGAAAGTGACATCACAACTACAGATTACAAATTGCTCCAGGAGCAGCCTTTTCTGCACTGTTCACCCCTTCCAGCACGAGCTCACAAACAGACCAAGCAGCTGGACCACAGTGTGCTCTGGCAGCACCACTCCCTGTAATGTCTGCTTTGTGAGCAGGATCAGTGGACTGTGTCCATCAGGCCTGTGGTGTTTCCTGTGCCATATAAACTCCAGGGGGACTTGCGAAACAGCAGCTTGGGTCTTTTTATGAGTTGCAGGTTAGGAAAAGAGGCCATTCTCAAAGATATACTCCATGCTACTGTATAGCACCATGTGCATATTTGTAACACTTGGTAACTCTGAAAAAAGATCAGAAAGGCAGCTGAATTACAACCACCACCATAAACTCCACACAAAAGAGAATCCTTTGCTTGTTCTGGATCTCCTGCAGTATTTCAGGCTGAAGCTTTGTGCAATACTTGAATGATTTAGCTGGGTAAATGAGAGGAGTTAGTATTGAAGCACTGCAAGAAAATTGTAGCTGAAGTTTCAGTGGGTTTTCTCTTTTGTTCATGCCACTGTTCACACACCAGGTCAGACTGAATAGTTACTGGAGGCCATTTCCAGAACATTTCTGAGTTGGAAAGATTTTAAACAAGTGAAAGTATAGTTACAATAACCTGCTCCTGATTTTTTAGCAATGTCTGTAAAAATACTGCTGCCTAACATGCTGATGAAATTGGCTTTCCTTCAGGGTCCCACAAACTGCCCCTGGCAACTGACTCAAGCAGACAGAGCTCTCACACTAGGCTAAGTAGATGAGACGAGACACACAGTTAATGAACCGGCTGTGATCTGCCATGGAGCTGAGGATATGGATGAATGTTATTCCTTTGATCAGTTCTTCAGTAGTACTGTCAGCAACTGCCCCCACTCTACCCTTATGCACACACATTGCTTCAAAAGCAGGCAGGAAATGGGGACAAAAGGTAACTTTAATATTTCATTTATGTCTGTCTTTGGGGATTAATGTAGAAGCCTGAAATGATTCCATACTGACAGAGAGGGAGACTAGAGCCTGTGCAGCTGCACCACTGCTACAAAAAGCAGGTCATCCATTTGCCAGTGGTCAAAAATTTCAAGGACATTGCATTAAGTTTTAAGAAGGAAAAAAAAAAAAACATGCCTGAAGAGGAAAATATGCAGCCAAAGTTATTCTGGAAATGTGCTTTTGGATGCACCACTGCCATTTATTAAAGCTCTATAATTTGCTGTGCTACCCTTTTATGGAGGGTAATGGTGAGGCAGACACTTTACTACAACAAAACTAGATTTCTCCTAGTCTGCACCAGAGGCACAACAATATTTCCTTGTAAAAACTTTGAAGCAGTGAAAGCAGTTTTCCAAAAATGGAACTGACAGAAAAAAACACTGAAAACTACTTCTCAATGAAGGAGTTGAAAACTGATGAGTTTCAGGACTTTACTGTCCCATGACAACATCTGCTTTTAATCTGATGTTGTTGTAAAGATGGACAGGGAAGGCTGTGGAAAAACAGAGAAATGAACCTTCCTGGTTCATTATCAACTGCAGTGAAATTAAGCTATGTATGTGAACTCTGGTCTTGACCTTGAAGGCAAGTAAGAACAATGAATTTGTCACAGAGTTCTGCTAATTTGTACAGGCCATAGTGAAAACTGCTGAAAAAACCGTACTTATCTCAGAGTCAGAAACAAGAATGCCTGTGTAGTGTAAGTTCTCACATACAGAAGAGTACCTCCACCAGTGAGACAGACAACCTCCCTCAGCCCAGGAGTTGCACACTAAAATTTTCATCTAGCTGGAAGATGTACCAAATACATTTCTGAGAACACCAAGAAGAAGGGGACCTTTGGGGGAAATACAAAGCTGGGATAAGGGGAGAACCCCAGAAGTAATCCTGACTCACACAGGGTCTGGCTGGACTGGGTGCACAGCTGGCTTTTAGGTGACTCACCAACAGAGACTGCAGCTGCCTTGCAGGCTTTTTCCCTCCTGGATCCAGAGGCTCACACAGCCCAGCTACTCCTGTACCAGCACCGTTCTACTGCCTGCCATGTAACAGCACATGGATCAGGAGGGGTCACCCTAACCTGTATGTATCTATAATGAAAAAATTAATTCCTGCAAGAAAAAATTGACAACTGAAAACAATAACATATAAACTCTGCAACTGTATAAACTCAAATGCCAGGACTCCCGTCTGGATTTGCTTCCAGGAAAAACTGTTCTTTTGCATTTCTCTAGACTAATACTATATGAAAAAAGTCAGTGCTATAGTTATTTTAATAAACATCTGAAAAGTTGGAGAAATTTGAGGCAATCAGTAGTCCCTGACTCATTGTTATAGTTTCAAAATCTTTAATGCATTTTTTTCCTCTTCCTTACCAACACAGAGGTTTGGGAGCTGAAGCCCACCCACCACTACCTGCTCCTAGGACCAGCTACAGCTAACAAAGTGGTGGCCAATACCTTTGCATTCCAACTTACTGGCTGGGGAGGATTTGGGGAGGTAGGGTGGCACGCTGAGAGAGGTTTTTCTGGTTTTTTTTCCACACTTCTCTCCTCCAGCGGCTGTGTGGGTGCCAGCCACCATTTGCTGGGCTGCTGGAAGCACTTGGATGGAGCTCCCTTGGCTCAGCCCCCGACTCCACATGCCCTGTGCCATTTCTTCAGAGAGGGAGCAGTTGCTGCTACCTGGATTTGCTACAGACTCCCTGAAGGTCGACACCACCTGCAGAGGAGTTGCTAACCCCCCACCCCCACCACTTTCGGACAAAGGATGAGGAGAGGGTCTTAAGCCTACCCATGGGAAAGGTTTCAGCCCGTCCCTTGTGGCCACCATCCCCACAGAAGTGTTTTTTTGGAACCAGCACCTCTCCCTGGTCGGAGTCCGTGAGTGACTTTCCCAGCTGCTGCCTCTCGAAGGGTGGCATCACCTCCCACTATCTGTAAATATATCTGCAAGGAAGGGGGCAAAGATAGGACTTGATCTGTTTGAAATTTTTTGGTTACGGTGTTGCTGTTTGTTCTGTTCTGGTTTTATATATATATATATATATATATATTTGTAGTAAAGAACTGTTACCCTTTTCTATACATTTTCTGATTAAAGTCTCTTAATTTCAAAGGTTGTGGTGTATTTTTTGGGAAGAGGCTCCCCTCCTAGTCCAGACAGGACTTAACTTATTGTTAAGCAGTTAAAAAAACCCAAACAACCCAAGAAAAAGCAAATCCTTAATAATAAATAAGCAGAATAATCTTTGTTAGAAATGGCAGCTACTGGCCTCACTGAAACTGTCATTTCATTTGATCTCCTCCATCACGGCCACATTCACCACCACAAACAAGTGGGCTCTGTATCATCTAGATGGTTACTGACAGATAGTCTCATTAAGTAGATGATATTTATTGGAAGGAATCGGTAATACTGTTATCATTTTACAGACTACACAAAGAGTTCTCAGTGCTTCTGACTCAATGGGTTTCTTAGCTCCTCTGAGAAATGCTGCAAATGCAGATCCAAAGAGGGCTCTCAGCGTCTGCTTTAAGGCCCTGAGTTCACACTGAGATGTTTCCAGTTTTTCCCAGCTTCTTGGCCTCAAATGTGGAGGCTGTCCTTGGGAGTGTGAACCAAATCTCAGCGAATCACATGCCTTAAATCACCTGTTTCCCCCAACGAGTCAAACTGCTCCTTCTGAACAAAAACTTCTTGCCATGAGACATCACTTTATCTCTGCAGGTACTTATCTCACCTCTGTTTGTGCTGCAGTAATCTACCCTTAATCTTTGAGACTATCATCTGTTATTTGGCGGCCAGGGTCAGCATGGATTATGCTAACTGAATAAAATCCATATGCTTCTGAAGGACAGAAATCCTCTGATGAGAGGACTGCTTGTGTCTACACTGTCACTATAACCTCCTTTTTTTCAATCTCTTGATCTGAGTCCCCTGAATGCTGCAATCCTGTCCTAGCATGTTCCCCAACTCCCCACTTGGGAAACTTCACCAGCTCCCCAAAAAGAGGGGAACTCTCAGGGAAGTGAGAGTTCTCTCCCCTAGTGTGAGCTGGGGAGCATGGATCTCAATAACAGATTTCACTCCTGCCGCTTAGGGCAGTCCTTCCCTTACTTTCATAGGTAAAAATAATCCCCCACTACCAGCTAACCAGAAATGAGAGCTGTGATGCCATAAACCACAAGATTTTAAATCTGAATACTTTGCTAGAGAATATGTTTTCCAACTACATATCTCCAGCTAGCAGAATAGAAGAGAGCCCATAGAAACTGTGGAGAAGAACAGTAATTAGGTCAGTCAGACATTTGTTGTCCTATGTTTGTGAAAATATTTTTGTGAAAACTTCAGTTGCACAACAACACAGAACCAAACTTAATACACAGAGTAAACTGTTGGCTGTCATTATCAGTAATAAGAGAGAAGAGCTATAGTTGTAAAGCAGCTGCTGTAGCATTCAGCCATATTCTGCTGGCAAGAAAATAAAGCTAATGAAAGATTTAAAGGAAGAATGTTATGCATGAGCCTTCTTAAGACATGCAATTAAATACAAATTGCAAAACACAAATAAGTACATTATAAAATGCAGAATTGCAGGTCAAAGATTGAAATTATTAGCATTGACAGAACTGCTTTTAAAGCTTTCCTTCTCAAGCTATACACAGGATGCTTTTCTTCTAAATGATATGTTTATGAATAAAAACAAAATAAAACAGAACACATCAAATATTTTCTCCTCATAACTATACTTTAAAAGCATAACCATGCTTCTGCTGTAATTACATAAGATGCTATTCCATTGACAATTAATATTAAGAGTGAGTGGGAAAGCAAACAAGTCAAAGGGAAAAATCTGCTTTCAAGTATTGCTAAAAGAACCCCATTCATAACTGAGTTTGCTGTTTAGTGATGAGGCTTAATCCCTCAATGTAGGCAGAAAAGCGATATAGTCACAACTAAACTGTGTTTTGGGGTCAGGTGAAGTGGATTCCTGACAACATCTTTCAATCATCGCAGGTGCAACTATTCCTGGAGGCCAAAACCTGCTCTACCTGGAAGATACGATTTCTTGACAGAGAGTAATAGCAAGAAAGAAAGACTAAGTACATTTTCTTAGAAGAAGAATGAGCTTCACAGAGGTCAGCATTTTGTCTTCATTGCTTCTCTTTCCAGAGCAGGGAGAACAGCTTCAAGCAAATCTGACACAGCATGCTCTGCATTAGTGGTTTTTTATCTCCATACATCACCCTGTCTGTACCAATACCCTTTAGATATCTTCCCATTAATCTGGGAGTGGTTCATACACCTGTGTTTTCCAAGGAGAAAATTCAGCATACTTCAAGTCCCCATGCAGAAGCAACACACAAAGGAACCTTCTTCTTCCTGCATCACAGGGGAGAAATTCACCTTGAGGCGTGATTTCACTTCCTGTGGGATTTATTAAATCAGAGAGCAATTGATGCAAGGGATGCACCATCTGTTTGGGACTCAGTTTTTAAAGACCACTGCTGTAGTACACAGACTTTCATTACAGACAGGTGCCATCTGAAGTGATGACGAAGAAGAAAATCAAAAAACAAGTCTTTCAATTTTTCAGTCATTTGAACAACTCTGAAACTACACAGCAGATGTTAGCAAAAGATCCATGTATGCATTCCTAGTAGTTTTTCAATATTACCACCTGGTTTGCTGCGTGCTACTAATAAAGATGGGTGTCAGGCAAAACTCCAAATGAATAATGCCATCCTCCACAAACTCCTATTGCCACGAGCAATGGCATCCACATGATGAACACTGTGCAACAGAGCCAATATTCCTACAATAGATCTTCACATGAAGTTTACTCCACTGTCAAGATACATTCAGAGCATGTGTGTATGTATTTCATTATCAAGACAAAAGCCAACAGCCAAGTATGCAGAAAGAAATATGTATCATATTCTTGACAAATAATGTATGTAATAAAAAGCTCTTGTTTCAGAGAAAGGATTTTTTTTTTCTTGTATGAAAGATTTTGAGTTTAGTTTTCCAGCTACAGTTTTATCGATGCAGCACAGCTAATTTATACTCTAGATGGCTATTAATGTAAGGTCTTTTAAATGTATTTTCTAATAAGAAGTCAGCATACGATCTATTGCAGTAAGTAGTAAAACACAGAAATAATCCATTTTCAGCAAATGCATGGCTTGTCTGCTGATGTAAATATTCCTTTGAAATATTAATTCTTGCAAAAAAGGTGTTTGTTCAGAAACTGATACAGGAGGAAGTCTTTTCTCAGTCGCTAAACCACTCTAGCTGTGCCTCTCCTATATCGACCTATAATACTGAATAAAATTTTTTCAGGGTTATTACACAGGATGCTACATTTAAAAAAATCCTTTGAAATACGATTTCACACATGCCCCTAATATTAACTTTGAATATATTGTTAGAATTTTTCCTTGAGTTACTTTACAATAATATAAATCTTAAAATAAAACTTTTTCAAGGTAAACATTTCCTGTTATTGTAAGCCTTGTAAAATGACTTTATCACAAAAGGTTTAATTATTATGTTAATTTTCCTCTTAGGAAACAAACACATATGTTAGGCATGTCAGTGAATTAAGAACACTCCCCGCTATGTCTCAGTTACTAAATTAAGTCTCTTGACTGAACTGAGTAGTTCAGCAAATCACTAAGCACTGTTCATTGTGGAAAAGCAATTTGCATAGCAAAACAATTAGTTGTGCACAAGTAAACCACCACTGCTACTGAAGTTTTATGCAACAGTGAGGGCCAATGAACCACCACATTGTCTTCTCCTTGACCATGTCACACACTGCCTCTTTCCTGATGCAAACTTCAGTAAATAAACACAGAGGGAACAATGCTACAAGTGTGAAAACCTGTCCCAGTCTCCATGGGAACAACTCAACACTGTCCTCTGTGATGGGTTTGATAAACCCCAAAAAACTCAGATTAAGGTTTTAGTTTTAGCTAGGCCCCAGTTTTGTGGGTCAT
>JAWWEU010000125.1:37089736-37117961 GCA_035583155.1 Acropternis orthonyx | reverse complement strand
TCTGGGTGGTGGAACCTGTGTGTTGTTAGGAGGGGGGTTTCAATAAGTTATTTTTTGGTTTGTCCTTTATATCTATCTATCTATATGCTGTAAATTTCTGTAAATATATCTGTATATACCAGTTTCAGTTTTAAGTTTTTTTTTTCCTCACTTCTTTTAACTGAAACTCTGTCGCATTGGGAGGTAGTTGGCATTTTGCCATGAGTCAAACCAAAACAATAACATCCTCTTTTTGATGACTTTTTTTACACCAGAAGACAGATACAGTGCCCTCCCTCTCAGTCCTCTCTGTTCCAAAGTTCATCTGGAGTCTCCAAATGACTATTCCGTGGTTCCCATGTACAGTGGTCAAATCTGAACACAGCAAGGCACCTGTGACTTCACAGATATACAGACTGAAATATTTACCGGCAACTTTTATGGCTGTTAACACGTCACACAATGAAAATTGAATTTAATTTAACAATATAATATTCATCCTTTCCTGTCACAATGCTGACTAACTAGCTATTTGCACTTATGCTTCAATATTTCTCCTCAGCTGTGGCACTCTGCTTTTCAGTGCTGAATTTCATATTAGTTTCTTCTAATTATTTCTTTAATTTGCCAGGACCAAGCAATACTGCATTTTGACCCTCTCTTATCAAAGGCTTGTAAGCCACCCCTGCTGATACCAGCTTACTTGTTTAAAAATTTATTGCTCAGATAATGAATGAAGACACTGAACAGAACTAGGATGTGAGGTTCTGCAGAGATATTTGCCTTAAGGACCTGCATCAGTATTTGAGACAATCTCACAGTTTAACATCAAACCACTTACAGCTACTCTTTGACAGCAATTTCTTCTCAACTTGTCATGTGGTCATCTGATGAAAAATAAAGATGTATCCACACTGTATCAACTTTATGAGGAAGCAAGTATGGCAACACCAAAAGCCTCAGAAAGGAGATGACACTCACAGCCTCCCTATTCTTTTAAGCAGCCAAGTTCCTGATATGGCTTAACAGATCTAACGTCTTTCTGCCACCAAAGGGAGGGAACCCATTCCCCACTCATTCCTCTAATCCTCCCTGCTACAGATTGCAAGTGTGTTGTCTTATCCCCATGGAACAACAGGTTTATCCTCCTCAAACTGCTAAATTCACTCAAATGGTAGAAAACTAGACTTTTTTTTCTGGAGTATGAGGGGGTTTTAGAGTTTACATGGCTTCTAGAGGTGGGTATCATAAAGCGCAGAAAGCAGCACCAAGTCACCAGTGTGACAGACTGATCCACAGCAGGACCATCCCTTCCCCAATCCCATGGCAGGGAGCTTGTTTTCTCTGTCAAAGAAGGTAAAGTTCTACGACAGAGTCAGTTCCTGACAAGTTCATATTAACATTTTTTATTATATTTAAGATAACTTAAAGTGGATTATTTAGGATTTTTTACAAATTTTTGATCCAGGTTCAAAGAGAGCCTTATTCACTTCTTTATAATTACAGAACCATAGAATCATCCAAGATTGGAAAAAACCTTCCAGATCAGTCTAGTCCAAATGTCAACCTAGCACCACCATAATCACCCCTGAATTAGGTGGTTTAAACACAAGTTAAGTATTTTATAATATCTACCATCATCCTTTTCTTTTCCCTTCTTCCCTCATCCAGAGTCAGTCAATAAACTTGTCTCACACCTGTCCCAGAATTTCATAGCAGGTATGCACAGTCTTGCATACCACAGAACTCCTCCTCCTTCTCACTCTAGATCAGATTTGCAAATCCCTGGGGTAATCCCTGCCTCTGCTCTGCCCTGTAGGGCACCACTCCTGGGAGCATTCTGAGCTTTAAGCTGCTTCTGAGACCCAAAAGGATATGCCCACCCTTTCCAGTTACACTGTACCCAGTAGTATAATTTGCACCTCAGAACTGCAGGTTTCTGGGTGCTTGAAATCAGAATCACACAATCACTTCAACTCTGGAAGAACCCGGGGAAGCCACAAACAGCACAACCTTCATCTCAACTTTTCCCTGGCTCAACTCCTCTGCTTGTTGTTATTTTCAGAGCATGCTGACCCTACCTTCAGGACAGGAAAGTGTGTCTGCTAGGTGCACTCAGAGTGATGACGTTCAGTATTTTGCTCAGAGAATACCAGCTGGAGTGTCCCTGGAGCCAACTCTGACATCACTCCCCTGCAGGTAGCTAATACAGACGGGTGGCTAATTTGGCTTTAAGCCTGTCCTCCAGGATGTTCTACTCAGTAATCAAGCTTGCTTCTGACAATAAGAAAACATAACAATTCTAATAAAACATTTGGCTTTATGCCAGCATTTCTGGTTCTTCTCATTTATTTTCCTTAACACTGACATTTGATTCAGAAATATTAAATTCAAAACGTTTTCCTTGTTGAAATCAGTTTCTCTTCTAGGTTTACAAAATATGTGCATGCACTTTTCTCTGAGCATCTTTGTCACTCAAAATTATTTCATTAATAATATTTTGAAATTTATTTTCATGGATAAAAATTTCATATTCTGAGCTGTATTTGCTGGGACCAGTCAACTGAGTCATCTGGTATGATACTGCTCTTTCTTCTTAATTCAGTGTAAATATACTGCTACCCACTTGCTTTCCAATAAGGCCTGTACAAAGAAAGCTGAAATATGTTTTCCACATGTTTTAAACTTAATAAGGCTGTGTGTGCATCAACTGAAGACCAAATGAAAGGGTTCTAGTTGACATTAAATATTGGTGAAATTTATTTTGGTGTTATTTCCTTAAATTTATATACGAGATAACTAAATGCCAAACAATATTTTAGAAAATGCCCTTTTTAAAAATTATTGTATCTGCCAAAGAGGCTATTAACTAGTTAATTTAAATCAGTTAAATTATAGAGAAAACTAACATGTGGAGAAAATGGGGGAAGAAAACCTAGTATGTGATGACAAAATTAGGCCTCAACAGCCCTCTGTGGAAACTTCTGTTTGACTTTAACACCAGCACCAGAGTGTTTTAAGTTTAGTATGAGATAGTTTAGAAAGAAAATTGGATGGCTGAATTGAAAGCAAACAAACTGGGAGCACTTTTGAGTTACCATGAGACAAACATTAAAGTACCTAGACATCTAATCAAAAGCCTACCAAGCTTCCAGTCCTGAAACATCATTCCTTTTTTTAGCAAAACATAGCTCCAGCAATAAAAACAGTAGATCAAGCACTAGCTAAATGTTCTCATTAATATCTTGGTAATAACTAAATCATGTTCAATTTCCAAAAAGAATAATCAAAGTATTTAGCAGGTGGAGAAAGGGACTGTTCTCTCATTTCTTTCAAAAGTGAGATAGATGCAGGATGGACTACATTTCAGAACTGGTTTGGGTCTCTCTTGTTTTTACATATCTTGAAAGGTTTAATTTTTGTCCTTTCATACAATAGAAGTTTTGTTACTAACTTCCCTTGGACCAGGATATTTTTCCAGAGTTTCCCAACCCTGCCTTGCAAGTTCCTGTGAACTATAGTTGGTATTTTAAACCATTATTTAAGTATTCACAAAACAATGAATGGAGACATTTCTTTTTCCTGTTTTTAACTCTTGTTTTGCTAATTATGCTCCACAGGCACTGTCTGGCTAAGCAGGAGCAAAGCTGAATAATGCAGAAATAAGGAATACCAAATGTACAGAAAGGAAGGCTCTCATGGAAATCCCCAGGGTTCTGTTTTAGCTCACAAATCTGACAGCACCTCAGTGACCAGCCCTGCCTCTGGCACTGTGATGAGCCACTACTGCTCCAGCTATCGTTATCATCTACAGATTTTTAGTGTCCCAACAAGAGAATCTGGAAAAACAATGCATTCTTCAGGCTTAAATACCTAATTTCGAAAAATAGATTAAGGACAATAAAGTTTCTTTTCCTCATTACTATATCTCTGAAGGATGTGTATACTGTTAGTGTTACTCTTACAGAGACACAAACCAAGGAGAGGCAAAAAAGCTCAGAAAGGCAGAATTCTTCAAAGTAAATACTAACAGATTGACCTTACAGCTAACACCAAGTTTATTTAAACAAATAGCAAACATACAAGACAGCCAAAACTTCATTATGTATTTTAAATATCAAAATGCTAGTCATTCTTGTCACACTTCCAACTTGCTAAATTTACTTACTAAAATCTTGCTCACCGGTAACATATGCTCATCTGTGAGTTTCAGAAATTTCAGAATAATCAACTGCTATAGTTCTTCCCTTAAAAATGTAGGATGTTTTTTATGCTATTTCACAAGCAGTCACAATAAGAAAATTAAATCACAAAAATAAAATCAGTGTATTTACTTCAGCTTTTTAATGAAACAGCATCTGAGTTAAGGTAAGGTGTGCCTTAATTGAGTTCAGAGTCAAAATAGCTTTTAGCTAAGATTCACATGGACTGTCTCCCTGCCCCAAAAACCAGTAGTTTAAATGTAGAGATATTAAATATTAGTTATATCAGGAAGGATCAAATTTCTCACAACACTCCTCTCCTTCCAACATACAGGACCTCTCGAAAATACTTTTCACTTCTGCCTCCAGCTTTACAGTAACTATTCCCAGGGCCATGCTACTACTATCAATGATGATGTTGCAAATAAGAAAGTAAAATAAAAAGCCATGTTAATTTCAGGCTTCATTAGAAATGGAAGTGAAAAAAAGACAGCGCTTACCAAATGAAAATGGATTCAAGTGTTGGAAAACCAACATCAAAGTTCTTAGGGAATCCTTCAAATACATCTCATTTTGCTGCTCTGCTGTACACCTTCTGCCCATTACCTCATCAGAGCCACAGCTGGATCAATTGAACATTTACAAGAATAGCTGTCCCAAGCATCTGAGATATGCAAGGTCAGATTGTTCAGGAATGGAAGAAAAAAGTAACAGATAAGCTTCAGAAAGGGCAAAGACAACTTGAAGATCTATTAGTAGAGATCTTTCCAGCAGATGTAGGTCAGCTGCTGAGGACAGCATGCAGTATGATGCTGCATACAAATCTGGCCTGCATTTTTCAAAAAAGGAGAAATGAAAATAAACTTTGAGCTGTGCCAGAATAAACAGAGCAATACACAGCTGGTATTTTATGAGAAAAGGCTGAAGAAGGCCAATGAAGTGAAGACCGAAACAGGATGTGATTTCTCTTTAGCAACAGACCAGGAATTACCTGACAGATCAAATATTTTTAAACAACCTGACTGCTTAGGTGTGTTCAATTTATATCCAGAAAGACCAGCGTTTTCAGAGATCTGAGGCATCATCTCTGCTGCTATCAAGTTGCAGGAAGCTCTCTAGTCCTGCTGGTGTTCCAGCTTTATAGGTTGGACTCCACATCCTCCTGCTTCAGTTCCACTCTTGGGGTATTCTGGATTCTCTGTTATGTCTGGAATGTCACAACATACAGAAATTCACAAATTCAGTTAATTAAGTTTAATAATTAACTTTGTCTATTTGAGTCAAATGAAATCTTTCAAAAATCAGCTAGCTTGAGAAGTACAGTGATTGTCTCATTAGGTAATTAATGTTTCTGCTGGTACCTATTGCTTACAGATACAAAGTGAAGTGCCTTCTGAGCTTCTTTCAGTTATCCTCAACATTTTTTGAAAATTTCTGTTCCAGTTGCTTTTCCAACATGTGCATGTTCCTATTTTATGCTATTTCTATAAATATTTGAAGAAAATGTCCAGACAAAAAAAATAAATTAGAAGAAACCTACATTATTTAGCATTTGAATTCTAGGACTGCATAACACAAACTTTTGTAGAAAGAGATATTTAACTCTAAGTGGCTTCTATGACTTTTTTCTAGATGCAGCTTATATGGTATCTGATCTAAACTGATCCCTGTAAAACTAACTCTGTGTGTGTATGCGAGAGAGTTACTATTACTTAGCCCAAGCAGTAGATTTTTAGTTTCACCAGACGCTGTACTGTATTTATTCTTTATATGACTACCAGGCAGATTGTGTACTCAATATTTCTCACAGTAGTTAAGGTTTTAACAATGTGTCTTTAGTAGGAAGCTTTCTGAAGGTAGAAACTTGCTAGTTAAGTAGAAGTGCCAGTCAAAAGATTTTAAGGTGCAGGTAGACAGGACGTGACATCATCGCTCACAGGTTAATGCCCCATCGTAAAGAATGAGAAAGCAAAATCTTTGGAGAAAATTAAGGTATGAAAGGACACCCTGTGCTCTAATTTTGTGCCTGTTTAATGTTCTCCCCTTCTCCCTTGGGATATGAGGAAGAAGTTCTAGTGCCTCAAAGACAACAGAAGCATGAGACCATAAGAGGATGAGAGGAGATGACATCCTGACATGTGAGGGAAAGGAGAAGGGGACAGCTGGGATTTTGAAATATCCTGTAACCAGGGCCAAAGACTACAGACAAAGTAAGTTCCAGGATTGCATTTGCGCTTTTCACAGCTGTTATCACACTGGAGAGTCATAGTTACCTATGATCATCAGCTTCTACAAACAGCTTTTCCTCTACTGCTACCAGTGGATGACAATATTATGAAAGAAATTCTAATTATCAGTTCACTTTGACTTTGAACTTTTTGTTATCAAATTTCAGCCTGTTCTCTTTGCTAACTTCTAAACTGACATTGGGATTTTTTTTTTCCTTACCCTTTTTTTCCTTCTGGATGCAGCAATAATACTGATAATCACCTGATGGGTCATCCAAGTTCCTTGCTACAACACATTTTTCTGTTTCTCTTTAAAAAAAATTATTTCTCTACTGACATAATTCCTGTTATGCTATTAACCTTTATTAAGTTACACAGAAATCACCTTCTGTAGGTCTACTGTGTACTTGGTTATTGGATGTGCTTATGCATTCCCACTGAAAGGCTCTGTAGATGGTGTTAAATAGTTTTGGGGTTTTTTTATTTAAAATTTTTGTCATATTTTCTTTATTAAGACCCAGGTGAATATGCAGACATCAATGGTTTTGAAATCAGTGGCTTCATTATATGCATGACTAAACAACAACAATCCTCCCCTGAAAATCATGGCTATATATGATTTTAATATCATAAGAAAAGCTTTTACAGCAAAACACTACTTGGATTTCATTTAAACTAACACTTTGATGGGACTTTGTCCTATCATCCAGTAGGTGGAGATGTAAGGCCAATAAAAGCAGAAAACAGCTATTTGGTAGTCCTTGATACAATTCAAGGTTTTTATAATACAATTTATCCGAGGATAGATTTCTTAATAAGCATTAGATGAGACAGATGAAATCTGTCTGCAGTTAAAGCCCATCTACCAGCCTTCCTTGCCACAGACATTCTTACAAGTCTATGGCCAGCTGTGCCCACAGAGCTTAGGAAACTTTCACATCCAACAAACTATTAATGAAAGTAATAAGGCAAAAAGCTAAATAGGTGATCAAAACCCAGAATTTCTAATGACTACTATGTAAAGTCAGGTATTTTTAAAAAGCTTGATCAGTATCCTATTATACCACATTAAAAAAAAAAAAAGGAGTATAAAAAAAAAGGTATAGTCTCAGGCATACAATACCCCCATTTTGACAAGTTTTGAGTCCTTTCATGCCTATAGAAATTATGAGCATGTTATTACCTTCCAGTATATATACAAAGTATTACCACTTCCATTGAGACAGTCACAACACTCGGTTTTGTCATTAAATATTTATGAATCTATTAAATTACCATTATAAGAACTCATACTAGAAATCGGTTGCAAGAGCAATAATATCTTGTGATTTACAAAAAACACAATCACGTTTCTTAACATCACTCTGCTACAGAATAATAATATCCCTATCTGCAGCAGAAATGGAAATGCAAACAAATGCAGTAATATAAAATAAAGTATAAAAATTAAGGCAATATAATCAAATGTTTATAACAATGTCTTTGTTTGGTTTAAGGTCAAATGAAAACACTCCTGAAATAACAGGGCCCATATGAATTAGACATATCAACTAATTATATACAAAAGGCTATGCTTCTTCCCTGAATGCCCTTTGAACAAGATGGGAACAAAGATTGTGCTTTGAACAGTGTTGCTGTTTAAACTGTCATTCTGTCAAAAAAATCACTACATGACGAGCTAGGCATTAAAACCTACTGCAAAGCAGAGAGCTGGGGACTTGAAACATTTCCTGTGGGCTGAGAGCTTAGTTTGCTCTCCTTCAGGGCCTTCTGGGAGTCTCTTCAAAACCACTACCGTGCGCTCCCCAGACAGTGGTCTGAAAACACTGCTTCAAACTACTTTCTTCCTCACTGTTTACCTTTTCCTCGGGTGCTCTGAAAGGTCCTTTGCATGTTTGCAGCGCTTTGAAAGGGAAAAATGTTGTTACTGTTCTCTCACTGTGCTCCTCCTGGCTTATCACCAACTTTCCCCCTCCTAATTCACCACATGTCCACAGGTCATTTGCACTCATGGGAAAACAGAGTGGTTTATTTGCCCTAGCATAAAAAAGCCTGGGAATTTCTGCATCATCAGCTAAATTTTCTGCTGGAGAACCAGGAGAGTGGAGGGAGTGGGGTCTTCTCTCTCCTTGCAGGCATTTCATTCTCTATAGTGGGCAAATGGACTTCTGAAATGTCATGCCTACAGCGCCTTTCCAGCACTGAAAATAACACTGATACACCACCTTAACAACAGAAAACATCAGAGGGGTTGATTTTCCAAATAATTCACTTGAAGAAATATTTCTGTGGTGTTTTGCCACAACTAATAAAGGTACATTTAGAAATGAACGATGTTGATACATGAATCTTGTTCCCTAACAAAGGACATTGTCTTGGCAGTTTATGGAAGAACTAATGTCAACTGTTTCGAGCCTCATAGATGTGCATAGCATTTTATAAATAAACTAACACAGCAAAATTCAGAGTGTTTATCATAATTTTCACCTCACAGCTTGCAGGAGACATTTACCTTTCCCTCTTGACAAAACTTGTCTTCCAGCTAGAATAATGATATATTGGTTACTTACATGAAAAGAAAGCAGATGCTAGTTTGTATGGGGATAATTCAGAATGTGATCTCTCGTGTCTTACTTCTAAGGTCCTCATGATGTCAGTGCCTGTAGTGAACTCTCCTAAGATTGTAAACAAAATCTGTATTCACTCTTTTCTCACTCAAGTCTCAGATGAAAGATCTGATTCACAGGTAAACTGTCAGGGTTAACAACGGCAGAAATATGGAAGATACATAATTGCTGTCAGAGATGCAAAAACTGCCCATAGCCTATAATCCAACACCAAAATGGGAATTGCTTGAGATTAGCTGCAAACATTGTCCTGCATCTGATTCAGTTCAGTGTTGAATTAAAAATCTGCAGGGTGCAATTCAGCAGCTATACTCCCCGGAGCTTTAAGAAGGGCTTTGTGCATAACTTATCAGATTGGAACATGTGCCCATGAGGTCCTAGATCTTGATCTCAGGGCTGGAAAGGGACCTGAAGAGCAGGCTGCCACCGTGCTGCAAATCTGATGCCATCTACAGGATGTGGAGCAATTCTTCTGTACCATTTGATAAAGGTGTGCTCAGCAGGAAGCAAGGCTTCCAAATCTGACAAATTTTCAAGGGCCACAGTGTGGTACATGCTGCATTTTTGGCTGAAAAAAATGGATTGTTGGAAAGCCAGGGACTTCACATGTTTTGATTTCTGGCACGGACCAAACACACGTTATTGCATTCAGGATTTAGAACAGAATTTCCATTTGCATAAACCTCAAGTAAAACTCAAATAATACTGCAATAGGCTGTAAAAAATAGGAATGTTAATCAGCATTAAAACATCTTAGTAAATTGGAGAAGTGAAGTAAATAAAGGAAAAAAAGATAAGATTCTAAATGTTCAGCTACAAAACATCACACGGATCTAAGGATAATGAAGACAGATCACCCCTTTGGACATGGCACTTGAAACAGATATGAAGACAAATGCCTTGCCTTTAAATATGTAAAATCTGAATTACAAGAGGAAGATGATGAACACTTAGCTAGATATCAGTTCTGCAGAAAATTATGTGGAGGTTACACCTCGGCACAAGCCTGGCATGAATCAATACTGTCAAGGAAATATAAACAGGAACACAGTTTCTGAGACAGGCAAAATCACCTGCCTATTCTACCAGGAAATGATAAGACTTTGGCTGGTGCAGTATGCTCTCAGTATGGAAATAGTCCAGAGAGGAGCAAAGTTAACCCATTAGAGATTTAGAAAACATGGCTTATTAAGAGAGACTGAAGAAAAGAATATAACTTCCTTGAAAATGAACAATGAACTGATCTGAGTCCTCAAGTACTTAACAAGTCTGCTCCCAGTGTGCATGACAAAATTTAGAGGGGTTAAAGCTGTGGCAATGAAGTTTCTAACTGGATATTTTAAGAATAGTAGTGAAACACTGAAAATAAATTTATTTCCAACTCCTCCTTTTCATGCTTCCAGTACACACTGCATTGGCAGGTTAAGTCCTTCAGAGTGGAAGCCAGAAAAATCTCTTCACCTGAGGGCTAAGGAGGTCCTACAACAAGATAGGTGGACAGTGAGGATTATTCTACACAGACAAAAAATCAGAAGGTATTGGCGGGTGAAGATGCTTCTATGTCATGCTTAGCTGATCACTGCATCTGAAAAGAACCCCAGGCATTAGAGAACATCAGAGAAAAAGCACTGTGATACTGTGGAGTTCCCAAAGGCCCTGCAGAGCAAAGGGGAGATCACACACACACACACCCCACTCAACCCCAGCTACTCATACTGGACAGATGCTAAAGAGTATTATTAAGCTTAGGCTGATAAGCATGTATGGAACTTGCATCAATGTACAGATTTGAAAGTGGTTTGGCACAGAGTGATCTGAAAAAATTAATGGGTTCAGTTTTTGCTCTCTCTTCTGCTGGAAGCAACTGCAGCACTAGATTGAGGTTTCAGACTGCAATAGATCATTCTTTAAATAAACCACAACAACCAAACAGAAATGGAAGTGAATGCAGAGGCCCCGACTTTATGCTGATAAACAATACAAAATGTAAGAGAAGGGTGTTGGTTTTCTGTTTCTTAGTACCAATAGGTGTCACCAAATTCTGCATGAAAATTCTCGAGAAAATGGCTTAAAAATAAGTAACTAAGAACAAAATAATTGCTTTAAAGAGGTGATTTCTTTTTCTTTGTGGAAAATCGTTCAGATATGATTTTGTAATTTTGAAAGCTAAGTCATCTGTACCAATAGCATGTTGACAGTGTTAAATAGCTCACCTGCATACACTGAGGAACATATCTGTCTTCTTCTTGGCCACCATCCTAGTCCTTTTTATGTAAAGATATATTAAAATAATGTCCAGAAACTACATAATTTTCTAATTATTGGTAGTTTTGGTGACCCATTCTATGAATCTGCCTCAGAATGTGGACATGTAGTCTGTCAAGCTCTAAAGTTAATACTTGTGTGAAGTAGCAGGCTAACAGCTCTGGAAACATTACATTCAAGGCATTTACATTTTTATGCCAGTCATGATGCTCCAAGCGATAAAGAACATTGGAAATATGAGTTTCCACAGAAACAGAACAATATAGATAGTTTGGCACTGCAGCATCAAGACAAGGAATAAAATTAGTACCCTTTTGTCTTGGGTGGCATAAGCCACTATGAACATTTCAGTGAAAAGTTGTATATCAAACCTGAATCTACCCAATTCAACTAGCATGTAGCACTTCACTAATTCCTTGACTAATTCCTTAACTAAAATTTAACCAGAAGCAGCTTTTCATCCTTGATTTTTATTTTTATTATTCTGACAGGTTACATTCTCTGTAGAGTTCTGTCTTCTGCACTGGTCCTCAGAGAAAATGTACTGTTTGTACAGAACCTCTACACTGAAATCCCACCAAAGGCAGGAAAGAATGAACCAATATGAGCCGATGCATACTCACAAATTGTGTGTTAGTGTTGGTATTTTTTCGCTGAAAAAAATTCCAAGATTTCATGGGGCCACGGGTGGATGACAGTTTGTATAAGCTATTGTTATATCCACTATTGTTATCTCCACTAACAGACCACAGCTTGTCAAAACAATAAATCAAGACCGTAAGTTACACAAACTCACACTGTTTGGAGACTGCTTCTCTGTAGAATACTGCCTTTGCATAAAACATTCCTATAGAACAGTTCAAAATAGTAGGTTATACTTAGGCTTTAAAAAATAGATGATTGTTTCTGGTTGTGAGAGGTTTTATGAATATGTTTATAGGCAGAAATCTGCCATAAAAGACACAGACTATAAAGCACAGAGAGCTATAGAGCAGAAATCATTGTCCAAAGCACTTTCTGAACTTCAGAAAATGATAATAAAATTGTAGAAGTACTTGTCAGATTTGAAATGCAGCCTTAGAAAAGACTTTCTTTGCACCAACATGTTGTAAAAAGAATATATTTAAATACTGAGAGTAAGGAGCTGCAGAAAGAGCATTTCTGAGAGTATGTCAAATTCGAATAAAAGAGCATTCTGATGACAGCTTGCAAAATAATGGTATGATTTTAGATACACAATTCAACAGAAAATGCCAAGTAACCTTGCAATCTTAGACACAACTGACTACATTAAGGTCATACATTACAGTCAAGGTTGAGAGCCTGTGATGCAAGGGAAAAGAAAAATGTACTGATCACCCAATTTCATCCCTTGAGCATGTCCAAAATTTTACCCAAAAGTACATCCATTAAACATAAGTGGTACCTCTTACTGTGAGAGCCTTGTGATGTTGGCATGAATCTGTTCCTATTTTATAAATAGGAAACTGAGTACAGGAACTAAAATGTCTTGTCAGATGTTACAAAATTGCTTCTACTCACTTGAATAAATCCAGTATTTGCCAAACAAGTATTTGACAAGTATTGGTCATCCTTTGCTAGTTTGACATGACCCTTCAGCTTTGTCTTCCCTCAGGGAGGTCTGGAGATCAGAGCTCTACACAGGAGGGCACACAAAGAATGCTTGGAGAGTAAGGAGTGCTCATACACCAAGACACTTCCAACTTTCTCAGATAGGTGTTAGAAGTCTTGCCATCCAGTAAGTAGCACAACACTTCTCTCACTGGTTAGAATGTCCATCTTGAGTTGCAATTCAACAGCACTGTTGTTAAGTCCCACCTGCACCTTTCCTTTCCTCCTGCATCAAACAGTTACACCATCCTAAAACTGCTCCATGGAGTTGTGCAGCCCTTTCCTGTCCTAATTGATCTGTGCTGTGTTCATCCTCTTGGTCAGTTTGTGGATTTTCAAAGTAGTTTTCTGAGTTCACTTGATGTTTTCTTGTCTGGTTAAAAATATGTTGCTGCTGGCATGAACGGACACTGATGTTGGTTTACAGATCAGGCATGTGATAACATGAATTGATGTAATGTAAGTGCTGCCAGGAAATAAAGTGCAGTCATCCCCAGCAGGCTTCAGCCTATCAAACCTCTGCTTTAAACCTCTACAGAGCTTTTACCCCAGACAGGCTACTAAATCATATAAACTTACACGCTGTATATCACAGTTCATTATAGTAGCAAGGTTACCCTATTAGTTTAAGTGGCGATCACTTGGGTTAGGCAAACTCCTCCAGAGATGGGAGTGCTTGCACCCCAGAAAGAAACAGCCACAGAAAAACATGCTATTGTGTCCCAAAACTATGTGCCTTGTAAGGGCATACTCTCAAACCTCTTCTATGACAGAGGAGCAAACCATCAGGGGATAATAGGCCAAGGTGACCCTTGCCACAAGGGAGATAAATATCTCAGGCCCTCCATGCTTACAGACTAGAAGAAAATTCCCCAACTCATCTCCAGTTCTGCTGAATGATCACTGACCCTGGGATCAGGACAGTGAGCATCATCATGGCATGATGATGATGATTTTGTAAGTGTCTGACAATTTCCTGCCATACATCAGTACACCAATTTGTCTTGTGTTGTTTACACAACCTTGAATGCATCAGAAGAAACTAGCATGAAGCCCCCTTCAAAATATATTAGGGTAGTGGTACACAAATTCCAAGAGAAAAATCACTACAGTCACTGTGATGAGCTGCAACTGTGACAGATCAGTTGAACAAAATATAAAACTTCTGTTGTTTCTGTGACACATGAAAAAGGGAAATCAAGAAAGGGTTCAGAGATTTAGTCTCTGGATGAGAAGGCAACATTATTAGGGGTGAAGTCCAATTTCCATGTGTCTAAGAATTCAGTGTGCCCTGAAAAATAGCCACCATCTTTCAGAAAAGTAGCTAACCTTAAAAGCTACATGAGATCCATTTATGAAATAGTTGTTAAACTTTCCTACATGCTACAATAAGCATAGAACAATATCTAATAATTCACATAGGAGCTTTGATTGAAAATACATTTTATATGGCTGTAGTTCAGTTCAGTGAAACCTATGGGAAACTTGGCATGGCCAGTGACAAAGTACACAGGAAACAAATGGATAAAATTTGTGGATTAATGCAGCATGATCCAAATGCAGCTACAAACTTGTCACATGATCCCAGGTTGGTGCTAGTACATCATCTGTACCTGAACTTGACACTGGAAGCTTTTGAGAGTGTTTCACAGTCCTAAAGTCATAAACATCAAGCCATAACTTGGTGTAAAGCTACTTGTCATGAACAACTGCAGAGGGCCTGAGAATGGGTGAGAGTGTACATCAGGAAAAGCTGGGATCTGTAATGAAGCTCCAAATTCTGTCATAACGAAGGGTGGAGTTGCTGCCTAAGTGGTACTGCAGGTGTAGGAACAATAAACCATGACTACAGTCACACTTGAAATGGACGAGAATCTGTCTTCTTCACAAGAGGGATTTTGAACTGAAAGACTGTGTCCAGATAGATGGCATCCAATAGGAGGGCACCTGTCAAGCACTGACCACTGTAGAATATAATTTAAAAAAAAATTTAAAAAGTGAGGAAAGATTCATTTCTGAAACACCAGCTCAGCTGGCACTGGAGCATAGTAAGCTCTATGCTACTGTCACACCAAGAGCCTACCTGACAACACTTCAGTTGGTTGTGTCAATGCAAACACGTTGCTGATCTCTGTTGCAGCAGTATTTTGATCATGTGCGGATGGAAAGCCAGTGTACCATGCAGATAGTAAAATGACTGCTCTTAGTTCTTCTGTAGTTTGATCTGTTTTTATATACATTATTTCTTAGGCTGATGTGACCTTTTCTTCTTCACACACATACTGTGCTGGCATTTTAAGTGAGGCAAAAAACTCACCAGCACAATTTTTGGATCATGTATCCATTATTTGCTGGTGTTTTACTAAAAATGCTGGTAATTTTCCAGTTCATTAAGGATCATCTCAGATCTGGCTCTGCTAGCAAGAAATAAAGCTATTAGGATACCAATAGTAAAACATTTAACCTAAATTAAAAAAAATAAATCCCTATTGCTTACCAAATACTAACACAATAATTATGGCTGAAGTAATTTGTAGTTTTACTGTATATGCATCTAAAGGAAGACTGTTCTGTCTCTTTAATTCCATTGAAGCTGTCTTGGTCAATTAAGTTACTGATAGCTAAAATGGTTCGTAAGGTTTACCGTATTTGTTGTAAGCACAGTATTAAAAGCTTGAGGTCTCAGCAGAGTAGGCCCTAGGAGAAAAGCAGTACTGACTTTGAATTAGAAAATAATTTCTCCCCTAAGCAAAATTCGTACTGATTATCCAAAACACTTCTATTCCCCCGCCATTCTAGGCAGAGGGTACTTTTAAGCAAGCATATTGTCCTAGCTCAGCCAGCCTGCAGCTGGCACGTGTGGGGACAGACATGATGGTTTCATGTGCAATGCTACTGTGCTACCTGCATTGCTCTGATGCAGGTCCTGTGACCATGAAAACAAAGGAAGACTCCCACTGATTTGTGTAAGAATTGGGAAGACTTTCCACCAAACAACTACTCAGACCACAAGAGATTTATAGGCTACATTGTCCTATATGTTGTTCCTTGTGAATCCATTTATCTGCCTGTGTCTTATGAATGCTGGCAGGGCAAGGTGGGTATCAACTGCTGCCATGCTGACTGGAACAGCATGCAAAACCACCACATCTATCCTGCATTGCTCAAACCTCATCTTTCTAGAAAGCTTCCTAAGAATTGCCTCCTCTTCAGGCATCTCTTGTTTTTGAGAGATGCATACTACAAACTTACGAAATGGCTGATAAGCGACCCCATATCTATGCTGTCAATATAGAAGTTTAACTCGCACATAAACTCTGAATGCTGAGCCAAATTATACATTGTGCTAGGTGACTTTCAGTGAGTGCCAAGATACTACAACTGCTCAGTGGACGAAGAAGACTCGTGGAAGAGCAGAGGAGGCTTTAGCAACTCTGGAATGTTATGTGATTGCAATAGCTCCATCTAAGCTGTGCAGTGGTCACATTGGCAGCTGATGTAAACTACTTCATCAGCACTTACACTAATACAAGATGAGGACTGAGGGGCCTGGGTGGAGGTAAGTAAAAAGGAACAAGCAGAATAATGAAATTAAGCCCACAAATGTCAGAACTACCTTCTCCTCCCTATACAGAGCTAATCATTCCCTGGATAGTAGGATCAATTTCTGCATGAATTAGATGTGTTACTTCAAAACAGTGCAGATGCTGGGTCAGAGACACAGGTTTTCTGTTGCTATTGTTTCCCGGTTTTGCTTTGTGAAGGGGAAAATGCTGAGTTTTTAAACTCCACATGTGTGGAGTTTCAGCCAGGGCTAAGGACAGCATTAAATCCCCCTCTTCTGCCAGAACTGCTGGGGTGAGGTTGTGTGAGAGACCTGGAGAATTTCCCACATTGATCCATGTCTGTCTGTCTGTTCTTTCTCTGTTGATGCTTGTTAATCCTCACTGACCCTTACATGAGAATATTAAAGTATAAGAAAAAAGGAACTACCTTTGTGAAAAGTAGATCATTCCTGTGAATGAGCTGATCTGTACAATACTGGGATCAGAGGCTGGCTTATCTAAAACTATTTACAAATCAACTTGACACTGTTCAGGTTTGAGAGCTCTGTGTTTAAGTTGCAGCAATACATTTACAGTAGCAATATCACCAGTTATAAACAAAGCATCTGCTGGCATAATGTGGACTCTACTGATGCATGTATTGCACCAACTTTCAGCAAATAAAACATGAAATAAAGTCTGTTCAGGAAGTCTTCTGTGGAATGAACAGAATATCTGTAATTGCATTCACCTCTTGTCCAATGCCAGTACTTAACTACAAGTATATGCCTATTTCTTTTATGTATAACCACTGAGCCAGGTTGTGTTTCCAGGCACAGCTTGTGATTTCTGCAAATTGTTGCCCTGATCTTTTCCTAGGTTGGAGGTTTTATAAACCTTTACAGAAACTGCTTCTACTACTTTTCATTAGTAGAAAGTGGCCTATATGGAAATGTCTGGGCTTCGATTCTGCTATGGTTACCTTTTCTCCTTGCTCTTCTTCATGTTCCCACTCTCCTCTTTATCACTACTTACTCAAAGGGGTCGCTGGGATCAGCTCTCTGGAGCTCTGGAGGAATCGGTATTCTTTTGTAGTACATTTCCCAGTCAAAAGCTCCTCGCATGGCATCCCCCGCCTGCGCCTCGTAGCCAAAGTGATTGTGGTCAATGACATCGATCATAGGACAGACGATGGTTTTGTGGTTAAGTGCAATCTGGTCTGAAAAATGAAAGTAGAAAATAGGAAACGGCATGTCTAGTCAAGCCATCTATCATATTACTGCAAAGTGAATCCCACGGGTTTCTGATGTTTGAAGATTGCTTCCTTTATGCCCTATGGCCCCCCAAATAATTTCATTTTTCAAATCTGTATCAAACTTTTATCTAAAGTGGAATTAATGCAGTTGGGAAATGATTAGAAGTATTTACAGTTCTTTAAAGGGAGGCATATCCCTGTGAGACCCACATGAGTCCAGTAATCTATATCTCTGTCACTTTGCTACTCTGAGCTGTCCCCAGTCTGTCAGCTATGAAACAAGCCAGCAAGCAAACTGTAAAAATACTTCTTCATCTGTGGGGAGTGTGTATGGCAAGCTCCTGCAAGAGGGATTTGTGTTCCTAAATGTGAGTCTCAGTTCTTGCAACCATTCAGTTGCTCTTCCTAAGGATGTAGTGTGCATCAGCTCTGAGATCAAATGCTCCAAATTAAAGGCAAACTCCAACATGAAAAGCAAAACATAGCTTGTGTCCCTTTTTTTTGTACCAATCTTTGAGATATAAAGAAGGTTCCACGGTATTGTTCTTACCTGCTTTCTAAAGAAAGCAGTTTAGTTTTGCTTTTTTAAAAAAAAAAAATTTAGAACTGTAAGGCTAAATCAAATTCCCTTCTCTAGTATAGGCTCAGGGTGGGCTTCATTCTGCTTTGGCGAATCCTACTGCTTAACCCTATAGAGATCCTCCAAAAAGAAAGACAAATAAATAAGATATGCCAGCTGCAAGAATTAGGCAGACGAATAATGGTTTAAAATGAGGAAGTACAGAGAAAATCTGGAAGGATTGACATGAAAGGACAATACAAAAACTACCTACGAAACCCAAAACCCCCTAAAATCTCAAAATTCCAAGTATAATAAAGCTTTTTTCTCGGAATGGCAGCCTGGATCCTTTACAGTATTTAGTACATTTACTACATTCCTATGTGGAAAACTTGGGTTTTGTTTTTAAGGATTAGATTTCACTGGTGCTTGATAATATCCTAAAAATAATCAGAGGGCTGAGTGTGGATTGAACACTTAGACAGGAAGGCAGGTAATACTGATGTAATGATTAATAATACAGATTCTGCTTCCACGTTTCTGAGGGACTGAAATTAAGAAAAAATATTATTTTAGCAAAATATCTGAGTTTTTATATTTATTCTAAGTTGCTGTTTAGAGACTGTCCAAATAACGGATCAATGCTGACTGCTAGTGAGAAATTACTGTGACTGGAAGCTCAGCAGGTTTTTACGTCTTTATCCTTTAATAGTGAAATAAATTTAAAGCACAGGCTCTCACAAAATTCTAGGAAACTCATCTCAGAGGTATTGGCTGCATTACTGTTGCTATTGCCAAATATAATTACATTCACTGGTATACTGTGTAGTGTTATCTGTGATCATTATATGAAGTCACTTATACATAATCTCTTTCCTGTGATGGTCCTGCTAATAGTTATAGGACTTACAACAGTCTGTCTCTGCTCTCCCCCTTCTAAACTGATAGGTGGAGAGAAAGTAAGTGAGATTGATTCGGCTGGAGCAGGTCAAAGGTAGACTCATAATGCTTTAGTATCCTTCTCTTAATTTTTAAAAGCTACTGTCTTTAAATACACTGAGGGATTTGAAATCTCCAAGTCACATGCAGAGATAGTCAGGGAGAAATTTATTTGAACAATGCTCAAATTCAATACCAGTCTTCATTTCTGCAATTCTCAAGAATTTTGCAAGTATGATGATGTTTACCTGCCTGTTTTTGTGTATTTCTGCAGAACTTACTTCTCAGGCCCCAAAATGTTTTGGAGATGAGGAACCACAGGAAGATCTTGACTTTTGATGAAACCAGGATGTTTGTAGTTGTGCACACCAAATGGCAGAGTAACCAAACTTGCAGCCTCAATGTTTCTTTCGTATGCCTAAAATAATGAATTTTGCATACATGCTACTTAGGCTTAAATGTAGCTTCAATACAAATTTAGGAAACACCAAAAAAGGTGTAGGGCTAGCTTACATTTCACAAGTGGGCTGGTATCATAGCTTTGGAGATGCAAACATGCTGCTGCCTTTGCCGGCTACTCTTTACCCCACTTGCTCTTAATGCGAGACACTGAAAGCCACAGCTGAAATGCTTTACAATTTTTTTACCATTGTCTTTACTCATCATCCTCTCACAAATTCCTACTGGTCTGAAAATATCCATACATTATTTCAACGCATATATGCTCCAGTTAAAGGGAAGAACAGACAGATAAACATCACTGTGGGGGAAAATCTGGGAACAAGAGGGGGCATTGCTCAGAGCTTTCTCCCTAGCAATTTTAAGCAATATATACATACATATTTGAACTCCGCACTTCTAGTATCAAGCAGAGTGTGCAGACATGGCAATAAACAGATGTTTTGAATACTGGATGAGTCACTACCTCAGTAGGTTTTACCTTTATGAGAAAGATGCACCTCCTTAATTTCAAGTTCTTGTTTCAAATCAGCCTGGATAAGGTAACAATGCCAAATTGCAGTCTTATTTTTGCAATTTTTCAATGCAAATACTCTTATTGTCCTACTTAAATACATGGTTACAGATAGTCACAACATTCAAGCAGCTCAGCAAATTATCTCTTGTTATCTGAGTTGTCATAAGTACTCATATCCTCAGATTCCCCACTGTCAAGCAATACATCATATACATGTTGTAGAGATGGATAGCTACAGTGAGCAGGCATTTTGATAACTTGCTAAGCATAATCTATTCATGATACATTTTTAATTCTTGAACAGGAAAAATACACTTTTTAACAAACCTAGTTCTGGTAGCATATGGCACTACTGATCTATTGTTCTTCTTTTCCTCTTACTGCTCTTACTGCTTCCTGCAGAAGGAAATACGTGCCTGCACCTTTCAGCTGGTTTGACATTCAGTTTCTTACCTGCAATAACTGTGATTTCACACTGCACTAAACTGCCGACTACAGCAGCAAGAGCCCAGGTCACATCTTTCCTTCTGCTGAGAAATGACAACAAAACAGCTGTGTTTGCCAACCTTTTTACATCACTAGAGCTGCCTACTCAGGGAACATCAGTCAAAATTAGCTGGTATCTCAGAGTGTCTTGTCTAAGTTTAACAGCCCTTTTAAGCTAAAGAAATAAACTAAATAAATCTTAAAGAAAATAAAGTCATTTGAAACCAGTTTTTAAGAAAAGAAAACAGAACTGTGGCTCAGCTCTATAAAGCCATTTAGATACCCTACAAGTACTGAAATAACAGTCTTCCTTTGGTCTAAAAGCTGATAGTCTATCCTGAAATATAAGTTAGACAACTAAATAACTGTGAGAACTGTTTTTAAGTGATTCCTCTTGGTTACGTCATCACCTCCCTGTCCTCTGACTTTCAGGGTCTTGTTTTGAACAAAACATGGGTTGGAACAGTGGAAACCATTGCCCCTCTCAGTGAAGACTGCCAGTCCAGAGCAGGGCTGAACTGTGTTCTTGTTGAGGATTTTTCACTACACATGGCAGATACAATCAGAGATAAAACAGGTCAGCTTCAAAGCAATAAACACCCAATATATTCTCTGTTTTGGTTTCCCTAAATGACATTTAGTTACATGCAGTGCTGAGTGAATCACAAGATAGATCTTCAGATAAACACTTGAAAATATACATTAACTTTACTATTATTAGCAGCCAGATGTAATCTGATTTCAGTATAGTAAGTATTTGCCATCTAATGTTTATAAGAAATTCTCTCAGCCCTTTAAGAAAACAGGACATCCTTAAATATCCTAGGTGTGTGTTCATTCTCTATTCTTCATGTAAGGTTCTACTTTTTCTTTCAGAATAAAGCCAATTGATTCTGGGCTTCAGTATTCCTCAAGATTCATTTCTAGATCCTCTGGCTGGTTAGCCATCTATGGGTATTTATGGTACCTATTGTATGTGGAACAATAAAGATCTCCTTCCACTTGAGAACTAAGAAGAACTGGGACTTAAGTCACTGATGAAGTTACTCTCATCTTTCCAGTTGTCTGGTTTGAGGATGAGGGTTGAATACCCAACTGCAACCTAACTGCAATTATGAATCCTGTGTCATCATTCTATTTATTTTCCCATTTTTATAGGGTGAAGAAACACAGCTAGAGGTATGGCACATGCAGGACAACTGGGGACCATATCTAGCCAGCATGGGTTTATGGAAATCTGGTCCTGCTTGACTAACTTGATGTCCTTCTATAAGCAGGTGACCTGCCTAGTAGATGAGGGAAATGCTGTGGATGTTGTCTACCTGGAGTTCAGTAAGGCCTTTGATACTGTCTCCCCACAGCATTTTCCTGGAGAAGCTGGCAGATTAGACAGGTGCACTCTCCACTGGTTAGAAAACTGGTTGGATGGCCCAGAGAGTGGTGGTGATTGGAGTTCAGTCCAGCTGATGGAAGGTCACAAGTGTTGTTTCCCAGGGCTCAATATTGGGGCCACTTCTGTTTAACATCTTTGTTGATGATCTAGATGAGTGGATAGAGTGCACCCTCAGTCAGTTTGCAGATAACACCAAGATGTGTGTGAGTTCTGGAGGGTAGGAGGGCAGGGATCTGGACAGGCTGGATCACAACAAGTTGGAGTTGTTGAATCACAACAACTCCATGCAGTGCTACAGGCTTGGAGAAGAGGGCTGGCAAGCTGCCTGGCAGAAAAGGACCTGTGGGTGCTGGTCGACTGCTGGCTGAACATGAGCCAGCAGTGCCCAGGTGGCCAAGAAGGTCAATGGCATCCTGGTCTGTGTCAGCAATAGTGTGGTCAGCAGGACGAGGGCAGCTATTGCCCCTCTGTACTGGACACCTCAAGCGCTGTGTTCAGTTTTGGGCCCCTCATTACAGGAAAGACACTGAGGTGCTGGAGTTTGTCCAGAGAAGGACAATGGAGCTGGTGAAGGGCTTGAGCACAAGCCTTACGAGAAGTGGCTGCGAGTACTAGAGTTGTTCAGTCTGAAGAAAAGGAGACTTGGGGGAGATTTTAACTACCTGAAATGAGGTTGTGATGAGGTGGGGATTGGTCTCTTCTCCCAAGCAACTAGTGATAGGACAAGGGGAAATAGCCTCAAGTTGCACCATGAGAGATTCGGATTGGATATTAGGAAAAATTTCTTCACTGAGCAAGTGATTAAGCATCAGAACAGGCCACCCAGGGGAGCAGTGGGCTCACCAATCCTGGAAGTGGTCAAAAAATGAGTGGATGTGGCACCTCATGACATTGTTTAGTGGACATGGTGGTATTAGGTCAAAGGTTGGACTTTATGATCTTGCAGGTCTTTTCCAATCTTAATCAGTCTCTGACTCATTTCAAATGAGAAAGCAAGAAAATGAACTGTTTTTGCAACTTGCAATTTTCTCATGTTTAAGTTTGCAAAACAGAAAGGTTACTGCTGTAACTTAGCAAAAGACTTCAGAGGACTAGAGTGAGAAACTTCTTGAGATTTTTTTAATTTGTGGCAATGCATTATGTGCAGTGGGGCAAAATCAGAAAACAAAGGAAAGGTGGCTGTATATGTAGAGTACTTGGGAGGGTTTAACAGCTACTTCTTGGGGCTGCTTGTAGAAGGCTCATTGAAACTTGTATTTTCTTCTGTTCCTTTATGCCACTTGTGCTTGACATGAAGATACGGAGGTTATTTTTAAAAGTGGAGATGCTGCAACTAAGGGCAAAGGGGTAACAAGGGAAAAGACTGTATGCATAATTTGATATGGAAGCTACAAAGTATGAAAATTTGGAATTTTGTGCATTATTTTGTTACTGATCTGAAGGGAAACTAGTTACTAGTATTATCTTTTGGTCTCTAGTGATCGTTCATTAGCAGAACAACACATCTTGCTTGCAAATGCTTTATCAGCCCATTGTGTGGCCCAACAGTCCTAATAACAAAATTCAAGAAACAGTAACTTAATTGGTGAAACCATAGCCTGCTGTGTACTTACAACAGACTGTTTTAATTAATACAAATTTCTTTAATAGGAAATTCAGAAATTTTCTTTGGTTATGGTAGCAAGAAAGCACTCACTTTACAAAGCATATATACTTTGTGTGCAGAAAACACAGTTTAGTTGGGTGTGTAAAAAAGGGGGCATTTTTTCCTGAAGTGAAATCCTAGACTGCAATTGATTCTTTCCATTTCTTTGACTAATGGAGCTTTGCTGGCTGCCGGTGGAATTCAGCAAAGCAGTCAATAGCAAATGATTCTTTCTGAGCTTCCTGTTGTGAATGCAGTGGCTACTGGCTTTAACACTGAGGCCTTGGATACATTTACAGCAAAAACTGTTTTAATGAAATGTGGAAGACTAGAAAGGAGTACAATACCTGCATAAGAAAACTTTTCCCGTGTATAATAAGGACATAGCATAATACTAGATTTAGTAGTGTATTTAGTAGTATTAATAATAAAATAAATTGTAACTATAATGGGCCAAAGCGATACTTCAAAATTTTACTAATCCTTTAGTCACAAGAAACAAAATGGAGCTGCTTACATTTCTCAGAGTTCTCTCTCATACTGACACTTCAGACACTGCAGCAGAACTCCAAAAAGTTTGACACAGTGCATGTCCTGCTTATTGCGGGACATAGCTTCAATTGTTTACTGTATGTTCTAATTTTAATGTCTGATGAACGCTCATACACTTACTAAGCAAGGGAGGCAGCCAATTCACGTTGACTTCACAATGGGAATCCAGAAATGTCAAGACTTCTCCTCTAGCCAGTGAGGCTCCTAGCAGTCTGGTTCGAATGAGCCCTTCTCGTTTCTTGGTACGTACAATCCTCACTTTGGTAAAACGGACCATGTATTCCTCCAGCTTCTCTTTTAAATGTTCTAGAAGGAAGGGCAAAAAAAGCGTCAGTGGTGCCAGGCCTGGAGGAGCCAACAGAAGGACAGGTTGGCACACAACCTGCAAGCAGCTTATCTACTTCCATCTCTTGTCACTTCAAGTCCTCCAGACTCTGCCACAAATCCTCCCTAAGATGGTTCAGAAAGTGCAAATATTCTGTTTTATCACACAGAGGAAGACACTGACACACTGCTGCAGTTGCTACTGGCAACCTGCCATCCATGATATAATGGCCAAAACAACTGCAGGATATTCATCCATCCTCTGGTTCCTGCAGCCCAAGGCCATTTAAACATTCTGGCATGCTGTTTTATAAACAGTGCCCTTTCCAAGTGGGTTTCCTATATCAACTAATTATGAAGAAATACGCATGGAAACAAATTTTAAAAAATAAAACTAGAATGATCAAATTGTTTTTGCAATGGGAAGGGAAACAGACATGAAGAAAGATCTTAATAGTTGGATACTAGCATGAAGCACATACACAGCCGACTTCCTAGTAAAATTAAGCTGCAAATGTAGAATAGTTGATATGTTCTCTGATCTGCAAAATCTGGCTCTGTTTGTATCACAAAACACCATCTTTGGGAAAATGTCTTCTTCTGAACAGAAACACAAACTAAAAATCATAAAAAAATCCAACAACAAAAAACACCTTACAGTTTTGCCACTTCCTAAATACACCTAAAACACAAATTCTGATCTTTTGTCTTTGCTATAACAACTCAGCTTGCCAGACTAATTACTTTAGAAAAATATGGCAACTTCATTTGGCAGGGAAAAAAGCTGTCTCTGATAATTAAAAGTGTTGATAAGCCACATTTAGTGATGCTAGGGGTTGCAAGCTAAGTCTCACTGAAATGGCTTTGCCAGGTTATGATTGTTTCTTACATTAGCTACTAATTCTTTGGACTTTTACGGACAGCACAGGCCTTGATCCAGATACTATATCATTATAGATTCCAAGAAATCCAAAAGGACTACCATTTAGCAGTACCCTGGGGTACTGGAGTACCTGCTGACACACAGAATACAGGCAATGAGCAAACAAGTCACAGTGCAGACAATCTTGTGTGAAAACAGAATTAAGCTCCACTGAAGTAGAGCTCCCTGCACATGCTCCCTCTCATCTCCTTCCTTTTCTAGCTGACAAACACGTAAGACTCCAATTCTAACTGCAGATTAGGAAGAAGTAGAACACAGATGTCTATTTATGTGTATTTAGTGCAAGAGTACTACATGGGATGTTCCTTTGTACTGAGGAATCCTGATGCACCTTGGCACAGAAGAGGGACCTGGGAGCATCAGCTTTCAAGGATTACAGAACAGGTTGGGGGCTTTTGGGGGGAGAAAATCAACACTTTGGAGACATGCTGGGTCAAGAGAGTGGTTTGTGCTCATAGTACTGCCCAGGAGAAGCATTAGATCAAATGAGAAAAGCAAGATTGAAGAAAGAAAAGGAAAAAAAAGAATGACATTCAGATAAATATAAAATGTTTTTGTTTTCTACTCTGGTTGACTGTAGAATACACATTTCTAAATTCTGAAATAAGAAGGAAAGAGGTATCCCTTTTTCGTCTCATTTCACTACTACATACTCTGTTAAAAAAACCTAACAGAATCTCCCAACAGTCACAATGTCAAGAGATGTTTTGTGTCTTGAATGACCAACCATATTCATGGCACAAGGCCTGTGTGCTACTCTGACTCATTTTAGGTACCAGCTACAATTCAGTATTGTGACTGAACGGAGGCTAATTCAAGTCTTGGATCATTTTGTGCCCACGGGCAAGACAGTTTAAAGTGTATATTTACTGAACTGGTTTCCTGTTTTTATGAGCTCCATTGAGACTGTTCCCTTGGTGCAGGAATATAGAAGAAGGGAAATAGACCTTAATACCAATGATACAAAGACCTTGCAGGTAATATAAGAAAAAAGTCTGTTAAGGCTGTCAGTCTCGATTTTTTTCTGTTTTGTAAATCATATATCTAATAGCCATGAAAAATGAAACAGTTCCAAAGTGACAGGTTATTACATATTTCTAAAGTAAATCAAACCTAATCTGTTAGGTATCATAGCTTCTGTTAGTCCTGAGACACCAGAAATTTCCTATATTTCTCTAAGGTGACCTAACCCTTCTCCTCTGACCTCTTCCACTCGCAAATCTGAAGTTTGCACTGAATGACGCACAGGGACTGAGCACCAAGAGCACGACCACATTGCTGTGCACTATACAGACAAGTAATAACAAGAATCAGGTTACTCAGCCTGAACACAGCTCTCCAACTGTGGAAGCAAGCACTAAATGCCTTGGTTATAGTGCAAATCTTCCATCATCACCTGTCTACCCTTAGAGATGGGTTCACTGCTGAGACTTCGGCTGGTAAGAGGATAGCTCTGAATTTGATTATACATCAGATACAATTATTTTAGTCTTCTGTTTGAGTTGGTTCTAGGCAATTTTCCTCTTTGTACATGAAGGCAGCTACCTAAACACCTAAGCACCTAAACACTTTGATGGAGAGAAGCAGGAGCCTTACTCAGACAACCCAAATTGTTTGTGGTGTTGCTAGGCTCTCTGTTGCCTATAGGCACACCTGAATTGGAAATCCACCAGTTAGGTGTCACAGTGGTTAAGGTAATACCCTTTCAATAGGTAGTTTGAATATGGCCACCACTGATGTTTAAATGAACTAATACCAATGCACTCTTTTAATGTATTCTGATCATTATCACTTGTCTTGGGCCACATTAATTCAGCAAAATTCAGTCGCGTACAAAGGACTTAATTTCATTCCTTTCATACCTTGCAGTGAGCAAATTCTGAAAGCTGAGTGCCTATCTTTTCAGGAAAACACTTCAGGGAGAGATAATGTAAACTCTTATATTACGATACATTCTTTTTTGTTCTTATATCAATTTCTAAATAACAATGGAGTTGAATAATAAGATTTGATTGTCATCAGTTGTATTGGATCTTGAACTCCATGAAATCAACTGTAGTTCACACTATTTTTTCATTGCTTCATATTCCTTGCAAACTCAGGAAAAAGGTCTCTCAAATGTTAATTTTTTTTTTTTTTTTGGGAGGGGGGGGAGAATAATATCTGAAATTCTGTGGAACAAACAAGAGCTCTGTATCACCTTCCTCCCTTTCTCTCAAATAGCTCTTCACACATTTCTTCAGACAGCATGTCACCTGATTTGTGAACCGCATTAAAACATCCAGCACATCTTTTGATGCCAGAATCACATATCCCAAAATTGTTTTCATCTACTCAAGTAGTTCCATGACTGAATAATCTTATTATTTTCTCCTGTTTCTCAAAGAACCAGTAGCAAAAAAGCAGTATACAAACAAAATTTGCACATCTTGTTTACAAAGAATTCTAAATGCATCCTCATTTAGATATATCTGGAAGTAGTTAGGAAGAAAGCAAGAAGTAATAAGTGGCAAATTTTACAGAACTGAGTTAGAGATGTGATGCTAAAATATCAGGTCTACATACAAATCACTTCTCCATGGGCACCCCCTTGTCGCGGGGGAGAAGCTTGTGTGCCCTTATGAGGTTGTGAGCTATGCTGGCGGTGGTTTGTGCCTCCGGTAGGGTCTCCCATG
>JAWWEU010000125.1:37068927-37088102 GCA_035583155.1 Acropternis orthonyx | reverse complement strand
GGTTTCCTTCTTTCCTCTTACTTTGTACTTAGGAGGGCCAGGTGGTGCTCAGCACAGGGGTTGACAATCACCATTTTCTTTGTACCCCAGGGGTGCTGGGTTACACACTTGTTTTTGTGGGTTATAACGGACCTTTTCCTCTGTACCCTTGTACTTATTGTGATCTTCTTACTAAACTGTAGTTCTGACTTGTAATCTGTTTGTGAGTTAGACTCACTCCTCCTGCTGGTTTACCTTTGAACCAGCACAGATAGTTTAATTTATATGCTGTAGTATTACATAATACTTTGAGAGCTGGGCATGGGAGAGAAGCCAGTGTTTAAATTCTACAGTGAGCTATAAATGTTACCTTTTGCATATAAAGAAGCTCAAGCCCCTGTCAGTAGATGTGGGAAGCAAATGTCTAATTTGTAATTTAAAAGAAAATACATCATACTTTACAGTGCTGATCAAATGAACCTATGAATCATACGTTTGACACATGCCAGGCACTTGCCAGGGCAAGATTTGGCACAAACGGTGACAAATAAAGAATAATGCATGCGCAGGAGGTTTACAGGGTGTCACTGCTCTGACAAGTGATGATAAAGGGAAGCATTATGTCTCTTCTAGCAACAACCTGTAAACAAATTCTCCATTGTAATTGTTCTGTTTGGGCCTCTTCTGTCTTCATTTAAAGTCTGGAGAAGTTTTTCTAAATAATAGCACACACACAATTGCCTGGTCATAGTAATTAAAGATCTACTCAAGTGGAGTATCAATTTACTTAATTTGGTGCCCAGAAAGAAATTGGAAAACAAGGTTCTGTCTTTGTCAGGAAAAAAATTGCAGAGTAGTAAAAAGCACAACAGCAGTTCTTCTGTCTTGTTGGGATGCATATAGAGAGTATTTCATTATCACATTAGAAACACATGGCAAGATGTGCTATGTGACAAGAAATGTTCCTCCAAGGTTATAGGGTTATAGAAAAGGTATTAAGAGAGACTTAATGTGAAAGCTAGAGCTGGTTTTCAGGACTTGTTTGACTGCAGCATGGACCATGAAAAAGGAAAGAAAATACAAAGAAAATAAAACCTTTTGTTAAGCCTCTCTTCTGGCGAGCCAGGCAGTTCCACTCCAAATCTGTGTCTGTAACAGAGCCCCTCTCCACCTCTGTAGCACCTCAAATTTATGCTGCAAACTAGTGACAATTTCTATGTTAGTATCATTGACCTGCAAGTTATCAAATACTGGAAAGCACCAATAAAGTCTACTAAATGTCTGAATAAACAATTTGAACTTAATCTGTTTTTTTTGTAACTTTAATTGACTGAGAGGTAATTTCATGTTCTGCCATTCCCAACATCAGCCATATAAGAATAGTTCAAGAAAAGCTTACAGTAGTAGAAGAGGTATCCTGTTATCTCAGCACAGGCATATGGGAGGAAGCAAAATGACCAAAACCATAGTAGTCTGTGATCTTAGGTCAGTAAAACAATATCAAAGTGACTATTTCTGAAAGAAGTCAAATGACTATTCTGACATGCAACAGCCATGAGGCCAGCTTCTTTGAGGCTCAAGATTTTTCTCAATCTTTTTTATTCTCTGGCCAGCAGCAAAGAGCTTTGCATGCCTATGGGTATTTAGTTGGTTTCTGTTGCAATTGACAAAACAGCGCTCTCCAGTGCATTGACATTATTTTTACTTTCCTTGCCTGTATATATGCTACCATAAAAGCAAATCAGTCTGAAGAGAGAATACAAAGTGAGCCCATGAATTTGGGTAATTAATTTTTTTTTTCTTCCAGTTTCCTTTCAAATTTCTTGTTTGCAGAAGGTTGGTTGGAAGTGCTAGTTGAGCAGAGAAAGATTGCACAGTCATCTGCCGTTTTTTCTAGCCAAATCAAAGACTACAAGGACAATTCTTCTGGTTACAGCTCTGGGTAAACTAATTCACTGCTGCACTACCCTTCTTGTGAATGTCTTTCCTAAATTCCAAACTGAATCTTCCAAGCTGCATTTTGGAGTTGTTGACTCTTATTGTACCATCTGCTAGTATCAGGAGGAATTTGGTTCTGTTATCTGTGAATTCCCATTCAATCTGCTGTGGGCAGCTACTAGATTACCACTGAGCTGCTGCTTTGCCAGATTAAACAAGCCCAGGTTCCTCAGCCTCTTCTCAAAGGTCACATACTTTTGGCCCACTACAGTCTTGCTAATCCTCAACTAAGCTGACTCCAGCTGTCACCCTTCTTGAATTGCAGAGCCCAAAACTGGATGCAGAATTACAGCTGTATGCAGAACTAACCTTGTAAAAAGCATAATTTAATTTTATCTGCTTACTCCCCTCCTAACATACCCCAATCCAGTTTGCCTTCCTGGTGATTAAAGGCCACCACTTTCTCCTATTCACTTGGCATCCACTGTTAACATTTGCAGGGCCTTTGTGGCACAACAGCTAGCCAGCTTGCATCTTTACTTGTACGTGTGGTTATTCACCTAGGTGCCGAATCTAGCATTCCCTGTTGAACTTTATGAGATTTATTTCACCCAATCCTAGAGCCTCCTATATTATTTGATGTGTCAATCACTTTCTTCATTTTAGTATCATCCACAGATATGCTGAGGGTCTGCTGTCTCATCATGCAAGTTAGTCACCAACAACACTGACCCCAATATTTACCTAATATATTCTGCCAATTAGTCCTGACTAAGTAAACCCAGAGGAAGGATGGGGAAGTCTTCTGTCAAACCAACTTTAGAATCTGATCCATAGCCAGTTCCAGATGCAGACAGGTATAGTGTGGAAACTATTGGATATGGTAAGTTTGATACAGACTGATAAATAAGTGCAAAACTTATAACTACTTGGTATAATAGCAATTGGCTAAGATAATCTTATTTCAGCACTAGATAACCCATTCTTTCCAAATGGTTTTGCACATCTAAGAGTAAGATCACTTGAGAAAAGCCATGTACTTAGTGTTGATCTGGAAGTAGCACTGTTTAGGGAGAGCTTGTGTCAATCACTTGGAAACCTGTTTTGCCTGGGATGTTTGAGTTAGCTGGCTTGAGACAAGCTAAAACACAGTCTCTTTTTCCCTGATATTAATAATGAGCCAAGCTAAAATGCAGTTCCTTTTTCTGATGTTAATAATGAAGCAAAGCCCTTGGATGATACACTGCAAGGCTATGGAGAGTATCCTCAATGTGCAATAGTTCTGTTCACTGCTTGCACATCAATGACTATAAACTCCCAGATATCATCTTCATTTTGATGTTGAATTTCAAATACAGCCTGTTAAAGTTGAAAGAATCTCCAAAATGTGTAGTAAATGCATGTTCTTTTGCCGCAGTCTGAAAAGGTCAATATTACTAAGAGCAGGAGGCTGAACAGAGCAGATGAATACATAGCTTAGCCTGATTTCCTTCATGGTGGACTTAATATAACCTTCTTTCAACAAATTTGTTTTGGTGTGTATGAGTTTTGATATAGTCATGAAAGGAGTGACTGGGACTGCAAAATCTGTGAGGCTAGCTGGATTTGCTAAGACTTTCTCAGGCTATAGCTGCAGTCAATAGAGACATGCAGAGATTCTGGTATCTTTGTTCCACTTCCCTGAGCCCAGGTAATTGTGACTTACCACAGTTGTTCTGTCATTCCATTGGCAGCAGAGAAGCACCTTGGAGCCCTTTGTCAACAAGGTGAGTGTTCAGTTAATTGAGTACACACATATTACATATACCTATAAATATATGGGGTGTGGTGACACAGATGCCACTGAAATATCACTGAACTCTTGAGGTACTTTTCCATTCCAGATTTCGTCAACAGGGAAAGAAGCGAAACACTTCATTTTTAGGTTGCAGTAATCTAGCACAGTAAGTTAGACCAATGCACAAGCAGCTAGGGCTGGCTTGCTAGTTTGTCAGTAGTGCTGATACAGCTCCAACTTTTCATTTTTTTATAAGAAATAATGCAAGATTTTTCTTTTTTATGGATTTATCCCAACTGCCAGTTGAAAGACATAGTTCTTGATACTCTCAGTGGTTTTGTGGTGTGGTAATGTCCTTCTTGCAGTTGATGGCAGCCTCCTTCACTTGCATCAGTCTAGCTCAGAGAAAGAGGTCCTCCAGCTGGGAGAAAGGTGGGGCTACCTTTTACCCATAAACCAAGTGATTTAATCACTATTTATCATTTGAAAGCCTCCAAAGTAAGAAAATTACCAAAATCTTGTTTTCATATCACAGTTGAACTCTTGCAGGTATTAAGCAATGCTTAGTGTATTTTATACATTAAAATGGAGACAGAAATAACTTAAGATCTTACTCATTATTAATTGATCCTATACAGTTAATGCATGAAATTAAACCAATTAAAAAAACCCCAAATCCTGGTATCCATCCCAGATTTTTGCCCTGTCTCCCCAAAATAAATAAATATTTTAAACTAAAATACTTAAAGACAATTGCTATTACTTTGATTTTTCTTTGTATCTAACTTTGAAGCAATTATCTTTTATATATCCCAGGCTGTTCCTTTCAATATCTGTGTTCAGAAAGGGGTTTTGAAACTGCCTGAAAAAAACTATGACCTGCTTTTTCCTGTATGTGCTTGTACCTATTTTTTAATGCTTCCTCAATATCAGCTTTGAAAAAAGTGAGAAAATAAGTTATTTTTATAGCTCTGTTCCACTCATTGTATCCAAGTAGTTTGCCATCTATATTCCATGGACAAATAATTTTGTTCACCAGAGGAAGAACACATTAAAATACAACCACCTTATGCTGGATAAGGAGATTGGTTAAAATATACAGCAAAGCAGTCTTAGACGAGAAGTAAAAATTAATTAACAGGAACCTATTTTTGCTGCAAGGTAAATGTAATAATCACCTGATTTGGAATGTGATCAAGAAACTGAACCAATTAATGACACAGCAGATTAAATAGGAGGGAGCTCTTAGCACACAAACAGAAAACAAAAGCTATGTTCCTCTCTGCTTATCCTCTGGCTTAACTGTATGCGTTGAGAGCACTGAAAGTACAGTGACTGGACTCAACGGTGAAAAAAAAAACCCACACAACTAACTTGGAATGGCACTTTGCAGAACATTCTGCTCCCTGGAATAGCTTTACCACAGCAGCAGCATGGCTCATGGAATAAATTCAACCAAACCGGGAAGAATTTATTCCCAGTATCATTTTGATAATCCTGAACCTCATGTGATGCACATGATGATGCTCAGGTACATACTGCCCCTCTCCGGTGATGAGAAGGAAGGCAGAAGCCTTTTTAATGGACACTTTTTTTACAACAAAGACTTTACTGTGGTGTAGCAGGGCTCTTCATCCTGGAATGTGGTCAAGCAACGCAATAGGACAATGCCCTATTTGCAAATCTGTCAATCAGTCAGGGGGGGCCCACATACTGCTTTTGGTATTGAATCATGCTAAAATCAGTCTTGCTCATCCACCCCAAATCAACATACTGATAGTGAGGCAAAGATTTGGCAGATAAGCTGCTAGGCTGACCTGGAGCTTTGTGACTGACAGTCAATCCCTTTACACTATAAAAATCCAGTCCATTGTCATAGGATCAGAGTCTTGTAACATATTCTTCTTGAAGTGTGTGGAAATTCTCCCTGGAAGTGTGGGTGCCCCTTCAAAGATACTCCTTGAGCTTAAGAGAAAGAGATCTGTCCACAAGCACTGGTATGGTGAGTTACATTGATCTCTAATGATTGTTTCTTTCAGCTAACTTTAATATAATTGCCTTGATATAGTGCACTATACTATACACAATTAGTAGTTTTAGCTTTTATGTTGTGTAGTAAGTAATTCTGAGATCCTTTGTCTAATCCTTTGTCAAAATAAACCATTAATTTTATATAAATGTACCTGGTTTGCCATCTTTAACCCTGTGGGACAAAGTTGTATTTAAAACCATTGACAAAGTCTGGGCCTAAGATTGGATCCAGCTGCACCCAGGCTCCTCTGTGAGAAGCAGTTTAGAAAACAAGGGGGTCCTTTCTACATCTTGTGACTCAACAGAAGGGATTCTCTAATAAACTTTGTCTAAAGCCTCACTCTCACCCACAACATGTGGATAGATGCACTTGCTTTGGTACTTTCTTAAACTATTAATACAATGAATATAACTGTGGCTACAGCTCAAACAAGAGTCTGGGCCACTGCGTTAGTTATCAGGGAAACTATGATAAGTATACAGTAAGATAATAAAGAAATACAGAACTGCCTTTACAGATCATTCTCTGGACACAATTACATGGTATAGATTTGTCAAAAGACTGACCTTGCTGCATTAAAATTTGATTCTTTCTAACAGGTCTGTTTACCACACAACTATTTATACAGGAACTTGTCCCCAAGGGAAGCATATTGTGAGGTTCCTTCCAGGCTGCAAGGCCAATTAGAAGAATGCTATTTTTAAGTGAATCCAGGAGAGTGTAACTTTCCTTAAGATCAATACATTACTCACCAATGCTATCCTCTTCCTTTCAGAGTCACAATTTTGCATCCTGACAATATTGACTGTTAAAAATTGTAAATGATGACCTGTCAAGCAACACTTTCTTTTGTAACATATTTCTAACACTGCAAACAGCCTTGCAGATTTTGAGACCTGTCTTTAGACTGACATTTTCTCTGTTTTGCCTGAAACTATCTTTGACATACTTTTAATTCTTCCTCTAAAATGTATCACTGTTGCAATAGGTGTTGTCTTCAGAGTGTAATTTTTCTTTCATTCCACTCTTGTTAACCTCTCAAATGCCAAGGACACACTGTATTGGAAAACTTGTAAAACACCACTGTGTGGATGGCACTGACCTTACATTTGCAGAGAACCCATAACACTGATTCCTGGGAACAGGGGAAATAGAAGTCACAGAACTCATGTAATTAGTTTTCACATGACATCAAATTCTGTCAGAATAATTCCACCGACATTCTAACCCATTGCAAACCTTAGGCTCTACCAAGAAGGTATTGTAATTTAGCCACCTACTACTAACAGAATCTTTGAATAACTGTCTGCCTAACTGAAAGGGCTACACTTCTGTAGTTCTTTTCCATTGCATGTGGTAGCCATCCCAGGTAAATGGTCAGGTCCTAAACAGAACTTCCAGCTGGGCCTGTTCCTCAAGAATTCAGTGAGTGTTTTTTTCCCTATTGCATGGGTTTGTTCCTGTAAGTAAGAGAAGTCTTTGAAATACGCTTTGAAACTGAGATTTCAAAATACAAAAGAGAGCATGGGCAATGCCTTACTCTCCTTGAAATTTGATATTATATCAAGAGGTTGCTCTTGTCTTCCAACTTTTTTATCAACATTTCTTTTTAAAAATGCCCTCTCTGACACAAGAACTGGAGTTCTGTCATACAAAATCTTTCCTAGGGAGTGATGAATTTACCTATGTTCTGCATAATGCAACAGGATAAAACATGAAGATGCTCAGTGAGGTTTCCCTAACCTACTGAAAGAGGCCTTAAATTCCTAGCAGTGCAAATGTTAGAACGAAGTACGGAGCCATAAACTTCTAAATATCCTTTGTATCTCCTGGATTTTATTTCCTTTAACAAAGCACCTGGCATTACTAGACTTTTTACAGTTGGAATGTAATCTTATAAAGATAAGCTTCAAGAACACTTATTCTTGAAGAAATTATCCAGTTCCTTCTCTCAATTGCTGCATTCCATCATCCAAATATTTTCTTTTCTTAGTTGTTATTTCGAGAGTTTTCCTCTTTTCAACTTTGTCTGGAGTGGAAATATAACCATTCTTCTGATACTTTGATACTAAAAAGTTTCTGCTTTTACTAAGCTAGAACTGTAGTTCCCAAAACTGTTTCACTCATTTAACTACAAAAGTTAGCTGTGTCATTAGTATAACCTGTGCACTCTCTGCTATGTCAAGGAGCACACTGAAAGAAGATGGAGTTAACACTGCTGAAGAGGTTTTCAGAAAGCTGCAGTCCATGGAATTCTCTGAGAACCTCCTAGCAAAGAAAAGCAATCAGTTTAAGTCATGTGTTTTAGATTAAGTCAGGTGTATTTTTTACTCCCTTTCAGTATTTGCAACAAATAGTTTGCTTCCAAAATTAGGCATATAGAAATCTTACAGTGAAAGAACTAGACTGCTGCTTGAGTTACACACTTTGAAGCATGAGAATTAATTAACAAAAAGAAAATCATTCTATGTTCATAGACTAATCTGCTATGATGATGTTCCTCTACATAATGAGGCAAACACTGATGCATAATTAGGCATCTCCTAACATCAGTATGAGCTATTAATCAAACAATGACACCATGTTTTTTCACGGATAGATGATCCACTTTTCAATTTTTATTTAAAACAAGAAAAAGAACAAACAAATGAGCTGCTATATAAATCAAGCTTTGGAAGAAGAGACATTGAGTTCTTTCTTTTCTTTGTTATGTTTTCCTCCCTTTGTTTTAAACATTGAATCAATCTGTCTTTTTCTATCTCTCAGTTGTCACAACTGTTCTGCAGTATCACGAATGCTCTTCACACCCTCTTTAGTCTGGGAGGCTGCCTTATTAAGGATAACAAACAGAACAACATACTGAATATTAAATAAACAGTTAAGATCTAAAATTTAAATAATTAAATATTATATTGAATATTAACTAGCAGATACAATCTCTTAGAAGTTTTCACATGATGACAAAGGAATTAGGCTTAGACTATGCCCATACATTTCTATATAGCTTATTTTGAATACTCCTCCATCACTTTCTCTCACCCAAACTGCTGTCTCTCTTGCAATGTCAGAAGACAGGGGATGTGAACACAATATTCATGCCTTTATTACTGTTAAAACTACAGATTATAAATTCAATAGAGGGAATAACATTGTATTTCATATTTTCCTGATATTTCCTTGACATATGAAAAATAACCACATAAGTCTATAATAAAAAGATACAAATTTTAAAAATATATGAATAGAAAAAGAAAAAATGGTGTCATTTTCATTTTAAAGCACTTTTTATTGAGTATTCAGTGGACTTTCAATATCTTGGCTGATCTAAGAACTCCCACTGGTCCTGACCAAAACTGTATGAATCTCCCCCATACCATCATCTTTTCACTGATCTGGAAGTGTTTTGGTTCACACAGTGTGTGTCACACTGCTTCCCAGTTTTGTGCTGGTGTGAGCTTTCCCACCTTTAGTAGAGTGAGTCTTTTTAAAAAAAGGTGTAACAAAAGGAGTGGGAAAGTTACTGCCATTTGCTGCAAGCATTTGTTTTTTTAAAATCTGTGTGTCTTCTGCACTCTAAGCTGAAGAGCAGCAATGTGAAGATCTACTGTGGTAAGCATACTAAGTGCAGTGCAAAAACAAGACAAGGCAAAAAATGTTCTCCCTGCAAAAACTTTTCGTTGTCTGAGATACATATCAAGACATATACTGTACTACAAGTAACTTCCTCCAACTATTCAGAATCACATAAGCAGTTGCACCTTTCCAATAATCAACTTACTCATCCCCATGGAGGTTCCAGCAAGGACTTTCCTGGAAAAAATACAAGTATTTATGCTTTTTAGCTGTAGTTTGACCTGTAGAGTTGGTACGATTTTTTTCCATGGAAATGTTGTAACCACCTCTCTTTTTTTCCTTTTTCTTTCTTTCTTTTTAATAATTTTTTTATAACTTATTCCCTGGTTCGTTTCTTTTCCACTTCTTGTAAGGGCACAGCTTAGGCCCAAGTAAAAGTGGTAGGAACCAAACAGAATAGGTACAAGCAGGTACAGGCAAACAGAAACAGTGTCACCCATGACCCACATACTAGTTTTGTAACTGCTCTCATTTAGTGAATTGTTTAGAAATTAATGAAAAACTGGAAAAAAAACTGTCTCAAATTTTCTGATTAGCTAAGACATTCCTAGATTTACTTATCATCAGCTGGAGTGGCAGATGCTTATCACACTCCGGAAAGTAAACTGTGACAGCACTTACACATCAAACCATGTGTTTAGCTTAATTTCACAGCTACCTCAGAGCTGGAGCTCTAAATTTTTTTCCTGGGATATGTGTCTGTGTTCATATTTTCTTGAAAGCTGAAAGAAAGTAAGAGCAACAGAAAAATAACAGCGGAGTTAATAAAACTTACAGTGGGCAAAGCTAAATACAGGAAAACAATAAAACCCCAAACAGCAGAGAGTACAGAAGTAAAAGGTAAAGTGCAAATAAATACAATACTCTGATATGGATATGACTTCTATTCATACCAAGCTATCATTCTGCTGTAGAAAATGTTAGGTTTTTAGTTCTGCTGTAAAGGGCACACTGCATTTTAGCAATACATATTGTAATTTGGTTTACTTTGTGGCTTGGAGTCAAAGGGAATATACTTAAAGCTCACAGACAAATGAACCCAATTTCCAAATGAACAGCTGGAAATGTTCAGAAGAAGGAAATAGCATGCTACCTGGTTTCTTTCACTGACACACACTTCACTCTGCAGAGAGGAAATTCTCTTCAGCGTAAGAGACTCCCTTAACAGGAAATTTCCCTCAGTATGAAGGTGATGTGCTCCATTTATTAAGGTTACAAGGCAACTTGGTAAAGTAAGAGCTTTACACAAGTGTAAATTTCAGTTTCAAGGCTCATTTATATTGTAGCTCTGTGAACCACTGAGTTTGGCATGGCCAAGCACTAGCAACAGGCCTCAGTCTCTATAAAGAAAAATTAAACACATCAGGACATGGGACTTGTGCTGTCTTAAACTCACTCTATCTTGATTTTCTGTATCTGTAAACATACATAAGAAACATAGACCATACCTGCAACTTGCTTAAAGAGCTGATGATTATTGTCTAGCTTTCCCTAGCTGTAATACCACAATGACTGGTGGAAAATTGGCTGCTGCTCATTCTGTTTTTCTAAGCTTTAGTCCCATTATCTGATCTTTTTCTGTTGTGTTTTGTTTAGCTTTGTGTAGTTGCATGGTTATCCCCCTAAAATGAAATCGTAGCATCTACAGAGAAGGATTAAAAAACTCAAGTTATCAACCCCTGGAGTAAGAAACCCCCACCCTCTCTATTTTGCACTCCTGCTGGCAAAGAACTCAACTCAATGAAGTGACAAATAAGAAGGGTTGGCATAACACCAGAGAAAAGGGTAGATAATAAGATGCTGCCTTAAAACTATTTCAACTGCATAATTAATAAGAATAAGAAATAATTAGATAATTTGCATAAGTGTAAATACAATTTCAATTGCACCAAATTGAAATTAGGCAATTGAAGCATTAGATCAACAGTACATTTTAATTCTTGGATACAAATGTGTGCTCTTTTGTTTACTATTACAAAATTGTATATATAGCAGCACACTTACATCATCCTTTTGGAAGTATCTCACTTAATATGAGAAAATCAAGAATACTTCAGTTTCCTTTGAACATGTCCTAGAAACTTTTCATAGTATCTTTTTTCAATAACCCTACTGTGTGTTTCCTTTAGCAACTACTCTAACAAAACTCTGCAGAATACCTTTAAAGCAACTAAGTCAGCAAGGCAGTATTTCATCTATTCATCAATGTCAATATTGTTTTTACTTTTAAGGCCTTTTGCAGCCTCTGAACACCAGAGCTATCTGTTTCATCAGACAACGGTTTACCATGGGACTTAGGGCTTGTTAGTGTAATGATTCAGTATCTGCCCTAAGACTGAGGCACATACACAAGCAGTTGCTTTATATATCTAGAAAGTTTATAAAAATGCACTTTGTTTTGAGCCAAGATGTTCTGAAAAGGACTTTTGTATAACACAGATAATTTTTGAAGTATACAGGGAAAAACTTCAGCATATACAAAAGAACAGGAGGTAGAATTTATGCTGCCATCTTTGTATTTGACAGCTCAAATGAACTTCATTAAACCTCAGCCAGCCAGGTACAAACTCTCCAAGAGCTGCTGTTCACCAGAGCCATTAAAGTACTACTGTGGGACCCCAGGTCAGTCCCTGTCTCATTTCATTTTTCCTGGGCCTCATTTCTGGGGGGCTGTGAAGGGCTTTAAGAGGAACTTCAAGAACTGCTGAGGAAGCAGGGGAATTTCTGACTCCAACGAGCCAGTGTAGCCTAAGGACTGCATAAGGCAGCACCAAGGCTTTAAGACATTGCCCCCAAGTAGTAATACAAAACATTCTACCTGTGTGTGTATACACATGAGAGCAGAAGGTGACAGCAGATGGGAAACTGACTCTCTGTGAAGGTCCCATGTCACTCCGGTGACTGGCTGGACAGCAAAAGCAAACAAATTACCATCTTAGGTGGCTAAAGCTGAGAACAAATAATTCAACTCAACCTTAGGGCTATTTATTTTGTAGAAGTCAATTTAATACCACGACTGAGTTTTTATAAGTATTTCTCTTAATTTCTGAGTTTTCACCAAATTAATTGTCAGGTTATGGAAACTTTAATTATCTTTTTTTTTCTAAGAAGCCCAGTTTGTTTGTTTATCTGTCCCAAACTTCACCTATGGTAGTTTTCACATTTCTTTACAGTCTCTCTTCCTAGGCAAAAATCGATGTACTGCAAAAAAAAAAAAAAAAAAAAAAAAGGGGGACTTTTAAAAAGTAAGTTAATTATTTATTCATAAATTGTCACACACTTTACATTATTGCCATTTGAGCTATGGTTACATGAAATTAAAGAATAAAACTAGACTGTGGGCACTGTTTTAGATAAAAAGACATCACTTGTTATTTTTCATTATTATAAGCTGAAGTTAATTTCCTTTTCATATTACTGAGTGGAAAAGGTGATTGTCTTAGCAAAAATGGAGAATGGTTACTATTGGTAACTTTGTGAAACACCCTTAGTTATTCTGCACTGGAATGACATCATGTAGTTCATGTCACGTAAGACTTGCTAAAGTGCCAAAACTAAAAAGACTCTGCAGGACACCTTTTTTCTTTTAATATTTTATAATACTGTCACATGCACTTTTAAACACCCAATTAATTTTTATGAATGTTCTTAATTTTTCTGAAAATAAACCCAAGGTGAATATATGTGTGTTTAAAAAATGGTTACCTTGCACTAAATTTCTCCTGGAAAACTTCAGCTAATATAGCAAAGCAGAAACAGTCATCTGATCCACAGTATAATTTCTCTCAGATTTTTCTGTCATCAGTCATGAAAATTCTATATAAAGAACAACCTGTTTCTCTGTTTTCTTTCTGTTACACACCTCAATTTGAAACAACACAGCATTTTGCCCTGTAATTGCCACATAAACACCTGCTCTTGAATCTGAACTGTGCCGGACAACATACAGCTGGAAAACTGCGACTGCTGTTACCACAGATCGATGCTTATGGGAAGAATGGAATGATACATCCTGTGGCAGCAATTAAATTACTGTCTTGTGGAACTGAAAATTTCTCCCCAAGTACAATCTAAATCCTATAAACGGTCTTGCTGAAGGGAAAATGCAAAGACTGCTTTAAAAAAGACCTCACTGAAAGATTCATGTTCTTTTTACTTTGCACAATTCATCCCTGCAAGGATAACTTATGAATATATGCTTTAGCAACAATTCCTCATATTAACACCTTCAGACAGCTATGAATTGCACACATTAGGCAAGAAGATTTTTCTATGTAATATAAAATTTTCACAGTTCAGCCACATGTTGCAGAGCACTAGTAAAAGAACTCCCATTTATTTAATCTCTGCAGATCCCTTTGCTTCTTTATCTGAAGTGAGAGGAATTAATGGTAGTTAGTCTGGTGCTTTTAGAAAAGTTTCCTTCCTTACATTTTTAAGTTCTCATTAAGTGATATGGCTAAACAAAGTACAGAAAGTCCTTTAACAAACAATAACCATGTCAGATAAATTAACTCATAAGTAATGGCCAGAATGTTAAAGCTGGTCAAGCATTGAGCAGTCCTTGGAAACAATGAGAGATTAGTATTTAAATACCTTTAAAACTCTCATTAATAACAAAAAAGCATAATAGGTAAAAATATTCTGACCTCACTTCCTGCTATTTTTCTTCAGCAAGTTCATTTGTAAAAGCTTCCTGAAAAATGGAATTGGATATAGTTAGTGAGCAATATTTACCACTTCACAATGACTTAAAAGCAGTGCATGTGTACTTAATAATCAAAGCACTGCAACTCAGGTAAGTAGGAAAGTGGTAAGCAAAACCAGAATTTTGAGTGTTGATATTAATTTAACTGATTGCATTATGATATTCTGAACCATCTATTCTTTAGAATTATCTTCCTTTATGAACAAAACATTTTGGTCATCGGTAGTTACTAAAATCTTATGTTCATTCACATGCAGTCTGCTTTGCCATGGGTAGCAGCAGCACTGAGAGTGAAGCAGAGCATTGCAATGGGATGGGGAGACTAAAGCACAAAGTGCAAACTGAAAAAAAGATGCACTAACACATGTGCTAGAACATATGTTCACAATGCTGATGGATCTGGCAGTGAGGCTTAGCTTATTTCAGACAGCCTAAATGTCAGAAACAAATGAAAAAATCCTGAAGAACCATTTCTAGTGCAAGTGACAACACTTGCACATGGACAAGGACATGGAGCCATGACAAATGCAGATTGACAGAATAGTAGATACTAAGTAGAAATAAAGCTTGCACACCAACAGCTTCAGGCAGATGAAGACAGTGAGGACGTATAATGTTACAGTCAGAAATGTTTCAAATGTTCAGTGTGTTCAGGAAATGCTTTGTAATTTTTCAAGTAGGTTTGCCAGTGTTACTGGATAATATAATCCAGTAATACTAATAATTGGAAGGAGTTCATTGCTGGCAAAAAATACAGGAGACTTGATCCACGATCTTGACAAATCTCAAAAAGAATAATGTTAACCTCCACATCCCAAGCAAAGTCTTAGAAGATGCTCTTCATTAGAAGTGATAATTATCACGCCATGACTCACAACATGCAGAATTAATCATCAACTTCCAAGTTAATTGCATGTGTTATTGTGATTATTATCACAATAATCACAATAAATGTGATTATTATCTGATTGACACTGTGAATATGTTTCTCTGGAACTGTTTATAAATTGTTAAGACATCAGCCAATAAAGCATATTGTGCTGGCACTTATTCAGTTGTAAAAATGAGAAAGAGAGGTGGAAAATTAACAGAAATATTTCTTTCTTATCAGACTGACCATAACCAAATTGTGGTGACCAAAAACTATTCATCAGGTTTTGAGACAAAGATGAAAAAAATAGTACACAGGTGCATTTCATATGCCACAGGAAGGATGTTTTTATAGCCCCTGCTATTTACAGTGCAAAATTATACATTTTACCTCTGTTTTAACACAATACTGTCAAACTAAAATTATATGTACACACTGAAGAAACTCTTTGGTCACAAGTTAGTGTACTGTAAGTAAATTTGTCTCAACACGTGCACAAATTAACAATTTGATCCAGCAGCTTTAACTCTGATAAAGTTCCTATTGATGTACCCATGTAGTACAAGGCAATTTAAGTAGTGAAATGACTTTTTGTCATTAGGCATTATCAGACTTGCAAAAAAAGTAAGCTCTTCTGGCCAATTTAGCCTTTTTTAAGTAATTACCATGTTATATAAGCATTTGTGGCTCACTGATAGCCAGGTTTCTGAAAGTCAGACTGTGTGGAGGAGGATGACATCCTACCGTCTTGGCTATTTTGAGCCAGCCTTTGTGTAGCCCCTACCTGGGCAGGTGGAAAACAGAGCCCAGGGAGCAGTTAGTGAAATCACGATGAAGCACTTTTATCTTTATGAGTCTAGGGATGCCTGGAACTCTTCAGTCTGTTTAGAGGTGAACTGATCATGGCTAGGTCTGAAGGCTGAACCTAAGATAATACTGAGTCTAGAAAATGAAAACAGTTTTAACTAATAAAAATTCCAGAGGTTATTATCTCTGAACTTTGGCCCATGAAGAATTCTAAAAATCAATATGCATTTGCATTTTGCATTTTTCATTCTGCTCGGAAAAACAAGTAGTAGATTAGTACTCCAAGTCTGAACTGGACTAAGCTTAATAAATATGGAATCTGGATTCTTATTTGACAGTTTAGATTGGTTCTTCAGATTACTGATGTGCATTGATGAAAACTTGTGAGTCTAATGATTTGAGGCACAACCTTCACCATCATATTATGCCCTATGTATGAGAAAATTAGTTTGGGACAGAAGGATCAGAATAAGAAAAAATTGTGAAATAAGAATATATCTTGGCACTGACACAATGCATATAGTAAAGGTATTTATAATAGATTCATTGTGATGCAGTTACTTAAGCACTGACAAGGTATGTACTTATTTATGCTGCGGGGCCAAATACTGTTTTATCTACAGATTTGATTGTGGCAAACTTTCTTTGCCATGTAAGGCTTTTTTGGTATGTGATTTGGAGCTCATTCCAGCCCAAGTCTGCTAATAGTCTCCTACAGAGATTAATTTTTTTTCTCCCTCTCCCCCCCCTATATATTTAGTTCCATAATGAAATATTTCCCTTTTCACATTCTCAAAATTAGACCAGTTTGTGCACTGAACAAATGGAGTTGATAACTTCAGTCATGATATGAGTCTGAAGGGGGAATATCCTAGAGGATAGAGATCTATAATGTTTGAGCTGGATACAGGTAAAGAAAAGGCTGATAATGCTGATCATACAGGATGATAACTGTTATGGTGTTTATTATGAACTTAAATTCTCACACACTCCATAATAATAGCAGAATGTATTAATCACTTCAGGGAATACTACATTTATCCCAGCAGCAATCATTGAGTCAAAATGCCCAAACCATATGCTTCAAAGTTTGAAAAATTTCGTGTATATATCAAGAAAAATAGCTTGTATATCTCATGGATAGAATACACAAAAAACGTGAATGTGTGAACTAGAAGCTATAGTAATACATTAACTTGGGATTCACAGAAAGTTTGGTGGTTTTCTCTTGCTAATTTAAACCTTTACACTTTACCACATGACCATATTTGCACTTTGTACTGTAGATCTCACATAATTATCTACATGCTGACTTGTGTACTAGAACATTACAAATTATGTCCAACTACACCTAACAATGACTTACCAGGGATGAATAAAATTTCCAAGGAAGACAGAGTATATTAAACATTTTCCATTAACATAATACTTGGCAAATATGGTGTGATCTTGCAGGCTCATCTGTGTTCAGACAACCATAAAAAGATTTAATGCTGTAGATATTTCTGTTCAATCTTTGCTTTAGGAATCTGGATAGTTCCATTCAGGTAAGTGGGACTGTATTGTTTGAAGTTAAAATGCTTTTTGTAAGCTTCCAGTCAGTGCTAAGACTAAGAAAACAGACCAAAAAAAAATCTTCCAGTGTTAAGCTTTCAGAGATATTCTTAAAACATTCTTACTTAAGTCAGCTGAAGAATTTCATGGTCCACTGCTCAGATGAGTGATTAGAGAACAGGCTGCTAGGCATTTGAGTCAGATATTGATTGAAGATCATGAGAAATCAATTTTGAGAAGCTCTTTCAGTATGTTTATAGAGAATTGGTAATTTAGCAGACACAATATCAGGAACTATTAATGCTATTCCAAAAGATCAGAGATCCAGTATAATTTCTAATTTGTGAGAAGAGGACTCCTGAGGAGCTGAGAGCAAGTTCACCAAGTTCCTACTAACCATTATTTCATGCTAATACAGATTTCTGAAGATATGGGACATAAAAGACACAAGATAGAACTCAAAAATGAGAAAGAGAAATCAAATGGTTAAAGCTGTTATTAGTGGTAGTCTCCCTTCTTTTCATTCTCTTCATGTAAATTCTTTTAAAAAGTACACAGGTAATTTAGTTAACTGATGCCACTCAAGGCAAGAGATTCTCTACTCTTTAAGAAAATTATATTTACATGAGAATTACAAATATCAGTGTTATGTACCTGTGACAGTCTAAGAGTAAAGAGGAAATGAAGGTTTGCAGTAGAGATTAAATCTTTCATTAAAGTAGGTGATGTAATGAATAAAGCTTTTTTTTCAATTAGGTCGTCAGGTCTAATAGTGGCGGTTACATAAATAAAAAAAATGTTAATGAAAAGTAATCTCACTTTAAGGGAGTGAGTTGGATGAATTCAAGTTAGCAGTCTGTAATTGGAAGTGATATCTGCTCAAGGCATTTAGTAACACATACTTGCAAAAAAACCCTAAGTTTCAAAGCCTTCAAGGTACTGTATTTGGAATTTCCTAGTTAACTTAGTTGAGTAGTGACCTGTAGAAGATAATTCATGATTCTTGTATTAAAACAGTGTAATCTTTTCCTTACATGTAAAAAAAAAAAAAAAAAAAAAAAAAAGGAAGAGAAATTCAATGCTCGCTGAATGACAATACCTCAAACATTTATAGATGTGAAAGACTTTGCATGAATATTGCTGTAAATAATTTAGGCATTGCTAAAAAGTTTCTAGGACTAAATATAGACCTACTAGATGAAAGGACCTTTCACTACCAATGTTAGCAATAGAAGTTCCACCCTTGAGTAAGGTAAAATAAATAGAAATATACAGAAAAAGAAAAACAGTCTGAACAGATGGACTGGCTTAAGAAGCATCTGCTATAGATACTGGGTTAGTAATAATTTACAGACAAAATAAATACAAGTTTGTTATAAGGATGGTCTTAAACCCCACAATGAGCATAAACACAATGACTACTGGATATTGCCAACTCTCAGAAAGGAACTATCCTCTTGTAGTTACACAAACATTGATGTCCCTTCTGCCACATCTTTGAGGCAGCACATCTTAGCTTTCTCTGTGCTTGTCATCATAACAGCATTTTCACAGTTATTCTACCTCCCAAACAACCTGAAATAAAAGAAATTCAGCATCTTACTACACAAAGCATGTCTGACGTGAACATTTACACGTTGCTGAAATTACTACTTAAACCCTACCCTCATAGCGTATTTTAAAGAAACAAGACAAATATGAGGAAAGAAAGAAAAGAAAAAAGGAAAGCAAGTAAGAAAGAAGGAAAGCAAGCAAGTGAAAGAAAGAAAGAAAGAGAGAGAAAGAGGAGAGAAAGAAAGAGAGAGGAAGGAAGGAAGGAAGGAAGGAAGGAAGGAAGGAAGGAAGGAAGGAAGGAAGGAAGGAAGGAAGGAAGGAA
>JAWWEU010000125.1:37048332-37068827 GCA_035583155.1 Acropternis orthonyx | reverse complement strand
AAGAAAGAAAGAAAGAAAGAAAGAAAGAAAGAAAGAAAGAAAGAAAGAAAGAAAGAAAGAAAAAGAAAGAAAGAAAGGAAGAAAGAAAGGAAGAAAGAAAGAAAGAAAGAAAGAAAGTCTGCCTCAAAGCAAATTGATTTGAAAATCAGGTAAGGAGGTGGCTTTTGGGATTCACTTTGAACACTTCAGATTTACCCATGTGTGAAACTGTGAGTTCTAATCCTCCAGAAATGGACTCCTCAAAGGACAAATGAAGTTTCAACAATTTAGTCCAAGGACCATAATGTTTCATAATTAAAGATTTTTCTCTAAAGTTGCAATGTCAAGCACAACTGAATTCTTGGTAAGGCAGGAAGCCCTGGAATAATGCTGATAATGCTTATTCTACAAAAATGAATGTCTTTTCCTCGCTTCAGTAGCAATAGTTTCTCTATAGTAATTATTTTGACTGACCTTTAGGAAAGAGTAAACACTTCAGATTTTTTACTGCAGGCACTAACAGTCTGGGCTTCCCAGAAATGCTGAAGGGATTCAGCACCTTTGAAATGTTTTGCCTTTTATTGAAAGACAGTTAACATTCAAGATCAATACTACCTATATTTTGCTGTCATAATTAACACTGGGTGTCTTGAAAGACAGTAATTTAAAGCTTGTCTTTTTTCCTAATGAATTTTTGTACTACGAATATTTAATAATTATTAGAAATAACATGGGAAGTTAATAATATTGATTAAAATAATATCACAAATAACTACAATTAAAAAGTGAATTTTTTACAAAAATTCTCAAAACTTACATTCAGATTTCTAGTATACCTCAACACGTGTTTTATTAGTCAAAAGCATTTAGAAAAAGTGAGTACTGCTCTCAAAATACTGACTGTTCATTGGAAGTGCATATTATTAGAATACCTGGGGGTTAGATTGTAATGTTTTCTGATGGTCATAATTCTGCTATTAAGAGTAGTAATTCCACTCTGCCAGACACTATAATAAGTGGAATGAGGTATTATCAATCTGTTTGCTGGAGGGCAGGAAGGCTCTACAATGAGATCTGTACAGACTGGAACAATGGGCTGAGGACAATGGCATGAGGTTCAACATGGACAAGCTCCAGGTCCTGCACTTGGATTGCAACAACCCCATGCTAGGCTGGGGGAAGAATGGCTGGAAAGCTGCTCAGTGGTGCTGTTTGACAGCCAGCTGGATATGAGCCAGCAGTGTGCCCAGGTGGACAAGAAAGCCAATGGTATCTTGGCCTGTATCAGAAATACTGTGGCCAATAGGACTAGAGAAGTGATTGTCCCACTATACTCAGCACTGGTGGGACTGCACCTCAAATCCTTTGTTGCATTTTGGGGCCCTCAATGCCCCAAAGTACACTGAGTTGCTGGAGTGTGTCCAAAGAAGGGCAATGAATCTGGTGGAGAGTCTAGAAAACATGTCCTACGCGGAGTGGCTGAGGGTTGTTTAATCTGGAGAAGAGAAGGCTCAGGGAGGACCCCATTGCTCTCTACAACTGCCTGAAAGGAGCTTGTAGTGAGGTGGAGCTCAGTCTCTTTTGACATGTCTCAAGTGAAAGGGTAAGAGGAAATGACCTAAAGTTGCACTAGGGGAGGTTCAGATTAGATATTAGAAAAAAAATGCTCACTGCAACAGTGGTTAGGCATTGGAATAAGTTGCTCAGGGAGATGGTGGACTCACTGTCTCTGGAGGTGTTCAAGAGGTGACTGGATGTGGCATTTGGGGATATCGTTTAGGGGTGATTATGGTGGTGCAGGGTTGGTGGTTGGACAAGATGGTCTTGAATACCTCTTCCAACCTTGAACATTCTGTGGGGTCACTGAGTGAAGCAACTTGAAAATATCTTACACTGAGCTACATCAGGATAAGTAACAATAGCAAATGATTTATACATTTAGTAACCAAAGTAAGAATTATAGAATCATAGAATATCCTAATTTGTAAGTGACCTACAAGGACCGTTGAAATCCAACTTCTGGCCCTTTAGAGGACCACCCCAACAATCATACCAGAAGAATTGCATATACTGACAATTACCTCCAGTCTGATCATTTATAATGGAAAAACTCAAAAATACCACTCTTTTAGAGGTATCTCAAGTAACACATTAGTTCAACGTACTTTCTAATTCACAGTTCAGAACATCCGCTACAAGCCTTTCATAATGGCTTTCATAATTTAAGTGTGGGAAATTGTCCGAAACTTTCAAATCTCAGATAAAAGTCAAACAGCTAGCCTCATACACATCAAGACAAAAATTTCTACCTCCTTATTTACATTCAGATCTGTTACACAAACACACCCTACGGTAATTCTTATGGGAGAGCAGGTATAGCCTCTGTGGTACCCATGCCCATCCCACCAAGTACAGAAGTCAAGATTACAGTTCAAAAATTGTTTTAGCCTCTCAAGACCAAGGCAGTAGAAAAATACACACATAAGCTCATATGCAAAATGCGATAGTAGTATTCTAAAAAAATATGATGCTTATTACCTCTGTAATTGTTTTATTCTGTGGAAATTAGTACTGACTGCTCTACTCTCTTACTGAAGCACTGTACTAGGCTCTTCTCAACAAAACCACTGCTGAGATCCAACAGTACATTTCCAAGTTTCTCACTGGTCCCAGGCTAAAATCCTCTCCCATTATAAAAAGAAAGAAGTAGAAGAATCCACTGGCATAAACCTACAAACTCCTGTACCTACCCTCTGTGCAGCACGAGAGACCCAAGGACAAATAAAGGTGTTCTCACTGTACACAGATGTTCTCATGGTACAGAATGCTACACATATGCATATGCACTTGCTCTATCATGCTCTGCAGTCGTCTCTTGCCAGCACTCACACCAATTAGACAGCCTCTTGTCTGGCCTAAGAAAATAACAGCAAAAGTTTTTAGAACTGGATTTGGGGTTCTCTACATGGAATCAAAACCCATATATATAAAATTAAAAATAATTTAGCCCTCAGACAAAATCCTATTTGTCACTTACTTTGGGATCTTAATGAAGGAATATAAAAATATCATTTCAAGCCAAGTGGCTTTTCTACTTGCTTATTTATTGCAGATTCAAAACCTAAACACAGTGTCTTGTCAAAACTGAGCAGCAACATTAATCATTATCTATAAATATGCAGAATATGAATACCTGACTAAATATTCCATGTTTTTTTCACATAACCTATTTGCAGTACTTTTGTTACTAAGCAACAAAATGAACAAAATTCTTCTATTACCCAAAACACTTGCGTTATTGCCAGGGTCGCCTTAATACAACTTTATTATCTCAATTGCTTCACTTGCTGAGCATGTGGAGCAGCAGATTAGGGATAATTAGACAAGGAATGAATGAAACTCCAGTGCAATCACATCCGGAGACACAAATGAACTATTGATTTTGATGATTCTACTAACAGCCATTTAATATGCATAGCTACTAAACCTTTGAATTGATATGACTTCACTCTCAATATGTTGTTAAATGTAGTCTGGGTTCTGGATGAGGAAATGATATTCAGCCTTTATGACACTGCATAGCATTCATGGTTATTAAACACAATTAAGCAATGCAGAAAAAATGTGAAGGTTGAAGGAAAGCTCACCAGGGCAGCTTTAAATATGACCTGGTTTCTGAGGTAGGATGAAAGGAAGAAAATACGGTAAGGTGCCTTTCCAACATATACATCCATCCATGGCAGGTAGCATTTCTCAAGATGCTTTCTAGCATAAATCACATATATGTTTTAATACTGGGGAAGGAAATAGTGTGTAAACTAGGTAAAATCTGTCATGTCCCTATCAGAGCATTATATAATATGATTAATGAATTATGTGCCAACAACTGTATATAAACTAATGTCCTGAGAGAGGTTAAAACTGACTTTCAAAAACGGTTTTATAAACATTTTTGCCTTCAGTTATATAATTACAATACAGGTAACAGAAACTAGTGGAGTTAACCTGGATTTATATACATGCAACTCAAGAGTTGCATTTTCTTAAACTCCAGAGGAATTGCTTCTTAGGATTAAAATCTGGTTCTATTGAGCATCTTAAGAAATATTTCACAGCCATTACTCAATAAAGAGGTACAGAGGAGCAAGGGAAGGCTACTATGCATAATTGAGAGTACAGACATAATTTTTATCAAAAAATCACATGAACTCAAATATTCCCAAGATAGTAAGTCTAATGCCCATAATTTTATAATTTAAAGGAGTTCAGATTTTCATACACCATACTTTAACATAAATTTAGATCAACCACAGTGCCCACAAGTCCTGCAGTCTGATAACTTTTTTGAATTCGAGACAGAAGATACAGAAATATAAAATGAAATAATACCCCATTTTCCCAAGTGGTCAAGACTTCATTGAAGATCCAAAAATTCAAGGGCAAAGACATGAAAAAGAATGTACTGCGAATCAAGAGCAGTGAGCCTGGTGCATCCTCATTCTAGTGGTCAGGCTTCAAGACCAGCTACTGGAAGTTAACCTGAAAGCTTAGAAATACAATGCCTTCTAAACCTGAAGTTCACTCATAAAGTTTATTTGTCTGCATGGGAGACTTTGTGTGCATTTGCTCAGGTCACTTTGTAAACAGGCCTTACGCTATCCAAAACAGACACCATTTCTGCACAACAGAACTGTGCTTATTTGGACTTAATGCTTTGACCACAATTGCTGTACAGCTTTTGGTTCACACTGGATGGTATCTTGAAACACAACTGTCTTAAACATACACCTCAGACCACTGCAGAGTTTGGAAACGCCACAACTTCTCAGCTTTTTATGCATTATAACAAGCCTATGTATTTCTAGATGAGCACGGGCCTCAATTGCCTGATGGCCAAAAGAGGAGACATCAGCACACTGCATTACTGGCACACTGGGGTCTCTCATCAGGCACTATGCCTTTCAACACAAGATGATCAGTGCATGTCATGACTGGGATTTTGGTCTATGACAGAGTAGTAAACTCAAGGCAGTAGAGGCTCTGGGGAAACTTTTGGATACCCCATCACCATGGATATGCTTCAGACTTACTGTATGTTCTGAAAGCACTGCTAGGGTTTCAGAGCAGAGGCGCTAGTGACAGCTGGAGTGATAGCCTTATTTTGATTTTGACAAAAACAAAATCAGGAAAAGAAGCAGAAAAAAAAGATGGAAAGCAAGGATTTGACAGGTTAGGGAACAAAGCGCAGGGCAGAAAACTGAGGACAAGATCCTTTTGTACAGAGTGACAGGATGTATGCCACAGACCCGTTTGCGTGTGTTTATTTGAAGAAGGTGGTTAAAATGGAGGGATTCTTCATATGTTAGTTTGGATTGGGCTTCTCAGCATTAGGGCAGCATGAGGTAAGATCGAACTCAGTCACTAAAACACACCTCACACATGTGAGTCCTGCAGTGGAGAGTCAAACCCAGCACTCTTCCAGCTCGTGCACATTTCTAGTGGTGAGAGGGCAAGTGATGCAAGCTGTGGCAGGCACTTTGAATGGAGCAGAGTCATCTAGAGGTTCCTCTGGTGACGGTCTGATACTATCAGTGGTGTGAGAAAAAGGAGTTGGTGTGGTGGGAGAAGCAATCTGGCAGCAGTTTATACCCTGTAATATTTTTTGCTGGCTAGGGAAATAACAAGCAGATTTTACAAATTTTCTGTGAAAAGATTTGGTATTTTTTAGTAAGACAAACTTCATTAGCATAGCTCACTGTAATTTGGCCTGAAATCACTAACAGGAGTTAAGACAGGGACCTTCTAAACTTTCCTGTGTTGACATAGCAAAAATACTAGCCAGGGATTTAACATAAGTTTGAGTTACGCTAGGGAAACAACTGTTATCTTGCTGGGAAGACAGGAAACATCAAACTCTCCTTGTGATGTCTCCCATGGGAGATGCTCAACACAGGAGGGAAGGTAAGGCTGCAGCTTCCTGTCAAAAATTCAGCTGTGGATAATTAGGAGATACTTGAGTTATGAACCTAAGAGCCAAGAATCAGAGTTTCAAAAAGAAAACAAAACCTCAAAAAGACCACCTGCCCTCTGGGTGGTGGAAAAGGTCTGGTGTTTGGTGCTACTGACTTCATGCACTGTTAGTGAGATGATCTTCACCAGTACTAACTACAAGCTTCAGACTAACACCTTGCATATCCTGAAGTCTTTTTCCCATAAATAAAAATATAAACTACTGAAAACCATAGACAACAACACTTTTTACTATAAACTAATGTTGTACCTAATGCCCCATCCCAATAAATCTATTTCAGTTAGCTTTCAAAGCTGTAAAACACATTTGGCTGTAAGTTATGTTTATATGGTGGTCAAGAAATTCACCAGAATTACAGCAAGAGGCTTTCCAAAGGGAGAACTATTGGCTTATGTCCATTTTTATTCTCTGAGAGTAGTGTTTTTGAAAAAAATTGTAAGTCTTTTAATGCATTGCTTTCATGATAGTGATTTGAATTTTAGAATGATTTAAACTGGACAGAAATCATTCTTTAAAAGCACTTATTGAGAAAAAGTTAATTTTGATAGGATGGGCCACAATATTGCTTGAAAATGATAAACTACTAAAGAAAACTGACTATACAGATACTTGCCAAATATTCCAGTGAACGACATACACACAGTCAATTGAACAAGCTCCTATCACTTTTAGACAACTGATGTAAAAAAAAAAAATTTTCAGTCTTGACCTATAAAAATAAATATTAAGAAGAGACCCATAAAAATGCCTCTGAAAAGCATGTGTGGCTCTGTCTAGGACTGCAGTCCTTGGAGTCCACCTAAATCTTTGCATAACCATAGTAGACAGTAACACATTTTTCAAGACTCCCACCATTGTGCATATCTGTGTGCATGTGTGTGAGCCTGTACATACATATATCCATCTATATGGAAAAGATTCACTTTGCCTGATAAAGGGTTTCTATTCCACACCCTGCTGTCAATATTGCATAATACAATATCCATTGGATAAAAAATGTAAACAGTCTGTGGAATAAAATCTTCCACTTCCATAGGGAAACTACGCTACCTACTGATAAGTCATTAAATTTCCCTTCCTCTGGCAAGCATATATGGCATAATTTTTACTCTCACATTTACCACACATTAAAAGAATGATCTTGGCCTTTCTTATTGTTTGGAAGAAAGTAGGTAACTCCAGGAGACAGATCTGAGCAGCTATTGCCAAAGGCATGCAAACAGGCACTTGTTAGCCTGCCCAAAATAATGAAGTGATACTACATAAATCCCTTAAATAGAAGTTTCCTATCAGAAGCAAAGGGCTGTATGCTGATTCTTTGGAATGCCACTAACAGTAGCAATTCCTAACTGTGCAAACATGCATATGTATGAACATTGCAGTCATTAAATGCCTCAGTAGGGACAGAGGAAGCACTCTCCAAGCATCTAACAGGGATGCTGACAGAATCTTTGTCTCCATCTGTCTTTTCCCTCAGAAGGGATAATTCAGACATATAGCATCTTTTAGAATTATCATACTCGCCCCCAGAGAGGTTATATCATACAAAAAGGAGTACCATACATTTTCATGCTTGTTTATACCCCCCAAAATATAGTATTTATTAATGCATTCTGCAGTTATGAGCCAAAGGATCTCCACTAACTTATTCACTGGGCTGGCTTTTTTTTGAGAAGCAATTCTGCTGAATTGCAACACAAAACTGTTCAATCATTCATGGATGCCTTGGCTTTTCACAGCTAGCAGGAGTGAATAGATTAAATCATCAGCAATGTGACCAACCACACACAAGAAAGCAGTCTTACAGTTCTGTCTTATAATACAATGACTTTTTTTTAAAAAAATTGTTTTCCATGGTACTGATCAGACTACATTGTAACAAGAAAGAACAGTGCAATACAGAAAACTTGTTATTCTAGTAACCAATTACACTCGTTGCTCCATTCAGTCCATGTTCCACACTATTAAATAAAAGTTTGTCATGTTGTTTTCAACACTTTGAATTCTAAACAAATGAATAATTAGCTTGGACAATGTTTCTGGTAGCCCTTTCCCCCTGTTTTACTGCTTGCTATGTAGCTAAAACCTGACTTTTCTGTAACAATAAACTATGCTTTTATCAAAACTTTGTGATGCAAAAGGAACACTTTGGAAGCTACCAAGTGGCAGCAACTCAAGATCTCAGCATAATGACAACAACAAGTACTGAGTCAGCTCAGGGTTAATACAATGTTTTATTTTCCTTGCCATTCACTTTGGCTCATTCTTTTCATCTGTAGTAGACTACTCTGAAAACAAGAAATAAGAAAATGATAGTTGTATAGTACTGGCAAACACATTTTCTGGACATCACTCTCTTAAAATAGTCTTCCTGATTCTTCCTGCACAACATACAGTCACGAAGCCTATTAAAGGAACTGGCTGTTTAAATTCCCACAAAAACTAATAGCACAGACATCGTGACATGAACCTTATGAAGTATATGCAAGTAAATCCATGAGAAAGTCACCTGCTTTGGCTCAGAACTCTTCTATGGAATCTTAAAATGTAATTTACTGAAGTTCATTAATGGATTGATATTACTTATACAAAGATAATAAACACCTGAAACCCAATAACTTTGAAGTCTAAGTTTTAATTTTGTACTCTCCCCATGAATTCAAAAGCTCAGACCCTTAGGGTCTGAATGACTACAATGAAAAAATAATCTATGATAAAGTTTCTGGTAACTCCAAGAAGAATATATCCCTCTTTTCAGAGTAAAACACAGCACTACTAAAACAAAGTAATAAGCAGATATTCAAGTTTGACTCGAGATATTTAATGTCTTTAATGTAAAAATGTCACTTTGCTAGAATATAACCACTTGTTTGTTCTGCCTGTAATAACCTGAGAATTTTAGTGTAAAGGACACTGATCAGCTCATTCTGCTGATAAACATTACAAGTTTAATCTCAATTTTTAATACAGCTCACTTTCCTCTAATGTGTATTACAGCACAAGTATTTCTAAAATCTAAGCGAAAACTCAGTGCCAAGCAGTCTGGCAAGAAGCCTCACCCATAAAAATCTCACAAAGACTTGGATGTTAAAGGAATAAGTAAAGGCAGCCTCTCTCCACGTCTCGTTTGTTTGGTTTTGGTATTTGTATTATCTTTAGCTTGCAAGTTGTGGTTGGTTGAGAACAAAATTGAATGCTCACAGACTGCTGTCAGCTCTGCCCCAGCTAATTCTATCATCTGTAAAGCTGTTTCTGTACTTTCTTCAACTTCTTGTAACCATTTCTTGTAAGGAGTAAAGACTTTTCTCTGTTGTTGCAGTGAAATGAAGGTTTGTGCCTCTACTTTTGCAACTTTACAAAAATACACAGAGAAAGATCTAATGACAGTGCAATATTAAGGGGGAAACTGTTTCTATTTTCACAGAACATCCAGGAAAGGCTTATTTGTTCTGATTTGTGCTCAAATGAAACAACAAAATTGCTGTTACTGTTTCTGTAGCACACTTGCTTTTAGCTCTTTCTGCTTGTTTAGGTCTTGAGGAGAGGTTCAAATGTAGGTAAGGAATCTTCAGAGTAACTGAACACTGAAAGTCTCTCAGTACTCCAATAAGCTGGATTTACGATTCATAACTTCAACAGCACTGGATGAAAACCAAGGAAGGTCTTGTAAAACCTCATATATCAGAAAAGAAGTGAGCTATACCTCTGGCTGGGAAGGGATTATAATGATGCAGAAAACTTTTCTTTGGTGATATTTTAACATATTCTATTTTCCTTAAAATTTAATGTTTCACACCCATATTTTCCCAGATGAATTCTTTCTGGAAAATCGTTGATAATTCTACAGATGTTAAAGCTGAAAAATCATCTTTGTGACAGATACTGGCCTCAGATAGAAGAGCGTGTTCACACTTAGAAAAGATTGAGATTGAGCATCTAATATATGCAAGCCCTTTTATAGTTCAATAGTTCATAAGAGAAATGATGCAAGGGCTATACAGATGGAAGGATTTATCACTCATAGGTACATAATGGTAGTGTGAGGAAAAAGTAAAGCACTGGGAAGAGTCAAATCCAATCACAAAAACATGAGAAGTTGTCAACTGCACACAAACAGGCAGCTAGGATTTGAGCTAGAAGTCCTTCCAGAATTTTGCAAAAGTTTCAGATGTGTGGAGATTGTTTGAAGAGGTCACGAGCTGTCTTAGATGTCTGCACTGAAGGGAGTGACAAGTCTTCATGTAAATAAAAAGCTGTTTGTAGAGGAAAAGACCATCTCAAATTCATGGTAGACAAGACAGAACAAAATGAGCCTAACTGCTTGCAGCATGGTAAATCAACATTAGACTGTAGCAAAAACCTTCTCACTGTAGAAGACATAAAGCAATGAATAGGTGGCTAGGGAAAGTGAAGACATCTTCTCCATAAAACAAGATTAGACAAAAATACATAATGAGTTATGTCTGTAGAGGTATCTGACAACTTCTCATGCATCAGTGATTTGCTTTGTGCTTGGTCAGCCTAAAAAAATCTGTACAGATTTAGAGATTTAAGATTTAAAGCTGTTTATCTTCCCAGGAGGCTCCGTAAGAGATTTCACAATTACTGTAATTTGATCTGAAAGCAAAAAGCAAACCTTTTTAAGTCACCAGAGAAAAAACAGCTCCCATTTCTCGCAGGTTACAGCCGGAAAACACTGTAGGCTGCAAGTGGTGATTCAGGAGCCACTATATGCTCTTGTCATGAGCTCAATGGGATACAACAAACCCCTTGGTCTGTAATCCCCTGATTCTTCCCAGTTTTAGCAGGCAACTGATTGCAAGTCAAAGTATCAGGTGGAGGGAAAACAGCAGCAAGATATTCCGTGCCTGACAGTGCCATTTCATAATTCTCTCTGTATATAAATATCAAAAGGCATTTTAACTACTCTCTTTTAATGTCAGATTCTTATGGCTTTTTTTTTTTTCCCCAGACTAAAGACAGCAATCATATAAAGTTCCTGGTGAGTGTACTCACAGCTCTATTTATGGACGTGAAAATATAAATTGCTGTCTTTACAGAGAAAAACAGGGATTTCAGTATTTGTGAGGTTGCGAATATGTGACAGAATTTGTTGTCCTCAGATGCTTCCACATAGCCTAAGAAAAGGGATGAAATCTGACATTCTGTGGTATCTGGCAGCTGCCAGCCAAAGAAAAAAAGCATTCCCACTCTCTTAGCAGTTTGTCCAGTCTGCAGGAGGAACTGATATATGATACAAGAGCTCAACAATTCTATCAGAGGAATGATTAAACCACTCTGTGCCTGTCTCCCACTGAACAGGTAACACAGCACATAACCAGCCTTCAGTGGTAATGCAGTCTTGGGCTAAAGGAACAAATACCTTAAGAATTCTTTTGTTTTTTGTCATATTAAAACCTGCACCAGGGTTATTTTTGTTTAGTTCTGCCTGGTAAAATTTGCTTGTTTTTTATATGAGAAATTCACAAGGTGTTTCTTTGACCACAAATGATTCCAGCATAATACTGGAATATACTAAAAAAAAAAAGATTAGCAGAGGAAATTAGACTTTCACTAAACTGATTAATGGAACAGCATCTTTATCCTATTCAAGCTCTTCTGTGTAGCTTTAAATTTTTCAGGTGACTTCATGTTCTATACATGGTTCCTGATACTAGAGATCACAAAGATGTCCCACTCTCTACCTATTTCCCCCCAGTTTCCAAAATACTACTTCTATAGCTTAAAATCAGGCCTCAGAAAGGAAGTGAGAGGAAAAAATTAATTCCTATCGGGAAGGATAACAAACTCAAGCTTTTTATGAATATTTAACTAACAAAACTTGAATTTTAGAGCCAGATACTTGTCATTCATTCGCATCACATCTTTCAAATTCATACAGAACATTTTGTTTAAGTTAAAGGAGGTTAAATGAACTGAACTTGAAATACGTACCTTTTACTCATTTGGCATACTGTCTTTTTTTTTCTCAGTAACTGAAAATTATACATAGTATAACTAATTATTTCTTCTTGATTGTCAATCATTCACTTTCTAAAATAGATGTGGATAGATGGGAATCCATATGTGGATTTGATGCAATCTGTCCTGAATTTGCTCTATTTTTTTTCCCATTAAGATCTGGAAAATATCATGTAATTTATTCAATAGCATATCAGATAAGTTTCCACATGACAGGGAGCTGAAAAACACTAAAAGAAAAAAAATAAAATATGGGATTAGAATTCAAAATGATCTGGTCAAACTGTAGAGATGATCTGATGAAAAAGAATTTCATTCAACAACGGAAAGGTTCTAACATTCAAGGGCAAATAAGCAGTTGTACAAATACTGGATGGGAAGCATTTCCTTCATCTAGTAGTTCCTCAAAGCAATTCTCTGATTTATAGTAGATCAGAAACTGAATATGAGTCAACAAGGTGCTTTCCATAATATTGATGACAGAATTTTAATCACTGATTTCCTCTTCCATGTCTAAAATGATAAGAACGTTCCACTTCCAGGGCAAATTGAACTTGGATATCAAGATGTCTCACAGACACATTCTACTTCATTATACACTGCTATGCATACAACCAGAATTGTGCTGATTCTAACGCTATTCAGCCACAAATGTGCATTTGAGTTCATAGCAATGGACTGACAGAGCTGAAAAAGAACAAGATGGAGCCATGGAAGTTTATAAGTAATCCTCTGACTGAGGCACAGACAATGGCTAGCATACTTCCTGTTAAGGTTGTCCCCTGATCCTGCCTTCCTGTTTTTTGGTTACTACCAGAGTTGTCATGACTCTCACACTGTAGAAATCTGGAATGGAAAGGTGGTCCTAGTGGACTGCATATGAGGTGTGACTGAAAGACACAAGCAGATCCACATCTGCCTTCACTTCAAAGCTGAAAGGAGGGCCTTAGCTGGAGCTTCGGGCACCTGAGGATGCCTGCCTGTTGGTTTAGCATGGTTCTGGCATGGTGTACAGGAGCTTAGCCAGCAGGTAGGTAAAACCAGGCAGCCTGCGAAACAACAGTCAATGTAATATACAGCTCACAGACTGAATCTATCCTAATGAAATACTGCCAGATTTTGCCATCAGGTCAGCTGAAGATCAGTGACAACAATGTTATTATGTTATCCAAAACTCAGAAAATAAACTCTGACACCAATGTAGTTATTCAGAAGGCAGGCATTCTTTACTGACAGCATCAGATGCATGGGGGATCGTTCCACCTATTATGCATGCCATCAGAGAAAAATCCTTCCCTTTTTGTTTCATCTACACAATGTGCAGTTATGATAAGTACATGTAATTTTCCAATCTCTTGAGCCAATCTTTTCTAAGTTTTCTGTCAGAACATTTTGCTTTTCATCACTATATCTAGGTACAACCTGTGCTTCATAGCTGTGTATACTAGAGTTAGATTTAACTTGTTTTAAACCCCTTTGTTTTACTACAGATTTATGTTCTGATTTTATCTCCTTGCTTGCTTAGACCAAATTCTCCCATATCAATTCCCTCCTTTGAGACTTCCATAATTTACAAAGAATTCTCAATTAAACTCTTTGAACCTCTCAAACCATCACAACAACCCTCATACTGTCTAACAGCAATAGTCTTGCTCCCTCACAAACCGTGCTTGGAAACTGTTCTGTACGGTTGGTTGTCTCAGGCTAAAGCTGAACCATGAGTACTTCTACAAATTTAAAGTGTTCAGCCATCTAGATCACTGAGTTTAAGTATTCATACAAGTGTCTGGTACTGTTCAGCTTACAGCTATATCTCTTGCTACAAATACTTCAGGTATCACTTTATAAGAAAATGAAAACAGGCATCTACACCAATAGATCTCTTGCCATTAGTTCCAATGATGTTGGTTTTCTGCCCTGCTTAATACAAAATGGTGCCAATTCCACAATTTATAAGAGAAAAATTCATTTTTCCACATGTAATCAAGGTTAGATTACATGTAATCAAACTTCTAATTAGTAAGTGGAAAACACTGTTAGCTGTACATGTTCCTGTAAAATCTTTCTTGATCTTCTGAATGTACCTACACATTAACAAAAGCAAGAAGCTCAATTCATTAATTATATTTATTCCCTTTCTCTTTTAAAATCCTAATGTCTTAGGATAAGACTAGTTACAGCTTCTTCAGCTATGACATATGGTGCTGAATATTTTTCATAATTAAGGGAGAGTGTAATTATTTTGTCAATAACTGCCTACAAAAGTAGACACAAATTCTCCCTCCAAAACAGTAAGAAAAGTGAGAGTAGTTTTTATCCTCTATAAAAAGAAAGTACTGTAGTCATTCTCTACAAAATGGCATAGAAAAAGCAATGTATCTTAATATAGTTTGAAAGCAAAGCCAACAGCTATTATGCATCTTTATAACTCCCATTTTCAGTCCACAGAAATACAGAACACTTAAGAGAGTTTTTGTAAGCCATGCCAGTGTGTAAATATTACACAGCAAAATACTAATGCCTTGTCAGACCACATTCAGATCCTCTGCAGAATTCAGAGCAAGATAAGGTGCCTAAGCTTATATCCAGACTTTCTGTGCAGCTCTTAAGCTTGGAGAATGAGATTCCTGTCTGAGAGATTTCCTTAGTCCCTCTCAGTTCAGCTGCTACTACAGCATGAATAACACACTTCAGTTGTCTTAATTGCAACAACAGTTGTTCTCAAACTTCTGAAAACCCAGCTTACCACAGCTTAAGACGCTGGAGTGAGACAGCTAAAAGCCAACTCTTCATATCAGGGTGCTTGTCAAAAAAGACTCAGCACCTGAAGGATTTCACTTGGAATATTTTAGAAGCAAAGACAGACCTCCATTCCATTCTGATTCAGTTGACAGAGACAGAAGAAAGTGTACATTAACAAAAGGAACTTAATGAGGAAATTCAATGAATTGATGAAGAAACACTAGTCAAATTAACTTCTCAATTCCTATCTACTTAAATGCCTTTTTTTAGAGTGATTTGTCTCTTCTAAATTCTGCAATTTTACAACAAGAAATTTACTGTAGTGTTTACATGGGCTTTTTTCCTACTGAATGAACTATTATTACACTACTGTTTCCGAAGGTATTGCAGGCTGTCAATTATGTAACAAAGTTACAGAATTAATTGCACGAAGCCACCCCTAGCTTTCATTCATAGTAACTACTGAACATTGCTATAGCCGCAGACTTGACAACCTGCAGGCAAAGCCATCAGCGCTGGAAAAGGTGCTATTTTCAAACAAAGATGAGGAATGAGAACAAGTCAGACTGTATAAAAATGATCTGAAGTAATTCTCTAAAAGTACTGACATGATAAGCCTGGAAAGATTTACCAACGTACATAAATATTACACTTGACTATCCGTGTTGTTCCTGTCAAATTAGTTTTTCATGGATCCAACACTTGACCACGCAGACTGTAGAATCTTCAAAATTAGAAATATTCAATACTGAACTGGACAAGGCTCTGAGTAATCTGCTCTGCCTCTGAAGTCAGCCCCTTCCCTCAAAATCTCAATTACTTTTACATTCTTGAGGGGCGGGGGTGGGGGGTGGGGAAGCTAGCAAAGTCTTCCAAACTGGGAATTGATTAGTACTTGTTCAGAGTTTGTATACTATTAGGCATATTTAAATTTGAGTTATATAGTTGTGATGGGGAATAGCTGAAGCAATTATATTTTTTCAGATGAGTTAAAACTTTGCTTGTTTTGAAGTCATGGTGAGTTTTCCTTTTACCTTCAGACAGAACTGCTCATGTATGATTAAAACAAACTGCTACTCCTCTTTGTGTATTCAGGGGCCCTAAGATCCATTTAAGATGATGTTTCATGGACCTTTTAAAGCTGGTAGCTCCAAAAGAAGCAATTTTCCCACCCTTTCACTTCACTACTTGATCTTGTTCCTCTTATGCTAGCACAAGCATTTATGTAGCTGTGTCATAAATCAGATTAGGGAAATTCAGGTCAAAACTATTTTGTTTATTTATTTATTTTTATGCCATTTTGCTTTTATAGGCATTAGTGAATTACTTCTGACAGCATGGCTGGAGATCAGGGAAGCTGATGATTTTTTAGCTAAGGAAAGGGAACGATGTACAGCCAATCAGAAACATGCCAAAATTAGGCATGAAAGCTGTTAGAATGAAGAATTTAATCAGAAGCCCAAACTTCCTCTCTTTCAGCAGTATTTTCTTCACAGGAAAGTGTAATTAACTCAGTTATTCATTAATTCAATCAGAACCTAAAAGGTTATCTGCTTAAGAATTACTATGTTTTATTAATTAAATTGTAATAAGCAAATTCCAGAAGAAGGCATTAATACTTGCAAGCAAAAATTTGCTTTATTCTGTCTTAATAATTCAAAATGACTGGTAATGTTTTTCTCTGTGCATAGGTCAGCTTTTCTCTTTCCTCTTTACAAATATTTATTTAAGCCTGAGGGATAATGCATAATTAGATTGATCTCAGTTGATTTTTTTAAACATAAAGCAGTAAGCCCACCTGACAATGGTAAGAACCTGGCAAGATACAGTGAGTAGACATGTGACACATACTATTAGCGAGTTCAGAAAATACTTGGACTTACTTCTGATTCAGAAGAAAAAAATCTAAATCCTTTGAAGAAACTTTTTCAAAGCTCAATTATCTCTGACTTCCATACAAAATCCATTACTTTCTTTGCAGTCTGTAACTGAAGGTCCTCCAACAAAATAAACATCTGTAACATGACAACAGAATGCCAGTATTTAATGGCTGGGATCACATCATGTATGGAATTTTCCCCTGTCTAGCGCCTTCAGTATAGTGACTTTGTAACCAAATGCCTTGCAAGTGTGACTACATGTGTGCACACAAAAGCATGTTTCTTTTCACCGAGGACAGCGATCACAGATCTTTGTGCCATTGTTTTTCTTGAAAACTTATTGTCAATACTTTCCACAGACTCACTCAAGCCCAGTTTATTTACTAGACTTCCCTCCAGCATGGTATTCTATCAAATTAAAGACTTTACAAAGTAATTGACAAGTTTACTTTGAGTTAATGGAAAACTCACAAAAAAATCCCAACATCTGGAGAGCTGATTACAGACTTCTCTCTGACATTTTCCTGTGCCCTCTGTGCACCTATCTCACTTAATCAATGTTCCCGAGAGTTTTCAATTAATTATTTGATTATACAGCCATTTGTATGCACTTAGTTTGCTTAGTTTAAGTGTACTTACTGGATCATGCCATAACTTTAAGCTTTGAATGAACCTGCTGGGCAAAGGCTAATTAAACTAACTTCTGGGTCATAACATAGACATTGCCACTAAAAACATTATTTAAAATGGAAAACAATCTAACATGCTCTTACAGGCTGCAGAAAAAAATATATGCACAGTACTATGGTTTATCAGAAGAGAGTCAAAGCATGCTGTGCTCAGATTGCCCAAAGGACAAACATTCATTGTAATTCATTCTGTGAAAACTGAGTGAAAAGTGGGCATGCAACAAGAATCAGCATGCTTATGCTTCACACTGATTTTGTAAAGGTGTAAAGGATTAAAGAAGGCCCAGAAACATGCAGACTTGAACTTGTTGTCTCGAATTTTGCTGTTCTTTCACTGGCTTCTATAGGTCCATGTCAGAATGGAGAGCAACTGTCTCCTTTTATCTTCCCATTCCTTTCCAAACCACAGCCACACAACTGACACAGCAGATGAAAAATATATTCCTGGACAAGCTTGAGAAGTAAGCCCATGGGAATTTCATGAGGTTTAACAAGATGAAGTGCAAGGTCTTGCACTGGGTCAGGGCAATGCCTGGTATCAACACAGGCTGGGGCATGAACAGATGGAGAGCAGCTCTGCTGAGAAGGAGTCTCTGCTGCTGGTGGATGAGAGGCTGGACACAAGCTGGCAATGTGTGCTCCCAGCCCAGAAAGCCCATTGTGTCCTGGGTTGCATCAAAAGAAGTGTGGCCAGCAGGTTGAGGGAGGGGATTCTGCCCCTCTGCCCTGCTCTGCTGAGAGTACTGAAGTGCTGCATCCAACTCTGAGGTTTCCAGCATGGGAAGGACATTGACCTGTTGGAGCCAGTCCAGAGGAGGCCACCAAGATGATTAGAGGGATGGAGCAACTCTCCCGTGAGGAAAAGCTAAGAGAAATGTGATTGTTCAGCCTGGAGAAGAGAAGACTTAGGGGTGACCTAAAGGCAGTCTGCCAGTACCTGAGGGGAGGCTACAAAAAGGATGGAGAGACGCTTTTTACAAGGGCATGGAGTGATAGGACAAGGGGGAATGGCTTTAAACTGACAGAGGGTAGGTTTAGATTAGGTATTAAGAAGGAATTCTTTACTGTGAAGGTGGTGAGACACTGCACAGATTGTCCAGAGAAATTGTGAATGACCCACGCCTGGAAGTGTTCAAGGCCAGAATGGATGGAGCTCTGAGCAACCTGGTCTAGTGGAAGGTGGCCCTGCCCCTGGCAAGGGGGTTGGAACTAGATGATCTTTAAGGTCCCTTTCAACCCAAGCCATTCTGTGATTCTATGTATGGTAATATAAAATTACAGAAATCTAATTATAAGTATTATATATTTTGCCTCTAAAAAATCTGTTGTTAATTTAATTTTACAGTTACAGTTGGCAAGAAAGGAAGGTGCCTCACTGGTCCTGTTGTTCCCAACAAAGAAGGACTTGTAGGTGCAGCGACAGTTGGAGGCTACCTTGGGCACAATGACTGCAAAATGATAGACTTTTTGATTCTTGGACATGTAAGGAGCAGGATCAGCAGAAATGCTACCTCAGACTTCCAGAGGGCAGGCTTTGACCTGTTTAGAAGGCTGGTGGACAGAGTAGCTTGGGAGGCAGTCCTGAGAGGCAAAAGAATACAGGAAGGCTGGATGTTCTTCAAGAAGGAAAGCTTAAAGGCACAGGAGCAGGCCACCTCCATGTGCCAAAAGATGAGCTGGCCTGGAAGAAGACTGGCCTGGCTGAACAGGCAGCCTTAGCAGGAACTCAGGCTAAGAAAGAGTATTTATCAGCTTTGGAAGAAGGGGCAAGCATCTCAGGAAGACTGCAAGGATGTCATGAGGTTATGCAGGGAGGAAATCAGAAGGGTCAAAACCCAAGTAGAACCACCTTAAAAGACATGAAAAAATGTTTCTATATATGCATTAGCAATAAAAGGAAGGCTAAGAAGAATCTTCATCCTACGTTGTATGCAGGAGGAAGTAAAGTGACAAAGGCTGAGATACTTAATATCTTCTTTGCCTCAGCCTTGAATAGTGAGACCAGTTGTTCTCTGGGTACCCAACCCCCTGAGACACAAGATAGGGAGAGGGAGCAGAGTGGAAACCCCATAATCCCAGTGCAAATTGTCAGTGACCTGCTACACTGAAGACACACACGCACACACACACACACATACAAGTCTATGGGGCTGGATGGAATCCACCCACAGGTACTGGGGGAACTGGTGGAAGTGCTCACCAAGCCACTTTCAATCACTTATGAGCAGTCAGGGAGGTCACAGTTTACTGGAGGTTGGCAAATGTGACAGTCATCTACAAGAAGGGCCAGAAGGAGAATATGGGGAATTACAGGCCTGTCAACCTGACCTCAGTTCTGGGGAAGGTCATGAGTAGATTATCTTGCATGCCATCCTCAGCCACATGCAGGACAAGTTCAGGCTGAGACAGGATGGGTTTATGAAAGTCAGGTTCTGCCTAACTAACCTGGATCTTCTTCTATGATAAGGTTGGCCTGGTTAGTGGATGAGGGAAAGCCTGTGGATGGTGTCTGCCCAGACTTTAGTAAGCCTTTGATAGCATTTCCCACAGAATTGTCCTGGAGAAACTGTCAGACCACAGCTTGGTTGGGTGCACAGTTTGCTGGGCTAAAAATTGGCTGGATGGCAGAGCCCAAAGCATACTGATAATACTGTAATCAATGATCTGGATGAGGTGATTGAGTGCACCCTCAGTAAGTTTGCAGAAGGCACCAAACTGGGTGGGAGTGTTGACCCACTGGAGGGTCAGAAGGCTTTGTAAAGGGATGTTGCCGCAAGCCATAATATAATAGTTGTAGATTTTAATACAGTTTTATAGTCTTTTTGCATCTGAAAAATAACTTGTAACCTCTGTACAAAATACTTAAGTTTAAGTTAACCTCTGTGTCACATTTTGAAGCTTACTTCTGTGCTAAGGGAGAGATATTATGTTGTGTTCAGATAGCTACCAGAACATGTTATAGTCAAAATACGATATTGTTTAGTTGTAGGATAAAGAGGGGTGAGAGTTGTTGGAAAACCTCCAAATAGAAGACGTAATGCAATGAAGATGAGGGTAAATGAGGAAAAGAGGATCTTAAGACCTCCGACTCAATTTTAGAAGAGGCGTGTCAGGAGGGTGGTTTGTAGGATGGGCAAATTAGACATTGGATATGTTTCCTAGATAGGATAATTAAATAGGGTTATAAATTTG
>JAWWEU010000125.1:37022796-37038739 GCA_035583155.1 Acropternis orthonyx | reverse complement strand
GGGGATTGTCCCGCTCTGCTCTGCACTGGGGCGGCCTCACCTTGGATATTGTGGGCAGTTTTGGGCACTGCAATATAGGAAAGATATTAAGCTCTTAGAGCGTGTCAAAGTAGGTCAATGAAGATGGTGAAGGGCCTTGAGGGGAAGCCGTGTGAGGAGTGACTGAGGTCACTTGGTCTGTTCAGCCTGGAGAAGAGGAGACTGAGGGGAGACCTCATTGCAGTTATAACTTCCTTCTGAGGGAAAGAGGAGGGGCAGGCACTGATGTCTTCTCTGTGGTGACCAGTGACAGGACATGAGGCAATGGCCTGAAATTTTGTCAGGGGAGGTTTAGGTTGGCTATTAGGAAAAGGTTCTTCACCCAGGGGCTGGTTGGGCACTGGAACAGGCTCCCCAGGGAAGTGGTCACAGCACCAAGCTTGACAGAGCTCAAGAAGGGTTTGGACAGTACTCTCAGGCACATCGTGTGACTCTAGGATGGTCCTGTGCAGGGCTAAGGGTTGGACCCGATTATCCTTGTGGGTCCCTTCGAACTCAGCATATTCTGTGATTCTGTGAAGTATCAAGTCAGGTTATTTATCAAAACATGACATCACCTTACACAGCAGAAATATAATTTTGTATTAAAAATTAGACTCTTACTAGCATCCAACTTTAATCTACTTGAAGTGTAGTATTTAGTTTTTGCATTCTCAATTAGAGCACCTAAATTGTCAGTTTTAAACTGCAAACTGAATGGCCATAATGCTTCACAGGCTTACCTGAAGTAAAATGACTTTCTATGTGAAAAGTACCTGCATTCAGGTACAGGCGTAACAATCTTAAAATAAATTTTTAAGGTAATGATGTAGAAACCAAGCCTTTATATTCAGGCTCAAAAGAGACACATGCAAACCATTAACTGAATGTCTATTATATGCTATTAAAGAAGGCACCTATCCCTGCAACCACCTGGCAACACTTTTCCATGTAAATCTAGTCAAGAGCCAATTTAGGAACAAAGCACCGTATGATGGACAGCCCAGACTAAACAAGAGGTTTTAAGATAGCCGCAGTTGACTTCAGGGAGAACAGTGAACGAAGCTGCTGCCTCCTGGACTGGACGGACTACCTGGTGTTTTTTAACTTCCAGGTTTTAGCAATGGTGATCAAATCTCACGTTTTAGCATGTAAAATGATTCAGTAATGATCAGAGAGAATTCCTCTCAATCATTCTAATAACAGTTGCAGAATAAAGGAAAGTGTTGTAGAATTTAAGACTATTTCTTATCTATAATTTCAAAACATGTACTTTTTAAAATGGTTAAAATCTATTTTTTTATGGCAGATAATGTAGATTTGGTTAGAAATACGAGAGTCTATTCTTACAGGGCCTGTTGATAAAAACTTAAAATCTTGTGTATTGAAACTATATTAATTTACTTGTCTTGTGTTTTTCCTGTGCTACCAGATTGTAAGAGATAGTTTTGTCAGTAAATCGACAAATTAACAGAGTACAGACATACAGATCTGATTTTTCCATCTTAACTCCAGAAAATATTAAGTCACTCTGTTTGTAAAGCAATGTAACACCAAGTTCCAGTTCCTATTCTAAATAATTGCTACAGAGTAAGCTTCCCAATTCTCTACTTGCTAATTGTTTTAATTTCTCTTTATTTCTAGTTTTCTTAATATATCTATTAATAGATAATTAAAATATTCTGTTTCAAGTGTAGAAACATTGCATTTGCCCTTACTGAATAGCATCTTCTTATTAGATTAATTTACTTGTCCGAATAACCTTCATATATATATATATATATATATATATATATGTAGATAGATAGATATTTATTTGTTCCTCCATGTCTTTGCAAGCCTTCCAAGCTTGCTGCTCTCTGCAAAAGCCCAAGAAGCAGGCTTCCTGTGTGTGAAGTCACAAAATCCTTCTTCTACAACCAAGAAGCAAAACATATTCTAAAGAGATATCCTCCATTCAAAAGAATTAAAACAATCAAAACTTTGTAAAGTATGTACTTAGAAAAGTATCACTTCCAATATTTTACATGCACCATGCACATGAACTGCCTAACACCAAAAGTCATAGTGTCTTTTCAGACATATGCAGATCAGTGATTTCTGGGCAACAGAGACAGCATACACAGAAATACTGTGACTGAAATAAGAGGTGTAGAGGGTAAAAGAAAATGCTTATTTCTTACAGGAGATTGACAGTGAAGTTTTGTCACAGGGTGTGCTAGGACCTACGCCATTCAATATATTAAAATATTACCTGAAAAAAAGGAGTAAAATGCATGGTGACATTAGTTTGCTGATGATACAAAGTCAACGGTTAGTTGTGAAGAATCACAGAAGAATTTGTAAGAGGAGCTTGAGCAATACTTGGGTCTGAGGAACCAGCACCCATCTGCTGCAGCCAGCCTGAAAACCACTGCTATATGATGTATTTGAAAAACATTGTTTACTTCTTAAAAAGTTTCTATGACTAACCCACTGTTTCTTCTCCTGTAACATTATTTTCCCATAAGTAAATTTAAGTTCTCTTTTTGCTGAGGTGGCAGTTGCAAAACAGCCCCTTTTCCAAATGAATGGGAGATTTTCCTTCATTGGGATTTTGCTCCATCTGACTCTCCATGTATGAAACCAAGAAAAATGCCAAAAGTGAAGGTCGCTTATGTTTATAATAATTTAGATACTAAATTATTATCTAAATTTAAGTCAGTAATACAACTCAGATGAAAAACAAAGACTTTTTTGTACCCATTAGATTCAGACCTTATGGCCACTTATTATTATGTTTAGGGTTTTTTATTCTTTGGTGGCATTCAGAATCTACATTCTGTTTTTGAAAACCTCACTGTAGAATGACTCAACATCTGAATACATCAGAGTGTCCATAATATGTCCACAGTAATTGTCCATATGTCCATAATATTTGAACAACTCTGGGAAATCTGGTAATGACAGAATAAAATCCCTACAAGCAGCTTTAAATAGTTTCTTGCACATCTTCCTTTATTGATGTGACTGTGTCTAAGACAAAGTATGTCATTGCTTTTGTGTCAGAAGCAGCAGATAGTTTGAAATAGAAGATTTTGTGAAGTCTGACAAGAAAGGAAACATCTGTTATAAATATATATAATTACCCTGAATTTCATTTGTACCTAATGAAAATCAAATCAATTTGCTTAGACGCAACCAAGAGAAATGCAGAAAAATTATTTCAGTAGTAAGTTCTTATTAAAGAAATTGGTACAGATCTTTAAGATCTGAGCAAGCACATGATGACTGAGTAATACCAGCTCTGAAAAGATGAAAACCAAGTAAGCTTTACATTATTGGTAAAGCATTTGATGTAACTGTCAAAGTTTTGTAAATAAATATTGCATAAAAAGGCAAAACTACTTATTTTAGAAGACAAAATCTTACATTTGGAGCCTAATAAACAGAAAATTACTCATGTTATTTAAGTTAATGATAACAATGTTTCAGATTAAGATCTAGCTAGTTCAAACCTGCTTTGTGTTGGCAGCATTTTTTAGGACAGCAGTAATTTAGATGACGAAAAGGATGTTATAATAAGGAAATTAAGTCATATTCTATCTCCAGGGAACTCACTGCCATCTTGAGAAAAGTGAGAGTTATGGATTGGATTTATAAGACATAGACATGCTTGGTATAGATCATAAAACTAATTGTGAATTGCACAGAAATAAAGACAATGAAACTTATTGCTTTCATCTCATGGGGAACTAAGTAGATAGAAACGGCATTTTTGAGCTATAAAACATGCTTAATCTGCACAAACCAATGGACCTTAAGAAGAAAATAAGAGCAATAGAAAAAAAATCAAAGCCACCAATAAGTAAATTATAGTATTACACACATGTCTATGCAAATTCTGCTTTACATCACTGCTTGAAATAAATGATCTGTTTGATAAATTTTGGAAGAGCAAGAACTGTGGAGGATGAGAAGTAGAAAAACATAGATATTATTAGTGGCTGAAATACATTTTCATTTTCACTTTTTTTAAATCAACGTAACATCATCATTTGTAACAACCAGAGAAGAGCATCTTCTTTGGCACTGATAAATATGTGCATATAGATAATGGAATGTGAACTGCCCGGATTGTTTTCTGTCTGAAATTATTCAGACACAAAATAAAGTCTACATCATCATCTCCAGAAGAAAAAATGGTCATCATAAAGATGCATACTTCCCTGTATTATTCTAGGTTAAAGAATCTGTCTTGGACACTAGTTCCTTAGAACTGTCATTTAAGTTTATTATTCCCTAATATGCATACTAATAGTACATACTTTAACATACTGCTTTTAAACAGTGCAGTTTAGCATAAAATAGGCAAAATTAAGCTCTTGCTGGTTATCGCTATGACAACAACTAGTTAAACTTATCAGAATCAAAAGAGGGAAGGTCCTTTTCCCCATTCGTAATTTGGAAAGTGAAAAGTCCCTTTGGGATACACATTTTTCATAATTTCAGATCACGCTTGACCTCACCTCTTTTGTTTAACCAAGCCTATTAATCAAATACATCCCAGAGGTGACTAATGATCTTCCAGAATTCTCATAGAAGCAGAAAGTCAAGGACAGAACAAATTGATCCACATCACCTACCTTATTAAGTTTACAGTGCTGACAATGCTTCCCCAGTTTTACTCAGAATTGTAGCCCATCTGGTTATTTTAAGACTACTGCTTAAGATTTGACATACTAACTTTCAGAGGACCAGATAACAGATATTTGTCTCAGTGCACTATATCCTCTAAAATCTATGTTGTAGATTCTTTCCATCAGATCCAAGGTAAGGGGCAGTTAACGTTACTTTTATAAACTTTCCTGAAACTTGTAAGCAGCCTCCCATTAAATGATCCTTGCAGGCTATCATCTGAATGTACTTTTTAGAAATAGTATGCATCAACTTTTCCACACAGTTTTGCCCAATGAAGGCAAAATGGAGTTGACATCACATTCAGTTTTCATTCTTCAAAAGTATAAATAAAATTTTTTGTTCATATGATCAATGTGTTGAAGAGACCTGCTAAAAAGTGCACCTTACCAAGAGGAAAAAAAAAAAAAAAAAAAAAAAAGCCAAAGAGGACACAGTAATAAACAGCATTTCTGTTCTTCATGGGTTTCACAAAACAGCAGACAGATTTTACCAAAGGGACAAAAATTGGAAATAATGCTTCCCATGCTGTCTTTGCATAGCAATTTCAGCAACAACTGAATTAGAGATCTCATGCTACAACAGTTACTCACATAGGAAGGATGGGGTTTATCCTCCATTTTGCAGATCTCTGATTAAGAGGATTGGAACATTTTTTGTTGACATAAATGGGCCAAACCAAACCTATCAACTCAGATCACACACAACACAAACTGTGATGGGAAATGGGAGCTCCAGCTTGGGGCATCACTGCTTAAAGAATATACTGTTACCCCACAGCAGAAATTTGAAGAAGGAAGAGAAAACATTGGCCTTCCACATCAAGGGATGAATGCCTATATATGATATCACAGAGACTACTTAATGAGTTAGAGATTAACTATCTTGTTAGTCACCATGAAAGCACGTATGTATTTGAGAATAAGTTAGACAGTATTTTAGGCAAAAGTAGGAGGTGATCTGCTATTAGAATATATAGAGAGCAATTTTTTTTACCACTGAACACACTGGTCGTATATACAACATAATTTTCTGATTCAGGAATCTTTGTGCATATGTGCTGTTAAGAATTGTGCCATGTCTGGCTGAAAGAGGATGCCATCAACATAGGAAAACGAAGGACTCTAATCAATAAGTACTGAAAAGCCAGTGTAGTGAAAGATCCATCATTATTCATGTTTTAGATAGCAAGAAGAATGGAAAAGCACTAAAACAGAAACCTCTAAGCCCCTGTGATTTTTCAGAAAAGAAAGAGAAAAAAAAAAAGACAGAACAATTAGAGATTTACTGTATGCTGTACTGGTTGTGTGGAAAGAAATTATTAACAGAGGACAGAAATGTACAAAGAGAACAGAGAAAAGGAGAGAGAATAATATTACTTGAAGAAAATTACTTTCAAATTATGTCTTTATTTAAATTGAAGACATGAAAAGTAGTATGAAAGAAAACCTCCATAACACTGTGACTGCACCAAAGCCTAAAGAAAAGTGAGAGAGGAGCTTTGTTCAGAGCTACATGAACCAAAACCTTCTGAGTAAGAATTTCCTTCCTAGTTCCCCATTGCTCCTGGGAAGAGACTTAATGTCCTATATATATAGTGCATATTCCCACATTTGGGGTGACAAAGATTGCTTTGCTAAATACTTAAAAGAATAGTCACAGTTCTACTCACTGGCCTCCCTCTTCTAAACTCCTAATTGAAAGTGGAGCATCAGAGGATGTTCTTACATATCTTTCAAAAGTAAACCAAAATGTATTAAAACTTTGTTTACAAAACAGCTTTATTCACGACCACCTCATGGATGCAGCCTTCAAATAGAAAAATCTCACTGTAAAACCACTGGTTTGGTTTTGAAATTTAGAAGGACTACATCACCAGAAAGTCTGAAAACTATCAAGTACAGAGAAGTCATCAGAATTCTGAGTAGTGAGAAGTGGTGGACCTGGGCTACTTGCTATTTTACTGAAAGAAAAAATAAAATTATAATTCTTCTAATTACATCAGATGTCTTTGTAAGACATCTGAAAACTGTTATGACAGAGAAAAAGATTACTGAAATTATACATAAAATTTTATCAAATAATCTGTTGTTACTCACAATGATTTGAAGGATCATTGTGCTCATCTTGAAGACAAGGTGATTCAAAACAGCCAGCATGGCTTCACCAAGGGCAAGTCCTGCCTGGCCAACCTAGTGGCCTTCTATAAGAGTGACTACATCAGTGGACAAGGGAAGGGTTAGAGATGATATTAATCTGGACTTCTGCCTTTGGCGTGGTCCCCCCACAACATCCTTCACTGTAAATTTGACACACAAGAATTTGATGGGTGGACTGTTAGGTGGATAAGGGAACAGTTGGATGATTGCATCCAGACCACGATGGTCAATGGCTCAGTCTTGATAGATATCAGTGACAAGTGGTACCCCTGAAGGGCACTATTATTTAATATCTTCATTAATGACTAAGATGAAGGGGTTCAAGTGTACCACCTCAGCAAATTTGCAACCAAATTGTTCTAAAATAAACCCTACATGTATGTATTTACAAACACCGATCCTTGAGTGTTGTTTCACTCTAATCTGCCCCAAGGCACCTATTAACAAGAACCTGGGCTACCATTGCCTTCTGGGATGGATCATAACATCATACCATAAACTTATGGGAATGTCATAATCTCTATGGTGCAGTGATATAATTTCCCTTTGCCATGATCCTAGAGAATATACTTTTAGGACATACTTTGATTTCATAATTAGGATACTACTTTTGCCATAGAATGGGCAATTTATTGAAACGTTTTGCTTTATATACTTTTATTTTGTTGCTTTTTGTTTTCTTGTTTTCCACACAAGTCACCATCCTTGGAGATACTCAAAAGCTGTCTGACATAGTCTTGGGTAACTTTCTCTACTTGCCCCTTCTTGAGTTCAGACAAGATGATCTCCAGCGGTCCCTTCCAACGTTCACTATTCTGTGAGTCTGTGATGGATTTGCAGAAAAACCAGGTTGCAAACGAAGGTAAGCTGATTGAGACCAGGAACACTTCAGGATGTGAACCAAAGCACAAATGGTATGACAGGGAGATTTTCTTTAAAAACATATGCCTGCTTCCAACTTAAACAATATTGAAGTGACATCTACAACACTTGAGATGCAGAAAAAGGATCGGTATTTGGTGAGTTATGGCTCGTATCTTTCTGAAGTGATTTCCTGATGAGGGTGGCATTTTGCATTTCTCTGCAACCTGCCAAATCTTCCACCTGCATTGAACAGAAAGGTTTGTAGTCTAAATATAGAAGAAAATTTAGAGGGCCAGGGCAGATAAAACTAACCATTTAGTCTGAAGAATCTCATACTGAATCAAAGTTAGCTTTCACTACATTTCGTAAGCGTGTTCACCATGCTTACAACATGCTCCTCTATCTCAGGACACTGTGAAGAACACAAAGATGACTAGATAATGAGCCATGCCAACAACTCAAAATAGAAATATATTTTACCTTCTTAGAGAAAATGACTTAGCTATCACATTACATATAGGATAATCCACCTATAGAACCAATCACCATGCAAGCAATGTTAATCTGCCCCAAAATGTTCCAAGTGGACCTGGTTGAAAACAACTCTCTTTCCCTCTGCCTTTTAGAAAGTGAGTTATTCTTGTTACGGTGGGAAAGTTTTATCAATAAAAGACACTATGAAATACCCTCCATGTTAACAGAATTCAGAAAGTGTATTTCACTCGCCATAAAATGTTTTTTTCTACAACCAACTCCTCAGCCATGACCATTTTACCTCTGGCTGTCACATGCATCATCCTTGGCTTGTGAGCTGTATTTGTCTCACATGAAATCAAAGGGCTTGAATCGTCACAGGCAATGCTGCGGTTGCTGATATGCTTGGGCACCTTTACTGCTGAACTGACACAGAGACAGACTCTGCAAAAAGAGTAGGAACCCATCAAAGTCCCATTTGTTTGTGCTGTGTAATGGCATGGGGACATCTCCATTAGTTGTGTTTCTGAAGCAGTGGGCAATCTGGGCTGGTCTGTAAAGTTTGTGTTAGCAGTTAAGTGCCAGTCACAGTCTGAAGTAAAATTCTACCTACTAAAGGTTTTATTAGGCTTAAAGATCTTAAGAGACATTGAATGTATTGACTAGAAAGTGCTATATCACTCTATCTTTGCTATCAGTAATATAAATAAAAATCAATCCTGCATCAAACTCAGAGCTAAGCAAATTAAGGTATACAAATAATCAAGTCATTAAACATTGCAACAATTACTCCTATGCCATGAGAGTTAGTAAGTGGAAACCTGTAAGCTAAATAAAATCCATTAAAAATATTTTCCATAATTTTAAGTATCGACATCCAGTTCCTCCAATATGAGAATACAGTCCTTTCTCTATTACTCAAAGCACAGGTAACTCATATTTAATGTTACTAAAGCAGTGCTGAGCTGCTAGCGATTCCTGTAGCATTCCTCCAGAGAAACTGAAATCCAGCATGATTAATGATTTAAATTAATCCAAGTATACTGATAACAGGTATTTTAATTTTTCAAAAAATCATAACAGAAGCTATGCTATGGTAATTTGATATAATACAGTTTTTAGAATTGAATGAAAAGTAATCAAGTTACAATAACAACAGCTGAATAGGAACGTGCACAGAACTAAAGTAGTGGCATCTCTAATTAACGTCACCTGCTAGCAAATCTATTGGTTTTGTAACTGTGACCCAGGAGGATGTATATGAATAGGACTCTGGAAACAATAACTATATGCGGTAATATTTATATACCTAGTATTTTGATTTATATTACTGGACAACAATTATATATTAGCAATTAAATTTGTAATTTTTATGCTGCTTCTATAGATCCAAATAAAGGGTTTACAAAGCAAAAGAAGAATGAAATAGGAAGCTCATCTGAGGAACTTCTATTATAAATGAAACAGCTGTCAAAAGTGGAGAGAAACTGTACAAGTTCTCCCAAAGTAAGGAAATGATTTTGTAATTTCTTTCTTTGAGTATAAAAAAACCTTAAATGGGCCCATGTCTGTAATTCACAAATGTAGATGCACTCTCATTCACTTTGCAGCAACAACCACTTTATGAAACAGCTGAAAGGTAGCTCTATTTTAACAGGAAAAATTTAGGGAACACAAGAGTTTCCTCCTTCCTTCTCCAGCTACAGTGTGCGCATAAATATGCTATTTCAAACTCTAAGGAACACCTCATCTCTCTAGTACTTGTGATTTCGTAAAGTGTATCAACTGTAAAGAGATGACAACTCTAACTGTGCATGGCCAACACATTCAGAATATTGAACACACTCTGCCCTTCCAAAATCAACTATGGGGCTCACCACATGTAATAAGTATATGTTATGCAGCTCCAGTTCAAAACTTCTGTAAAAATATGATGATGATGGTGCTTGCCATGAAAGTCTATTATGCAGTATCATTATTGGAATGAGGCTAATAACTTTTTTACATTGTTATTATTATTACTAAAAGGATCACACATCATATATGACAAGCTCAGATGTTTGTTCTTCTAACCAAAACGCGCCTACACTTTACTGTATAAAAACAACACAATATAAAATGATCATTAAATGTAGTCAACTGCACTTCATGTCATCGTGTTTTTTCTTGCTTTACAACACAAACTTTAACAACACTTTCAGAAATCCAAATCCAACACTGTATGTAGTGGGCAGGTTTAGCTTCAAGCATGGAATACTGTTTAATTCCAATCTGAATTTGGCGCCTGGATGGAAAGGAGTCTAAGCTCTTGACCATGAAATCTCTAAAACTACTGCTATAGTATTGTTTTTTAGAACTGTAAGAGGTCTTTGATCAAGGAAGTTCTGATGCAAATGGAAAAAACCCATCGTATTAAAAAAAACCCCAAAAACTATGAGCAGTCACTACCAACTCCTAACTGATAATGGTATAAAGGAAAAAGAGTGATATAATTTTCATGACTGCCATTAAGGAGTAAACTTCCTTAAAAAATAAATCGATACTTTTGAAAGGTGGTGAAAGCACCATTCAGTTTCTTATCAGTTCTGCCGTAATACATGTACAGCATGTATTTCTGACCTAGAGCTGTAGGTTTCTTCTGGGAACTCAACAGCTGCTCCATCACAAACTGTCTTGTTCATTCTAACCTGTACTCTCCCCACATATCAATGAATTGCTTGGTGTTATATTCTCAACAAGACTGAGACTGTCTACTTTTTGCTATGTATATCACACATCAATGCATTAAACATCACTTAAGATTTCAGAATTCACAGAAGTTACTATTACATCTCATTGTGAGAATATGACTGAATTTTCCTGAGTTGAAATGAGTCTTTTAACTTATCATTTGCCTTTCAGAAGCTTCATTTTAGGGCATCTACTTTACATAAATAAACATTCAGCTTTTAAGAAGTCCATTCTGTGGGGCTTAAAATTTAAATGTCTACATTTCCGCATTACAGAATCTGTAAGTGTAAAATTGAAAAATACATTCTAATACTTTTAGTCAGTGAAGTTCATACAACAATTTTTTAGGTTGCAAATAATTTGTTAGTTTGTGGTGTCACCATCTGTATAGACATTCAAAACCTGATGTCATGGTTTAGCCTGACATGTAGCTGAACACCACATAGCTTCTTGTCCACTCCCTCTCATCCTGGTGGAATTGGGGACAGAACTTTGGGGAAAAAAGAGTCAAATTTATGTTTTGAGATAAAGACAATTTAATAGGGCAGAATAGAAGTGAAACTACTATTACTACAACAGAAAACAAGTGTAAATGCTCACAACCCAGTGATGATGCCCAGGCAGCAGCACCGAATGAGGTTATCTCGAAAGGTCCCTTCCAACCCCCACCACTTCATGATTCTACAGTCACAACTTGTGAGTGATAAGGTACTAGGTGAATGAAGGATGAGATCAGTTTTGTGGTAAATGCTTGTTCAAACAACTCACTCTTCAGGGATTTGGTCCATCAGTGTTGCAGACTTCGCAAAATTAGGAAAATGTGTCTCCAAGCTGTCTTGGTACAGACTTCTGCGGCATGTTACTGACCTTCTGCAATCTTTTTCTGGAGGGAAATGAATCTTGATATCAAAGCCTCATGAAACAGTAACAGTATGGCTGTTTCTTGGTTATTTCAATGGTATCCTGTCAACAGCAGGCTTTATGAGCCTGATAAATGTGCATTCATGCAGAATAGGAAAAAGGCCACATTTGCATTAAAATTCAGTTTTAATTGTCCTTATTCTTTATTGATGCTCAGTGAATTGGATCTATAAAGAACCACTTTTAAGCAGAAAGAAATTTGACAAATAGTATAGCTGTGTAAACAATTTCAGTAATTATGGCAGCAATTATTTTCTGTTCTCTCTCTTGGTAGCTTTAAAAAGAGGAGAAAGAAAGTGATAAGAGACCAGCTTTAGAAACCTTGTGGAGATCTCAGTATTACAAAAGCCAGAGAAGCCTAATATAAAAAAAATTATGCACAGGTTTATCAGAAGAAGATAAACATTGCCCCTATCCTTGTTTTCCAAGAGGAAAACCTTTTTTACTCAAAGAAATCAATAGACTCTAATTAAACAAACACATATGAAAAATGCCAGCTACACAAAAACTTTAAACAAGAGCATACAAAGTTATGCAGTCACAAAATATTAATTATGCAACTACTAGAAATCATACAAACATTATTCTCTCTCCAGGCTTGGTTAGAAAAATCAATCACTGCTCAGGATGGTAATGAGGACACACCAGTAGTCAGTGATTAACTCTTCAGACAGGTTTTGTCATATTCTGTAGAGGTCTGGTTACACAGCAAGTCCTTTAGTCTGAAATTACTGACATTTTCAGTGCAGGGGGAGAGGAATTGCATTCTAGGGGCACTGGTGCTGCTGAGAGCATGATTTCTAAAAAACCACAGGTATGCTGCATACAAGTATACAAGAGAGATCAGATTATGATAATACTCATTTCTATACCCAGACCACATTAATCATTCAGTATCCAAAGTGTAATAAGTCCATCCCAAAAGAGCACTACTTGCCAGTTTCTCATTTCACACTAACTACAAGCGGGGCCACTGGGAGTTATTGGCATACACTGACTAGGGAAAGCACAGAGACCTGAGCATGTCAGTGAATTCCTCCTCAGAATGGAAAGCTTCAAAAACAGTTAGAAAGAATACAAAATGGTAACCATTTACATTAAGAGCTTAAAATACAATGCAGAAGACATGCAGGGAAAATCTAGACAATAAAACAATAAAAAGAATCTTGCAAGGAGAAAAGGAGACTATGAATTCAGAAAAAAAAAGCTTTAACAGAGGAAAAGCAACAGAATCGTTATGACTACAAAGGAAAATATTAATACCCTGCAGAATACATTACTGGTGAGAAGCTAAACTAATTTACAAGTTTCTTAGTCCTCCTACTTTTTGTTTTTCTGAAACTCAGGAATACTTAGGAAATGCAGAGAAAGAGAAAATGTTTTCATTATCTGTTCATTAAGAAGACTCAGAGAGCTGCTGGACACAGAGAATGGTACGTTACCTAGCAAATCAAACTTAAAAAATTCAATTAATTCCTAAACAAAATCTAAAGTAGGTTTGGTTACTGTGATTTTCTACTGCTCATAGTTTCATACAAAATAGTGAAAGTTACATGGCATTTCAAATAAAGAATGTGTATCAAGGTATGTGCCCCTCTGTCCCTTGATAGATAAGGGCCAGATTGAAGGACTCTGTCGAAGAATGTGAATCTACAGGTAGAGTTTCACTGAGACTCATCTCTAGAAGCATCGGGGAGCACCAGAGTCAGTGCCACATAAAGCACACATAATACAAAGCTCTGCAGCTTGCAGATAAGACCAAAAGGCAACAAGAGGACAATTTGAATGGTAGAATCGTAGAATTGTTTAGGATGGAAAAAGCCTCTAGGTTCACAGAGTCCAACCATGAACCCAGCACTGTCAAGTCCACCATTAAACTATGTTCCTAAGTGCCACGTTGTTTAAGTACCTCCAGAGATGGTGACTCAAATGCTTTCCTGGGCAGCCTGCTGCAATGCTTGATCACCCTTTCAGTGAAGAAAGTTTTTCCAATATCCAGTCTAAACCTCTCCAGGCAAAACTTGAGGCCATTTCCTCTTGTTCTGCCACTTGTTACCTGAGAGAAGATGCTGATCCCTTTCAGGTAGTTATAGAGAGGGATAAGGCCTTTCTTGAGACTCCTTTTCTCCAAGATAAACAATCCCTTGGCCACTCCACTCCTCATCAGACTTGTGCTCCAGACCCTTCACTGACTTTCTCTGGATTCAATGTATGTCTTGTAGTGAGGGGCCAAAACAACACAGTACTTGAGCTGCAGCACCACCAGAAGGACAATCATTGCCCTGGTCCTGCTGGCCACACTATTGATGATACAGCCCAGGATGACACTGGCCTTTTTGGTCACCTGGGCACACTGCCAGCTCATAAAACAGTGCACTTAGTTTGACCAATCAAATGATCAACACCACTAGTAGAGGAAAGACAGGTGTTTTTTAGGCATCCCAGAATATGTTATTTTAGAAGAGATTTACAGGAGGAGCAGCTGAAGAGTCAGGGGTGATCTGCCTGCACTGCAGACTCTCACAGAAAGTAATTAGTTAGCTTCTGACAGGATACACCATCATATACACTGCTTTGCAAACACAGAACTAACTCACTAAGAAGTAGATTTCCAATATTTAGCATCAGACAGTTGATAACTCACTTGCCTTTCTATATGCTGAGGACTCATTTTTTCCACTTCTAAAATGCAGAGTGCAGCAGCCTTGCCCTCACTTTGTGGACACAGAGCTTCCTCTTACAGAAGCACCCATCACTATTCCACCCAATCCATCAGTCGGAGCTGCCTGTAAAGCAGTTGTTGCCTCCGCTCTCTGGATGCAACCCCTTCTGCATATACAGTTCAAAGAATAGTTTACTTTTATATGTCAATATTATTATTAATTACCTGTCTGGATTACCAGTAAAGAAGTGTTTTATTAGGCCACCCAAGTACGGACTACTGCATGACTGAAATATAATTAATCTCTTAAAACACTGGAGAGCTGATGTATAGAGTAGTCTAATGGTAGAAAATAAAACTCACTGAAGCACAGTTAAGCTTATGAGAATGCTAATATTATCAGAGAATAACAAACATATTTTGATATTGAGAACATGAGTCTCATTACTATGATTTTTAACACAGATCAGAAAATTAATCCTATCCCTCCCTCATAACATAAATAACTGTATTTAATTACGTAGTTTTTATAGGAAAGGATGAAGAACTGTGCTTCTTATTCATGCACACATTTTATTTCTTAGCATTTCATTGCAATTGGCCTGTTTACTATGATGTCTTATGCCTCCACTCCATATCCTAAAACATACTGTGAATCAGTTCATTTAAAGACACGATGAACAGAATTACTTTTGCCTCTGATTCTCTCTGGAACATGTTTTGTTTTGTTTTCTGCTGGAGAATAGCCTGTTGATGAGGCACAAGTTCTCAAATAAGACAGTATTCCTGATACATCATTAAAAAATAGATTCCTTTCACAATTCCTCTGGCAATTGGATACATTCATTGTTAAGGTGCTGACATGTGTATTCTTAAATGTGCAAAATACTAACAAAACCAAGCAATACAAAGCAAAAAAAAAAAAAAAAAAAAAAAAAAAAAAAAAAAAAAAACAAAAAGAAGAAGAGAACTGCTGACAGTATTTAGGTCTTCCCTAGCCTTTGGAGGTATCAACACCATATTTATACCCAAGAATCTCAACAGCTGAGTAACTGAGTACTGACGTAACAATGCATCAAGAAGTATTTTTAAAATTAGCAAGTTAGGGCTAAAATCAGTAAAGACTGTTGGTGAGAGCAATAATGTGTTATGTATATGTTTTTGCTAGATGGTCTAGTTAAAGGATTAATTAAATTGCAGTAAAGAGTTGATGGGCTTCTGTATTTAAAGATTAAGGATGGAATATTTTGTGTTATGAACAAATATATGAGGAGAAACTGTAGGAAACATGAAGGATGCTTAATATTTGAGATATCAGCAAGATTTTGTCAGGTGCTATAACCAGGTCACAACATTTGTGTTGTAGTAGTCAATGCACCATTGAAAGTATGGAAAGATTCTTGTCGTAAATGGAATGTGGATGTTAATGCAGAGAATG
>JAWWEU010000125.1:36990941-37022696 GCA_035583155.1 Acropternis orthonyx | reverse complement strand
CAAAAATATGTCAGAGTGTAAATCACCCATTGTGAAACTCCCCACTCTTGGGGAAGTACTGGGCACTCCCACCTGAGTCTAAGCATATATAAACTGATGTTTTGGGACTATGGACTGCTGGTCTGATCCAGAGGAGAACCAGAGCCTCAGCAGGACTGTGACCGCCACTCTCGACTGGACTGTGACCATCATCCTCACTGAAAGGTTTTCCTTCTTTCCTCTTACATTGTACTTAGGAGGTCCAGGTGGTGCTCAGCACAGGGGCTGATGACTACCATTCTGTTTGTGCCCCAGGGTGCTGGGTCACACACTTGTTTTTGTGGGTTAAACGGACTTTTTCCTCTGTACCCTTGTACTTATTATGATCTTTTTACTCAACTGTAATTCTGACTTGCAATCTGTTTGTGAGTTGGATTTATTCCTCCTGCTGGTTTACCTTTAAACCAGCACATATTCCAATAGAATACTTGGCTCTCACAGTGGTTTGTCAGCACAAAAAAATGGCTATTCACACGAAGTAATGCGGTATGTAGAAAAAGTTCATGTTAAATAGTATTGATTGCAAGCTGCTAGCATTATAACCAAACAGATCCTAATTATCATTCCCTAAAAATACAGATACTCTTTTGTTTCAGTTTTTTTTTTTTCTTTTACATATACAACTTCAGAGATAGATTCCTGAAAAGATGCTGCTAAGCAAGACTCACAACTAGACAGCTTGTTGAAAAAGGAAAAGGACACATGCACATCTGTCTGAATTCACATGAAAAGTGGAGACTGCTTACACATGTAATCATTTAAGTCATTAGCTGATCAATAGCAATCAAGACCTGAGACTTCCTACTGCTTCTTGAAACTTACGGTGTATGTCTGTAACAAGAAACAATACTCACTCGCTGACATATAGTAGGCTTACAAATGTACAAGGTTGTCCATACAATGACATACTCTGTTAAAAATTTCCTCTCCAGAGAGAGGAATACTTAATTTCAAAATTCAGAAACATTTCCAGGGGTTTGTATTCCTAAATGACCTATTATAATAGTTACATTCTTTCAGTTTGGTAACTAATAACAATATTTCTTGTAAGTGAATCTTCCCTCTCCCCACCACCAACCACAACATACTTTCCTTGATTGCGTTTTTTCCAAACACATTCACTATGGAAACAACTGATCCATATTTTAGAAAAAAACTTTAAGAAATACTACAGTAGTGGACCTCAAATATTTAAAAGAAAAAAAATATGACACAGTGCTAGTCAGCTTGTTGCAGGTACATTTCATATGCTGGTTTTAAGTTTGAGTGACAGGGAGTAATCTGAAAGCTGGATCCTTATACAAGGCTCTCAGCAGCTGTCAGAACTACTTCAACACTCCTCAGTTTCATGTGCAGAAATGAATTTTCTGTCATGGGGATGAGTCCTAGGCCATTTTTCACAAATAAAAAGGCTTCAGGGAAATAGAAGAGGGGTGGAGAGACAGCTTGGACAGTCAGGCTCTGCTCATATGTCCATAACAAATACTCTATCCTTCAAACTACTCCATCGAAGACAGCCTGATGCTGTCACATTTTCCCACCTTTTTTCCCCCAACTAGTATTTCTGACAGTCTGTTCTAATGCCATTTCCCTCCCTGTCCCCCCCCCCCCCGCCCCGCCTCACCTTTGAGTAGGTTGTAGCTGCAACATCACATTGTATCAAATTTTCTGAGGCAAATACAACTACTATCAAGCCTTCTGGGAAATAATAATAAAAAATCTATAGAAGCAAGGCAGAGCAAATCAAATAGGGATTGAAGTTTCAAAAAAGGCCAGTGTTTCACTCAGATGTAATACACAAAATTGTTGCTCATAAACAATGGGAGTAACCGTATATCGCCAACCCGACAGACAGACTTCCTACATTGTCAAGGTATCACAGGGAATAACACCATATTTGAAGAATGCAAAACCACTTATAGGAATCTCAGTGAGTTTATCAGAGGATTTACTTCTCCACATTCTCAAAATATCCTATATAGATCAATAGCATTAAGTCAAAGACCATAAACAAAGGCCCCATATTACTGGAGTGGAAATATCTAGGATCAACAGGAATTATTTTTAATGCACAGGTAAATATTGAATTACTACAACAAACTACAGCTATTTTGTTTATTTTATATAATAGTTAGACACCAGGCAATTTTACTAGGTATCTTAAAATGTATCCTTAAAACCTAGTACTGTTAATTGCTTTGCACCTTCTAAGCTTATCAAATACATTAAGTATTTAATATTCAAAGTCTCCTTCTGGGGACGACAAGTACCATTTTCCCGAGACAAGGAGCAAAACTGTTTGGAGTTTGCTTTCTTTCCCCAAGACTACTAATAGAACTCTATATGCAGACCACTAGAGGCTCCTATAATAATAATCTCCCTCAGTAAGTATTTCTCACTTTCCCTTGTATTCTCCAAGTTTACACCTTTCAGATGAAAATCATGGAATCAAACCTGGTTTCTGTGAGCTTAGACATAAGCAAGTGTGCTGAACTGAAGGCCATTTTGACAATATAAATTTCATAAGCAGCGCTGCACATAGAATAATTACACAGCAATGGCCCTTTTTTCCTTTAGGGCACACTACTAAATGTGCCTTTTTGTTTCATCTCAGCTATTCAGTTTTTACATCTTTTAAAGATGTCTTATTTTAAATAAATAAAAAAAAAACAAACCCAAACTTTCACAGAACTTTCCAAACTTTTAAAAGTTTGTCAAATATAAACCTTTTGTGTAGGAACAATTAGAATAAATCCTTCTTGTTTTTGTTCTATTATTCCACCTCTATAAAAAAACCCCATCTTTTACTGCCCAGTATGAAATGAAACAGAGGTCAACTTGCATATCTAGACTTTAGAGAGTTTTAGGTTCGGTGGACAACTCAGCAACATCTGTTTCCAGGGAACTGTAATTAAGCACACTTAAATAGGTCTAATGTGAAAAACCGAGAAAAAAATTTATATACTCTGAGACATATATTTCATTGAGAAATTATTTCTATGTCACTTCTGGATTTATTCCTTTTGGACATTTTTTTTCCTCTTAATTTTTGTATATGTAATTAGATTTGTAATTCTGGCATTTATCTTGTAAACTAATTCACTATACACAGCAACTTATATATTAGAGTTGCATGTCTACGATATAAGCATAATATTTTCTTCCCTCACAGAAACAATGAAATTTTAAGTTAAAATTCCTTGAAATATTCTCGTATTCCTTCTGATCCAACATTTACTATGGTTACTGGCAGTAACTGACCATGAAGGAAGCATGCACCACGCTTGCTCTAACATATATGTTAAATTGGGCCTGACATGTTATCTTCAGCATTTTTCTTTCCTCTTCAGCTAATTTCTAGCTACTTAAGTGTATCTAAAAATACTGAGGAAGTCCAGATTCAGATATGGCTGGATGATTATTGGCAGGACAGAGTTACTGCTGGTATTAGACCCTTCTTATTAGTCAAGTTTCAATAGCAGCAATTCCTTTAATTAAGATCTGTTGTAGAGTGAAAGATTAAGGAGGGAAAAACGACCAAGGGCTATTTCACAAGAAATTCAGACTAAAAAATCAGTCATGAAAATGTTTAAATCATTTTGCAGAGTCAGAACACTGACTTCCAGATGACTTTGGTTACTCAATATCAGCACTGTAAACACAGAGAGACAGAGAGATAAAGGAATAGAGATTGCTTTCTTCCCTTCGAAAAAACAATATGAGCTTTTCTACAATGTAACAAAACTGCACACATTCTTTCGCTGAGGAGTGCCTGACGCTATTCTCCATCATAGGAAAATAATTTGCAACAAGAACACAACATTTTATATGTGCTACTTATCAAAGGATAGAATTTACTATTATCATGTTTGTCTGACTGCAGCTTAAGTCTTAGCACTCTTAAGCCATGTAACTCAAAAGGGGAAAGAAGTTGATTTGCCTGGCTTCCTGTATTCAGGGTTCAGTTATTTTTTTTAAAACATAATTTTGGAAATCTTCATAATTAACAGGAAAAGATAGTCCTGCAATGTTTCTGTATTAAAAAAAAAAAAAGTCACACAAGAGCACTCTTTCTCCATGTATAATAGTGGTTCCATCTCAAAAACACTATTAGCTTGTAATAATAAATGCATGCTTAAATATTGAGAGGACATTTGAAATAAACATACATAATAATTAAAAGTTCTTTATCTTACTTATTTTGTATCCCTTGAAAAATTATCTACACGGTAAAGGCATGATTCATCATCTGGGAAGCACTTTGCATCCTCTTATTGTAAACTTTAACTTCAGAAGATTCAGACTATGGCTCTGGGAAATTAAGATTCTGAATTTTATGAATATTGGAGCAGGATTTAAAAGACAAAACTATTAATTTCAAAACCAAAGCTAATTAACAACACTTAGATTTGATATTGAGGCTACCATTAAACATTATCTGCCCAAATACAATTGCACGTATTGCAGCATTTTTGCTTACTCAGTGGCACTGGAGAAATACCAGAAAAGTGACAGAAGACTGAAACACAAACCAGTGAAAAAAGCAGTTACAGATATCTGACTCAAATGTTAATCATAAACTGAGACTGTAATACTTAATGAGTCAGTTTATATGGTAAGTAGACTTTAAAGAGTTTTAAAGCACCTGTGTCACATATTTATGTGAGTCTTTCAGTATTTTAAACAACAATAATAATAGTGTATCTAACACACAAGAAGATGAAAAGGGATAAGGTCAAAGATCTTATCCCCAGTTAGTTAGCATGGAATACTCAACAGAAGTGCATATGCACTTACACATGAAGAACTTTAAGTTACACTAATTACTATGAACTGCAGGAGACTTTATAGTCACCTCTGTAGTTTCACTTCCTTTCACCAATGAATTTATGAATAAAGTACTTCATTTTTATCAAGGCATCTTTTATATGCAACAGAGAGAAATATATCATAATATTGATGCATTTCAGCTATAAAAAACAAAGTAAAAATAAGTAGCAAAGAAAATAATTGAACTGGAAGCAAAGATGATCTAACTTAAAACTTCTGTAGCTGTTACAGTTTCTTAGTATTAAGTGTCATAAAATTAGTTTTTAGAATCTGTCTTGCAATGCAACCACCACCTTGTCATTAAACCTTAAAACTGGTCACTGAAAAGTCATTTTGGATCATTTGCAAGAGTGGATAATGCACTTGATTCACAATCACAAATTTACTAGAATGACTTTACAGAATCCTGTAATCCTCCTGCTAGATATACTAGTTAATAAACAGCAATTAAAATCCTGGAAGCCTGTTCTTTGTTTCTTCCAATAATGAAGACAAAAAATGAAAACAGAAGTAATTAGGGCAAAAAAGTGCTTAATCTTATTTTTCCTGTTTGTATTACAGAGGACATCTAGCATCTATTTTAGAATAAGAAAAAAAGAAACAATTTCTGTCAAATCTCCTTTCAAGTTTTGTTCATTAAAAAGATTTTTTAATTTTGATAGACGATACCCTTGCTTCATAACAATAGATGCCTCTGAAAAGATTAGTGGCATTTTTTCATTAGTGAGATGCATTTATAACCAAGATGGTAAATAATACTAGACTGACTGCCTTTCATGAGAGAAGCCCTGGGTATTAGCCTATTTGCAAAATCTTTTCATTTACAGCACACAAATTAGAAGGTTTTCTTAGATTATATACCAAACATCACATTGCCACCTTTAGAATTCTTAACTCTAGGCATTTCAGAGACTTTAGTAGTAATAAACAAAATCTATAGATTGTGAGCAGCCCACTTCAAGGAAACATTCCCCATCTATGGTGCTGAGTGACTGGAGACAAGAGATCTGAAATCCAGCAAGGGGAAGCAAATACATCCCCTTAAACAGCAGAACCCTTTACAGAACCAGCTTCCTCTTGATGTGTCATGACAGCCTTTGAAATATTTTCCAATTAGCAATTTCTAAAAGTATCTTCTGATGAAGAGGAGAAGAAAGAATAATTTTAAACTCCTGGGTTCATAGTTTAATTGGAGGTGCTAGACATCAGGAGCAGTGTGGAAGGGAAAGGAGATCTTACTGTTTCTTATCCAGACAATTTGTAAGGAATTCAAGCAGATACTGCCAAGCACAATCTACAGGGTGCAGGTGAAGTGAAGAAGTGATGTAGACCTGCCTCTTATTCACCTGACCATGTACATTCACCATGGTCAGAAAAAAAACCCCCAAACTAAACCAAAACTCCAGAAGATAAGAAAGAGGAAAATTGTAAGCAATGTTCTTCTGATATGCTACTTTTAACTCAGTTAAACCAATTCTTGTGTGTAAAATATTAACACAAAATGTGGGGATTATAGCTTAATTTCTCACTTAACTTCATGAAATATTTTCACAGGCGGTGAGCGCTGAAGGATCAACACTCTTTTTCTGGAGGAAAACCTGAATTTGAATTTTCCCTCCAAACATTAAAAGCTAAAAGAATTATTCCAGGGTTGAATTCCTGATTACATTAATTGTCAGCTGCATGAAGGAAGGAGCAACTGGCCAGCAGGATTTTGCTTTTGGTTTGGGTATAAGTGGATTAACAATGTTTTTATCTCCGTCATTAAATTGGGAGTAGCTCACTTTGGCTTTTGCACATCAATAAGCATCTTTCATCTTAATTGTATTTGTGTTAAGTAAAATTTCATGGATATTGAATTATATTAGGACATCACATCACAGTGGTAATTTGTAAATCCTGGGTGCTTTGCATTACACAACACACTAGTACTTATTTTTGTGGAATACTCAGAAAAGATCAAACTTTTAACTCCCTTTAATATGTTTCAGCTGGAAAAAAACCCAAAAAACCAAGTCTCTGAAGACACATCCTCCAGAGCAGTGTTAGCCAGGAAAGCTTCTTAATATTAAAGATTAAAGAGGTACCAAGATAGCCACTAAAAATTGCTTTAGCTGAATTTAGAGAAATGGAAATTACTCTTCCTGATTAAGTTTATCAACTCTGCCAAATGAATCATAATTGCCGGGAAAACAACAAAATACAAATCAAGTAACAGAATCATTGTATTTGTTGCTCTTAGCAATAGTCATAATTAGCTAATAATGATGTAGCTTTTTTTTTTTTTTTTGGTCTCATATACTGAAGTTAAGGAAAAGCTTTAATAATATCTTTGGGGGAATAGATTTTCTCTTTCATGATTTCAAGGAATCTGGGCACCTGGAATAGTACCTGGCAATTGTTTATATCATAATGGTTCGATCTTACATACTTGCAAGTTGAAGAGGAATTTACTGGAACAGAATCACAGATAGAGTTAATCCATAAGGATAAAGTGAAAGAAATAGAACTATGCTTATTTATGTAAAGTGAGAACGATTTAATATATGTCAGGGTATCAGTACACAACAAAGAATACTGATTGCATCTTGCTAGGTTGCTCATGGCAGTAATTTAGTTCACCTTAGAAACTGAAACAATTTTGCTCAAACTATTCTGGCAAGATGCAGAATGAGTTCAGAGCCTCAAAGCTCACAGTTGATAAAATAATTTTAACCTAATATATTCAACAAAAGGTAAGAACTACAGAATTGCTTACCCATACACCAGGTGATGCTATACTGATGCACTGGTTACTAAATATACATATTAGTTTGGTTCAAAGTCTAGTACAAAGCTAGAAATAAAATGTTCAGAATAAGTCAATTTTCTGCAAATTCTAAAGGAGTACTAAGAGATAATTCTGTAAAGAAAAAGGCTGCTTTCAGGTGACAGTTGAAGCATGACAGACATCCAAAGAACAAAGAGGTTTACTAAATAACACTCTCTGGACACAGTAGGGAACTAGGATCAGGGAGAACAAGGGAAGACAGACAATTTACTAAGGTTAACTGAAAGCAAGTCTGTTTAGTTAGAAATTACAGAGCAGCAAGACCTTTAGGAAAATAAATGTGGAGTATTTATAAACATGCTTTTCCTCTTAAGAGAAACATAACCACTGATATTTCAAAAGTCTTGTCTGATTGTTACATGTGTTAGTGCCCAAAGCCAAGGAAAGAATCCCATGCACAAAAGACAAACAGACTTCTGAACAAAAAAAGTTGCTGTATCACAGTCCTGTCTCCAGCTGAAAACACTATATGAGAAATAAAGGTTCATGTCTCAAAAACTCTACAGAAGCATTCAGAGAGATGCAGAAGAAGACAGGTAATCCTGGACTCAGGAAAATCTTACATTACAAGAAATAAAATCTGATTACAAGGAATCCAGAAATCTAATATTGGTGAATACTTTCAAAAATAGCTGCATGTATTTGATATGGAAATTACATTTTTTATTCTTTTCCATGTAAAAATATTTATGAATAAACGTTTACCTTTGTGGCTCCCTACTCTTCTACGTCTTTCAAAATACCCACCTAAAGCTACAAAAACCCCACTGAAGTTTCATAACAGGAAAAAAGAAGCCACTCAGGTCCAAGGTTTTAAACTGTCCTCCTGAAACAGTGTGTGGCAATTGTCGCAGCTAAACAGAGAACTTGGTAATACTTCCTCATTGCATGGTTGTCTAAATAAAGAGGTAATGAGATGTTTTGGTCTGAACACAGTAATGAAATCCAGAAGGGAGCAAAAGTTCAGAATTTCAAGTGGGCTTCTCTCAGTTTCTTTAAGACAGCCCATGGGGATGGCTTTAAACCTGGCACAACCACTGTTTCCAACTCCTATGGCTCTTTGCTGGTGTGAAGAATGCATTAGTCAAGGATGATCACAATAACTAGTTTTGTTATGAAAAATTTAGAACCCTGACTGAAACATGATAGACTTTCTAAAAACTTACCAAGATCCTGCAGCCCTTCAAACCTACACAGTATTGACAACTTTTATAGCTACTGACACCTGAGTAGCTTGTGGTAGGAAAAGGTACTCTTGTGTGTAACCTTCAGGGACAACTATATACATTTGGCTTACAGATTAGCTTTTTTTTTTCTTATATACATATATCAGAGCAAACATTCAGAGATTCATCTGCTTTTCCCTTCTAAAGTACTGCAGTGAAACACTTTAAAAAGTAAATAGGTAGCTCTGTGAAACAGCATCATTGCTACTGTTCATCTTGCTATGACTGCTTTGCTTCTCTGTGTTATAAAAAGATGATGTGCTCAACTCTACAGTCTTATAATATTTGATGGGTTGTATTCATGTGCAGTGCATAGATGAAAGAATCCCTGTCTTTACAGGGCCAGAGGATTTTTAAGACCTTGAAGTTTATTAATCTTGTTCATCCTGATGGTCATATTTTCAGGACTAAGTCATACCTAAAGTGTTGGAGATGCTATTAAAGTAGTTAGTATAAATATACATGCTTGGTTTATCTGGTACATTATTTATGATTACAATGTTCTTTCCTATTATCTCTTCTACTAAGTATATAGTGGAAAACTATTATTAAAACAAACACTTATATATGTTACGATTCACCACTATATAGTTCCAAGAGTCTCATTTTCACTTTTGAGAGTTACTGTAACTCACTGAAAAAATAACTTCCTAAGGTAAAGACCAAAGAGAGAGGCATTTAGAAACAGTATTTCATAACATGGTCAGAACATTACTAATTTTTATTCTTCTAATCTGAAAACTTATGAGATGATATATCAAGGTATTTCTTAGGAAGCCCTGAGAAAAGAGTCACTAGAGAACTGTGGGTAATGGGAACAATAATGCTTGCACTAAAAATTCTTTTGCCTTTCAAAAGGAAGATCAAAGAAAAATATTAATCTAAATGAAAAGCTTTTTTTTTTTTTCTTTCTGTTCTTTTATAAGCAGCATGATCCAGGACTTCAGTTAGTTAGGTATTTTCATTTAAGGTTAAGGCTGCTCATGAATACAAGAATTCCATACAGTTATTCTGAACTAATTTATTTTTTTTTCCTCCTGTGACATTAGAGACTGTATGCTGCTTTCTAAACAGCATGAAAAAACAGTAGGAATAAAACCTTGTCTTACTGTGCATTTATAAATTAATAATTCTATATGAACTGTCATGGAAACCCAATGTTTAAGAAACTTAATTCTTTTCCCAATACAACAGTGTAACTGTACAGGCATACAGGTAAGTCAAAGTATAAGGAACAGAAAGATACTCACCATCTGCTGGCGGTCTTGTACAAAATTCCTTTGATGGTAATTCATCGAACTCTGTATTTCACAAATGATCTCCCTTTAAGAAGAAACGGTATCATACTACCCCATAGTGGGCCTGATACGCTGCTGTTAAAAAGTGGTAGTACATACTGAAGCTGCTTTGTAATTATTTTATACAGAAAACAATTGTAGTATTATCTACTAATAATGTTTTTCAACAACTTGTTACAAGTCGGCTTTCACTATGTCAGCCTTGCAAAAACATAATGATCAGTGCTGGAATCTTCTATGTCATGGTCTTAATGAAGATCTATTTTCATTTTCTAATCATCAAAGTAACTTCAAGAAATGGCTCAACAGCTTATGAATAACTAGGAAAAAAATTATTTCTTTGATGAAAAACAATTCTCAGCATCTTTGCTTTGGGAAAAAAGCAAAGGGAAAAAATCCCGTTGAGAAACTTTGTTTCACAACAGACAACTGAAATCTGACAGATGTGGGTGTAGCTTGTGCACAGTTTTAGTTTTTATCATTTCTATGGCAGTCTTTTCAACAAAGTTTGCATATGTTCCCTGGAGATGTAGATTTTAGCTGCTAAATTCCTTTGAGCTTTCCTATACTCTTTACAGTGTCAGTTGTGCTCATCCTTGAGAACTTCTAAAGTGTAAATTCAAACTAGTGGAAGGACTCAGCTGGATCTAGGAGTTTTCAGGATGCCAGACAGAAGATGCTACACTTCTCTGAGACATAACGTGTGGTCTCCATGCCTTTCATTCACAGGCCATCACTCCACAAGATACCTCGTGACAGCTACATGCATATGTCTAGAGATTTATTGCCCCACCACACATAAAAATGCTCTCCATCCATACACACTTACTTGGTAAAGAAAATAGGAACAAGAAAAGAAAGAGACCAGACAAATAACCTTTCATAACTTAAGTAGCTAAAATCCTGTTTAGATTAATATAACTAAACTTACAATAAAGATAACAGTTCCATTGAAAAACTGTATCTACCTTTATTTCAAATACTTGTGGTATTTCAGATACAGATATTTGTGGTAATACAAAAAATAATGCCACATTTAAAGTGTTTTTTTTATTATTTTAACCATTTATTTTAAAATAATACCACTTAAAACTTCTAATGAAATACTTTTCTTTCTTTCTACTTTTGTACATGCACACAACAGCACAGGACTACAAGTGAGCACTATCAATAGAAATTCTTCATAATCATTCCAATTTTTTTCAGATACTAACTTGACTGAGGACATATTCGGCTCACACAGAGGTATGGATGAAAAGCCAGAAAACGTCAGTTACTGAATTTGTTCTGCCAAAGACTACTAGAATTTCATGTATATATTTGCACTACTATGATGTAAAAATGAACACACCAGTCATCATCTTACCAAATCCCTTGTTATCATGATGAAATAATTTTGTGGCAATACACAGAAATAGATAGGGAAACACTTGACATGCATTATCAGATCCCTATTCTGCTGATTTGAATTAAGCCAGATTTCAAAAATCTTTTTATTTTGCTCCTACATTTTACAGAACTCTGGGGTCACATTATCAACTACCTTTCCTTCGGAAGAAATAATATACAAATTGGAACTATGCATACATCTTTATGAAATTCTTTACCTCTAATTCCTGACTACTTGTCTACAAACCACCAAAATAACAGTCCCTTGATGTATTCATCTCACATGTTTTTATTCTACATATTTCATGTCCTTGGGGGAGCAGAAAATACTGCTTAAATTCCTAGGACCTTTAATATGAGTCAGTCTTCAGCATTTCAAACAAATTTATATGTGTAGCTGGTACTGATTCATGTTAATGAAATTAATAAGCTTAAATGAGGACTTTTAATATTAACTGAACATGAATTTGCATAATTCATGTTCAGATACTCAGCTGCAATTTGCACTTTGAAAAAATAAACAGTAAACTAATCATATAATTTTAGAACCAAGTGAAATGTAAAACTGCAATTTACAGAAATAAAAATGAACATTTTAGCAGTAGAAAAATACATGAACTGGCAACTTCAATAAAATTAACTTTTACTAGAGTTAGAAAGACAACAAACTTTTATGAATTGAATTGAGATGTACATGAGTTACAAAAGCCAAGCAACAGTGTACATTTGAAATGGTTTAAAATCTTGGCAAAGCATGACTTTCACACTGGATGGAGTACAGATCAAAAGGTAATGAATACCACATTAATTTTGAGGCTATGTCAAAACCACCTATCTGTTTCAAAACTCTTTCTGATATTGACTTCACAACATACTAGATTCTCAAATTCAAGAGTGAATTAAGATAACTGTTTCCTGTTCTGTTCTTCGTTTAGATCATGTCCACAGGACACTTGCAAGTGACAATGAAACAAACTTTCTTTCGAACACAGATACACAAGGCAACAGCTGAGACACTAGCAAAGTAAATGAGCTCAAAATGCTTCTTTTTTGCATTTCATCCTAACTCTACTATCTTTCTCAAAATAACTAACTACATGGAAAAATTGCCTTTTTTTTTTTTTTTTTTTTTTTTTTTTTTGTAGAGTAGGTTACTATGCCAGAGCAGAGAACATGTAGAAGCCTTTCTGTTCAAAGAGATTTTAATGGTTCACCTTCCTGTGGAACTTCAAGAAGCTGCTTTGAGCAAGAATAAGGTTTAACTCATGCTTTTAGCTTGGCATAAACATGAATTTATCTTTAAAACACAAGGTCATGTTCTGAGGCAGATGCTTCAACACGCTATTCCTCCACTTCAGAGTGGAGAATAATATATAATCAATACTATGGAAAATACTCCCAAAACAACCCAAAATCCCACCCCACACTTTATGCTGAAACTGGCACACTTCTTTTTACAGCAAATCATATAGAAAATCATTAAAAATCATTAAGCAAGCTTTAAATTCCTTAACATTCATATGATGGGAAAGAAACAAAATGTCCAGTTCAATACTGAGTCACCTTGCTGTATTATTAATATACCTCAGACCACAAGTTCCTAAAACTGCCTTTTCAGTGAGTATTGAAATGCCATAAACCACAAGGACTCTAAGTGAATGGAAATCTAAAACTAATTTTCTATCAGGCTTAATTTATAGAATAGAATTTGCCATGTTACTTTAAGTTATGTTATTGCTTTTAAAATTACACTACTCATAAGGAAAGGTCTAGGGCCAATCCATTGCAAGGAGTTACATCTATTATATATTTTCTAGATAGCATCTCACATGTGCCAAAGTTGTAAAATCAGAGCTGAAGAAAACATTTACAAAATTTATGTTTGCCATGCCTTCCAGAGAGCCTGTTGGAGTGCAGGCTGAAGTTCAGTGCATTTTGTAACTCAGACTCTGTGCACCCACACTGCCACCTGCAAAATACCTGCTAATTCAGGAACAGCATGTCTAAGCGGTCCAAGGACAAGCCTACCATTGCAAGTCCAGCCACACTGCAAGCAGGGGAGACACAGGCTGAGAACACGGCATGCTCCTTCTTTCCCCGTTGGTGTGCTACAAGGCTCACCAGAACTGGATATGAGCTTGAGAAAGAATCCTATGCCTCTACTTTGAAAGTAACCCAACAAACATGACAATAAAAAATTATTTGCTGAGCATCATTAACCCCTATACTTAAGTAACAGCTCAAAAAGACTGAATATGAAATGCGAAAATGCAACAGAGGATGCATGATGGTTTCAGGAAAAATATTTTCAGCCATTCTCACTCATTCTTGGTAGTTAACATATCACCAACAATTATCTTTTACCACTTTCCTTCAGTATAAGGACTGATACTTGAAAAAGCAGATTTAAAAAACATGTTGAGCTAATTACCAGGTATGTTAATGCAATGGAAATTTTTGTGTCTGAGCCTCTCATCTCAAAACAGTCAAAACTTTCTGACTTAGATTAATGAAGTCAGTTGTTTTTAGGATTTCCTTTGAAATATTTTTAATTTATTGTAGGAATAAAAAAGGGATTTGGATCCTGTTTGATTAAACACATATTATTCTAAGGATTAGAACTATAGTTTCTGAGCACCTGATATTTCATATGGGAAATCTGTAACTTCTGGTATAGTGGACAGCATTTCTCTTTTATATTCAAGTAGTGACAGCAATTAAGTACTGATTCTTGCCAGTACTTTCTGAATTAATGCAATTAAGTGAGAAACTAAAACTCTAGTCATACAGACACAATACAATTGCCTTCTCATGAAAATGTAATGAATAAAATCAAACAGCATGAATTCCACTGGAAACAATGAATATAGCAATCTACTTCATCTTATATTACACTGACTGCTTCATATAATTTCATTTCATTTCTACATAAAATAGAGATTTCTATTGTCTGCTCTGCTGCCATTTCTTTTGATATTTGAAATATATTTAATTATACAAGGTCACATCCGAAGAGATAAAGCTCTCTGGAGAGACCAAAATTGAACTTTTCCATATCAGATCACTTCTCTCTCCAGAAATGAATTCTTTATTACCCCAAAATTACATGGTATTATCCTGAAATGACATGATATGTCTTATTTCTCATCTAGCACATTCCTAGAATTAGGCTTGAGTATAAAAGAAAACTAATGGTTCTGAGAATTGGCTGCTCCAAAGGCTTCACACTTTCATTACTCACTCTTGATAATTGGCAGTCCACAGCAGGAGAAGCAGGAAGAAATATGCCAGTTGCATTTAGAGATGGGAGTTATGGCCTTTTCTTTATGATGTTGCATAAAAAAATTATGGCAAATTATAACAGCTGTTACGGATGTGCTAAACCTGTCAAAGGTCTGTTTATGCTAAAAGACTGCTTTCCCTACCTCCCACCCCCCAAATTCTAAATGTAGAGTTCTTCAGTCCTTCAAAGGCCTAAAGAAGGGTTTGCAATGGGGATGACACAAATGGAAAAAGAGTAATTAACGGGAAGACAAATGCCACTGAAGAAAAATAGAGATTAAAACGTTTCTGAATCTTCCTTTTTATCCCCATATTAAGTATATTTGAGAAGACAGACACATCTCATAGCTATATATTTTAGTAATAAATGCAAATGTTATACCTTTTGAATTGTATTCAATACCCACAAAATGTGTAAATAAAACAAAAGACCTATTCCATTTTTATCTAGACTTTTTTTTAGCTACTTACTATTGTTTTATAAGGAAGCAATTGCTTTACAAGTAATATTTTTAATTACATCTATTTGAACAATGGGGAAAAAATAACCATAGTAATAATTATATAGAACATAATTGCTTATGATGGCTACAGTTTTCCAAATTTATTTGGCCCATTTTCCAAAGACAGGAGACAAACAGTTCTAGAACAGGAAATGGGAGCTGCAGAGCTGTTGAGGTTTGATACCATAAAGGTGAGCTTTAAATAACCCTCCAGTTACCTTTTGCATCTTGAGGCACTTAGAGTCTTTTAGGAGGCAGTCTTAGGACAGCCTGCAGTATTCTTCATAAAGTATTGATTTTGCTGTTAATAGTTTAACATTTTCAGATGTGTTATGGGTTTAAAATTAACCATTAGCAATGAACAACATCCGCAGCAAAATGCATTTGCAGATGCAAGGTGCTACCAAATATCATACTGAAAGTATCAAGGAAGTAAGAAACTGAAACTAAAGGCAAAACAGTTTTTTCATCTGGGCACAAGATTACAATGCTCTCCCTTCAAATTGTTCATGCTTTTCAAAGACATGCAGAACTGGCAAAATCAAAAGTAAGTTTTATGAAAGCTGTAGATGCACACTCTAAAAGCCCATGTTCTGCCAACTCGTTGACAATAGCATGCACTGTCACAGCACACATACACAGCACAACACTTATTAAAATTTTCTACATTCATTAAACTTTAATTAGACCTTATTTAAACTTTCATTAGACTTTAATAAGGAGTTGGAACTCCTGTTTCCATTAACATATTGATAAAAAACCCCAGATTTCCCAAGTCTTAAAATAGAACAATGGGACTACTCTTTGATATGTCTTTGTTACAAAGTTTTCAAGGCATTATGCTGTGTACAAGTTTTTATTCAGATGCTTCATAATTTATTACTGTTTATTATTTATATTTTTCTGTTTAGCAAAGCTAAGCAAAACAACAACAACAAAAAAGGAGAAGTAGAGATAATTACAGACTGACTTCATTGAACAGCTTCAAAACTGTTTAGCAAAGCTAAAAAAATATATTAAAACATATGCAGTTCTAAAATCTGAGAATGGGTCACAATTGTTTTCATGCCCAAGAGCAAACTGTGATGTAAGGGAAAGTGAAAATGGTTTTGACATGGCGCCCTCTCTCTTTTTTTTTTTTTTAAATTTTCTGTTGTTACATTGTTAAAATATTTAATGGCAGGTATGATTCTTCACAGAAGAAATTACTGGCTTTCTGAAAACCTTATTTTCCAAAGGGGAAATGTGTCACTGAGAAATTATGAATACTTTCTATGTTATTTTCATGGCAGGAAGTATTTTTCTTCCCTTGGCTAACAAAGTTAAATTAACAGCTTAGTTGCAGAATCTGTAAATGCTTGTCAAAAATATGATCTGAAAGACAAACAGAAAACTCCTGAGGAAAAAAACAGTCTTTCTGTTTCTATAATGACTAACATGTTCTGTATACAACTACATTATGAACTAAAAAGTAGCAAAAAATAAATGACAAGTGGTCTCCACATTTAACTATGGCACTGTGGAAATTATATTGACTTTTTAAAAGTTTCAAATCATTGACAGTATTCACAGATAGTATGAGACATTCACATTCATATCACACATGGAGAATAAATATAGAAAAAATACTGATACAATAATTTATATTTCAATAATTAGAAAGTAACTATGAAAGTTTATCTAATGATTCTTTCTGATTTTTCTACTACTCCTTTATGGATTTGCAGTACACCATGAACTCAAGTTCCTTGATATCCAGACTAACTCCACTCCCCGGCAGACAATTTTAGTTTGCATTCTTTGAATGTTAAGCCAACACCTCAAGCTGTAATGTTTTCTTGAGATGTTATTCCTTTGATGCAGATCCCAGATGAAAAGGAAACATTACCAACACAAGACAATACTTTTATTTCACAGAAGTGAGATATGTTCCACAATTCATGGAACTCAAAAGGGACCAGACTACTGAAAAGGGACTATACTTTCTGCTGTGAAAATAAAGGGAGAAGATAGAAAGGAAAGACTGAGACAACATACTACATGCCAACTTTTTTTTTTTTTTTTTGCCTTTTAAACAATAGGTTATTAGTTTGACTACTTGGATAGTCTAAAATTCAATTTTTGTTTATTTTATTAATCTCTTTTTCCCAAGAAAAAAGAGGGTCAAAATTGGACCTTGAGTACTTTCGAGCAAACCTTCAATAATTTGAGACAAGTCTCTGGATTTCTATTTGTAAGCAGCAGAATTCAGTCCTGAATCAATAAATTTAAGAGTTTTCATAAAGAATTAATACAAACAGTAAATCTTCATGATGATACGACAATAACAGTAGGAAAACGTGAAAACGGCTTTCCATTAAACTCAGTCCCTTTCACTTTCTTAAAACAACAGCATCTCTTTTCCCACAAATATTCCTTTCCCATTAAATATTTACTCACTGATCTATATTTTATCTACTCAGGCCATACTTTTAGAAATAATTTTCCTTGGAAAAATAAAGTGTTGAGTAACTCTGCAGTCATAAACTTGGGAAACTTTCATTTATTTCAGAAAGGCTTTAAGGGAAGGTTACATGCCCAGCTTAACACAGCTGTGTGAAAATTTCTAAACCTGGATTTTATTGTATATTATTCAGATTTTATTTTATTGTAAAAGGAATTTCTAATATGCGTAATTTCTCAGCTTCACTTTTCAGTCAGTTTGGAGTAGAAGCCCTTTGTGGGTTTACTTAGCCTAGCATCTTCTGAGTGATCAATAGCAGGTAATTTCAAAAGCATATGAGAACAGACGGATTTGCCATTGTATCTTTCCACAGCTCTCTCTGTTTCTACAGCCGTGAACCTCAGAGTCCTGAGGTGAAGGACTTGCCTATGTATTTATGGAGTCTCAATGAATTTGCTTTAAGTTTTTCCAGTCTTGTGAATCAATACAATCATTGAGCATTCACAACACTTGTAGCAAAGTAATTTCATACCACTGAATGTTCATGCTACTCTTCTACAAATCTATCCTCATTCTGCACTGCCATTTTTGAAATGAGAGCATTCCACACAGCATTCAACTTATAGCTGGATCAAGGGTACATTAATGGCATAACAATATCTTCATTTTCTTTACTCAACTCCTTTCCTAATTTGCTTTTTTGGCTGCTATTTCAGAGTTAACCTTCCAGTCAATATTATCTGCTTTTAGCTATACCTCTAAGCTGGTATCAGTACATTAAGCTACACTGAGGAGGAAAAAAAAAATATCCTAAAATCCCTAAACTATGATGTTACAACTCAATGAATTGAGGAAACTTTGTTCTTATGGTACATACTGTGTAGATAAGAAGGACTACATCAAAATTTTACACATGCCCTAAAATTCCAGGCACTGTGCACGGGATTAATTTTATTCAGCACAGTGCCATCTTTTAGTCAGCAAAACATCAGAGGGCATTTTTAAATTGCTATCTATTTTCTGTAGCTGGTTCATTTTTAATAGGTAAGAAATAACCACACTGTCTGTCTTTGAAGAAGTCATCAAAACAATAGATGACAAAGAGGATTCATCAGATCTTTGACTATTGTACAGTGCCAGTTTCTTAGATAACAATTCTTTTTTCCTCCTCTTATTCTCCCTTCCCTTTGAGACAGAGTTATGGAACTTTTCAAAGCTTTGTAGAAATTTACTGAGATAATTTACTGCTACTTTCCCTTTAAGAAACCTTTGATTTCTGGAACTGTCAGCAAATCTTACTGACACACATAGTTGAAATTATTCGCCTTAATCACTGCTAATACAGCTCGAGGTGCTATGTCATTCACACCACTCAGATATCAGCAATTACCTTGTCCTTTCACCCTCCAGTGGTTGAGCTACAACATATATTGAGAAACTATCACAGCCCTCCAACTGACCTCCTGTTAGTTTTTCTGTTAATGAATTTTGCACATCAGCTTCTCTGAGCTCCTTGGATTCAGACACTTAAGGCATTCTCTATAATAAAACCTGCCTCCTCTTGATAAACTTTCTTTACTTAACAAGTAATGCCAGCAATACTCATGTAATCAGGCCCATATACCAGCTCCCCAGATTAAAAGAAAATTTCAAACAAAATCTTTTTCATCTTGCAGGTATCATATTCCCTGGCTATTCCGAAGACAAAGCAGTAATACTCTCTTAATGGCTGCTGACAAAAAAACAGTCTAGCTATTTCCATCAACATATAATGTTGTGCATTGTGTCTTGCCATCAGAGCTGGATTTAAAAAAACCCCAAACTATAATTTCAGCTTCTATATTTTAAACTCAGTGAACAAGTTTACCTCAGATACACTAGTTTCCATCAACAGACCAGGAATTTCCATAAGGATGACCCTGTAGATCGGCATATTCACAAAGGAATCTGGTATTTCACTCAAAAGAAAATACATTATTTCTGGTTGATGCTCAGCAGTTGCTCTAAATATTCAATTTATGAGACACTCAACTCTCTACTTAGGAGTCCATAACAGTCTGGTCGGCCTTTCTGTGGTTGCTCTGAGCACTTGTATTAATATGTAACATCAAAAGTATCTCTTGCATATGCTCCATGCAACAAAATCAGAATGCAGTCACTTGTGTTCCCACACTGAAGGAAGCACAGAGAAGCAGCTATCTCCACACTGACCTTTCTATGAGAACACATTATCAGAACACTATTGCCTCTCACAAGCTTAGAAGGACAGCACTTTTAAAAGTTTTATGAATGAGTACATTTCTACTGAATCAGGTTACTGATGGCACAACCTTCTTAGTACTTTGGGGATATAACCCATTGATTATAGTTATAATCACAGTGCAGACACACAGAGCTACCTTGTATACTGAGCTTTCTTTATAGTCTATAGACTTAGACCAGACTACGATGTTGGACTAAACAGAACCCTTAACACAGTTATACTGCATCATACCTGCATAAAGCTGGAATAACAATAAAAAAATGAAAGTTGAATCAGCTGGTAGAGTGAGATGCTGGAGAATGACCATTGTCACCACCACCATGAAAGAATGATGAAATGAAGGAAACAACAGCAAAGAGCCTGAAGAAAGAGTATGGAGAGGGGCTCAGCTCAAATATAAAATTAGTGATTTCCAGTAGAAATTCAGGGGTGTGTGCCTCAAGAAAATCCTGCCAGAGATATCTGTCTTAGCTACCCATTTAATAAATAAGGACATTTTGAATTGAATATCCATGAAAAGGGAAGGAGGAAAATACTCTGGATGTTAGAAGATCATATCTCTACTGTAACACTCCTGGAATCTTATCACTATCAGTAGCACAAGAGTTGAAATTTGTTGAAAAGTATCAGATGGATGCCAAGTAGCAAATGCCTAAGTTTTGCAACAGAGACCAGGATCAGCACATGGGAAAGAAAAAGAACTACTGCCACACTGTGGTACACTGCAAAGAAAAAAGCTAATTTCTTTATCAAAGTAGCCTGCAGGGTATCTCTGGTCCAAAAGAAGTTTTTCCTTCTGTGACCAGTCTGCTTTAATACAGTACCAAAAATAAGGAGAGAACTGTGAAATTGCATGACACATCTCAGTTCATCTCCTGGGAAATGGCTGAGCAGTCACAATGTAGCAAAGAATGAATCGGACAAAGGCACTAGTTGGTTGGAAAGATGACATTTTTTGAATAAACATCTCTTGGCACAACAATAAGCAGAAAAAAAAAATGGAAGAAGTCTATTTCATAGATATTTAAATAAAATACTACAGTTTGTAAACATTGACTATAGAGTACAATCACACATAGGCTACACATGGCAGCTGTTTCTTCTTTAAGATGCTAAACCAGCTTTAAAAATTAAAGAAATCTTAAAGATGCAAAACTGCAGAATGTTTTATAATAGAATTTTCATTAAAAATCTGCTAAGTAGTTTTTTCAAGCAACCTGCTGTTTGAACTACAACATGGCAGATGATGCTATGAAAAGCAGACTATGATTGTTAATTCACCTTATGTCCATTACAAAAGATGAAAATATAGGATTAAAGAATTGTTTAGGTTGGAAAAGATCATTGAATCCAACCCAGCACTGCCATGTCCACCAGTAAATTATATCCTTAAGTGTCACATCTACACATCTTTTCAATACCTCCAGGACGGTAACTCAACCACTTCCCTGGGCAACCTGTTCCAGTGCTTGGCAGCCCTTTCAGTGAAGAATTCTTTCCTAATATCTAATCTAAATTGTAGTTTATATATACATATCTACATGCAAATACAAATCCTTTTACTCAAAAATTCTTCTCACATGCATAACAGAAAAAGAACTAAATCATGCACTTCTTTTGAAGAAAAAAGGAAGCCATCTATTGCAATTAATATTTACAGCTTGCTTTTGCATTCTAAATTTTTACCATTGGCCATTGCTCAAAAGTACTCCTAAAAGATCCAACCAGTTTAGAGAAAGGTTTGAAAAAGTGCTATCTATTTGCAAGGTGTACAGACATGGTGAGCTAGACAAGAAATATCAGAGGAAGGTCTTTAATATTTTGTGAAACTTTCAAATGAAGTATCCAGCACTAAAGCCGTAAGAAGATGGAAATCAGAGTCTTGACAGCCCTGCCTATCACTACAGGCTGTTGAGAAAGCAAGCTCTCCAGAGGTTGAGACCCAGAACACGAAACAAACATCTCTCAATTTACTGGAATACACCAATATGTGCTTTCATTAAAAAAACACCAAAAACATAAAGATGAATTTTTTCAGTATTGATGCCTACTTTCTCCAAATGGGTCCATTGCTGATTTTAAGTTTGCAAATCAAGAAGTACTTTTTGTCATTTTCAATGCTGTAAAGTCCAGAACTGAAATTACATTTGTTCAATTTTTCTACTATTATTCAAAAAGGTTTTGCTTTTGTAAATTAACTAATAGTTTTATTAATTGAGTCAAGTAAAACTTTTGCAGAAAAGAAAGTTTATAAGCAATGATTTTCTGCAAAAGGCAGGAAATGCATTTCAATTATGCTGAAACTGAGAGACAACAAAAAAATCATATTAGACAAATTAGGATAAGAATTATGTCTAATTGATTATTAGTTTCTCAAGTATATCTGACACTAAAATGAGCACATTCAGTTGCAGAGGCAAAGCTTATACCTTTTAGATTCAGCTGCTGTGCAAAGTTAGTGTAAGCCAGTTCTCACAGAAGGAGGGGCATGGAGTAGAAACAGCTACTAAGATGACATGCTAAGTCAGATATAATTTTGTCTTCCATTCTCAGGAATTGTAATGGCATAGTAAAAGTGCCATCGTAAATAGAAACAAAGACATTGAAAATGTTGCTCTGTATCTTTTTTCTATGCATTTTTACTTTGGTGCCTGCATTTCTATTCCTACATGTAGCTGAATCCAGTCCAACAGTCCATATTGTCGGAGATGTAACTATATTATAGCAGAGTGGAAGGACTCACTCCAGCAGCATAGGAGACCTATGCCTTTGTGCCTTGAGGGATCAAACATGCCTTATTACTGCCTATTTTTACAGACTTCTCGTTTTATGGACTTACTATGCTGAGCCCATAGAGCTTTCATCTTGCTATGAAGATGCAAAGAAGAAAGGTGGCGTATGTGGCTGCAACCTCTGAGGCTGACCAACAGATAAGGTAGTCTTAGGCAGAATCCTCCCCAAGAGGGAATGGTAAGTCCCTGCATGCAGGCAGCAGAAACAAGCAGCTCCCCGACTCCTGGCCTGATCTAAGGCAGTGCTCTGCACAGACATTGAATTGTGATTGTATTACGGGACCATTTGCATTGTCTCTGTATTCTTCTGCATCTGCAGAAACAGAAATGCTCCTAAGCTGTTTTCTTGCTTTCTAGCAGCGTCACTTGAGATTGCAGGCTCAGAAGTCACATTATGAAGGCAGTTTACACCTGAATCACATACTTCTGTGCTCTCAGGGATTTCAATTCAGTTCACCTGCATGTAATCGGAATGTGTTAGAACTTACCAAATATGTTATTTCCACATAAATCAAGTTTTGGTTATTTTAAAGTCTTCAGTTTTCTCAGTCAAAAAAACCCAATCAACAAACCACAACTCAACACCACAACACCTGAACACCCCAAATTCCCTTCCTCACATTGTTTTTATTCCCTCATAGCTACAGCTATCATAACTGACTTTGCCATGACTTTATTGGTCCATTCATTTTTCCTGAATCATTTTAGTCATCCTGGCCAGTTCATAATGGTTTCCATAGCTCAGATGTCAATCAGTACTGGACACTCAGAACTAAGAACTGAAGAACAGACAGAAAGAAAATGGAACCTGACCTATAATCCTTAGGTTATCTTTGTAATGGAAGCAAGAATTTAACAGAAAAAAATATTTTTCACCATTTGTCCATACCCTCCTCCAACACATACGCTCATTTTTTCCCTTGCTACTCTGACTATGTAGTCTAAATCCTTTTTCATTTCCACTGCTGTGACCAATCAAACTTTATCCTTGCTTTTTAAACTCCCGCAGTAAACTTGGAAGCACAAAGTTTAGCATTAGACATTAAACTTCTAGGTCAATAACCTTAATACTGTTTTCACAAAGAAACAGTGGCCTAGTACATCAACTACGACCAGACCAAGGATGACATGGTACAACTCACACTAGATACAATGTTCATGAATGAAGACAGAGGCTGGAAAGAAAACAGGGAACGGAGGAGAGATGATGAATGACTTTTTCAATCATGATCAGAGTACCAGACCTCAAGAGCAATGATGCACATGAGCAACTCAAGACTATTCAAATAAGGATAGAGGTTTTGGAACAGTCAAAGCCAAGGGACTGTTTTAATCTCATTAAAGTACAACTTAAGCTCTGTGATATTAGCCAGGTTCAGTTTAGCCTGATACTTAGTCCTGGTGGTTACTTTTCTTTCCCTTTACTACATGGGTAGTTTCTCATGCAAAAAAAAAAGCAAGATAATTTACATAACTTCAATAGAGTTTAATATGTAATCTAGCACAACTATACCCTGATTTTTCTTGTGGCTCTAGCATTCCACTGCATGCCAATAATTATTTTATTAATAATATGGCACTTTCTATTCTTTTGGAGGTAAGCTGTGTTTGTTTTTCTGATGCTCTAAATATCAAATTGACTGATGTAATAAAACACATAGCTTCCACACACATTCTGATCCTTTTCTCCCAGTAACATGACCCTACTGCTTTTTTCATCCAATTTTGATTTAATTTAGGAGATTTTGGTGCCATGATCAAATCTGCAAATGCTTCAGTTTATTTCCTCACTTACAAGGAAAAGCTGAGGGAGCTTTAGCCTGGAAAAGACAGAGGGGAACCTTATCAATGGGTATAAGTACCTGAAGGGAGGGTGTCAAGAGGATGGACCCAGTCTCTTCTCAGTGGTGTCAAGCAATAGGATGAGAGCCAACAGGCAGAAACTGATGCACAAGAAGTTTCACCTGAACATGAGGAAGAACTGTACTGTGCATGTGACTGAGCGCTGGAACAGGTTGCCCAGGGAGGTCGTGGAGTCCCTTTCCCTGGAGATATTCAAAGGCCATTTGGACACAATCCTGAGTAACATGCTCTAGGATGACCCTGCTTGAGCAGGGAGGTTGAACCCAGATGACCTCCAGTGGTTCCTTTCAGCCTTAACCATTCTGTGATTCTGCCGCCTGTTCAGTTGAACAGTTATGCTGAAGTTGGTAGGAACATTTGCCTCATGAAGACTACTACTACAGTTAAAATTCAAGGCACTGTGCTTCCAAATTTACCCAAAGTATCTAGTGGGGAGTTGTAGACTAAAACAAGCATAGCACCAATAACAATGTTGGGGACTTTTTTTTAGTTGGTTGGTTTTTGTAGTTTTTTCTTTTTTTTGTGTGTTTGTTTTTGTTGGGTATTGTTATTTGTTCTTTATTTTGTTGTTTTGTTGTTGTTAATAAAAGCTATGCCCTCATTTGGTTCCTTCTGTATAGGTCTCAGTAGTGTTCTCCTATTAATGTACTCTTCAGCTCTAAAGTACCCACTAAGTGAATTTAGACTTGCAACTGTATTGCAACAAATGAGTAGAGAAGAATTTCTATTATAATTAAGAAAAAGACATAAATTTCTTCTCATATCCAAGTATTTCCATTCTGATATTTTTATTTCCTTTTCAAATGTGTTCTGCTTTCAAGTAACTTTAAACAGAGCACAGTGATTAGGAATTTGAAGGTATGGGTCATGAGTTGAAAGAGCATTTTGAATAGTAGAGAATATGCTATTTTGCAACTGTTTCTAGTTGTAAAAAGTATACTGAATAAACCCAGAACCAGACACAATGACAGGTAAGATAAAATCTGATTATGGATTGAGTACTATAATGCTGAACCTGGGTTATAAAATGAATGATGTACATTTAAAAAATAATTTCCACTACTTCTCAAAAAGGAAATTTAGCATGCTAGTTCGTGGAGTAATTAAATAAGCCTTATAGCACTTTGCTAAGGCTTTCAAATAGATGTGCACCAAAATTAGAAAGAGCAAGATTTCAAAATGATAAAGGTTAAAAAATAAAAAAACCCAGAATTCATGTAACTAATATGCAATGTTCGACTTTGCAAGTAAAAGCAAAACTGCTTCATTTTAAATCCTGTGCTTCTATTTCATTTTCAGTTCAACTCCTAAAAGGCTTATTTCCTTCTAATACTGCTCCAGTTGCTCTCTGTGGGAAACTATAGAGTTTATATATTATTCATCCAACTAAAAACCCTGAGGCAGGACCCCTATGGAGACTCTTCAGTAATTGGTCTCCAGATGCTGGTGATATGCAGTGCTCTAAAAGTCCTTAAACATCATGAGAACACAATTCCATCTGCTTTTCAAGCTGTGTATGTTTAAAGGAACAACACCGACTGCTCACCCACATTTTCAGCCAGCTCCTACAGTACCTAATTATTCACAAACTCATGAGCATTGAGCTACAATTTATGTGGCTAACACAACAGCATAAAAAAACTTTCAAATTAAATAATCACTGTATTATTTAATAAATAGGTGATGTAGCTGAGAAATCTATCCACAAAAACAGTGTATGTTTGCATCAAAATTATCAATTGCTTTAATGTTTCCAGAATACACATAACCAGGAGGCTGAGAGTGAAAAGCTGAGCAGGAATCATTCTGTATTAACATACACTGATAAGATGCCCGTATGTGCAGTGAAAGTTCATTTAGCATTTGCATTTATACCCTGAAACAGTAAACCTATAACATTGTTTAAATCTTAGTTTCAGTATGACTCCAAACTGGGCATTTATGCAATTCACTGAAGCAGGCCTTGAAGCAGAACTAAAACAACTTTGTTCTAAACTTGAATGGTCAATCTCTGTATTTCCTTGAACCCCTGTCAACTCTGAATAATAGGCATTTTAATATTTCTTTTTCCACGAAGACTGAAATCCAAGAGAGATCAGTTTTCAGGACATCTTACTTGTGAGCACTGTGAGCGTTCCACACTCAGCATGGAAGTTATTAATGATAATTTAATTTATATCTGCAAAGGATGCTATCATCAGTTATTCATCTAACAGCCCTTTCTCCTTTCTAATTTTGACCTATCTTCAGAGTTCCCTACTACAGCCTGTAGAGTACCACTGGTTTTTTTTCTAAGTCTTTCCCAATACCTTTTGTTTCCCTCAACTGCCATATTGTACAGACTTGAAATGCAGCAGTTCAAGGCTGAAAAACTAATTAAGTTCATTTAGCCTAGAGTTGTTCTTCCACATCAAGGTCAGTGAGATGAACCTGATACAATGTGTATCCTAGTGCCAAATATATGTACCCTAGGCACATATAGGTGTGCAAAATAACTATATGACATGAAATCAGATGCTATTCACGCCAGAAGCAGCGAGGACTAGCAATCACAGTTGACAGTGACATGTCTCCTCAAGAATACTGAAAATAAAAACTAAACTGGGTATGTAATGCTCAACATTCATGAGTATGCTAGGTAATATAAAGGAGTAAGATAGACAAAACACAACCCGCTTGGGTTGAAACCAAATTTTGTCATTAAATGATGAAGCAGTGTAACATCAAAAGTCAGGAGCAGGCCTTCAGGATGAGACAGGGGGAGACAAAAGGACCAACTGCTGCTTACTGATTGATTGCAAGTGCCAACAGATTTCTCACCACTACCTTTGAGTCCACAAGAGGCAAAAAAATTCTAGATGTAAAGTTTTGGCCAGCTATAAAAGAAAAGCTGTTAAGACAGAATCCTCCATATGACTAAAGAATAAAATAAAACTTTGGTCGGGAGCTCAGATATATATTATAACATCACTGTCACTGCCTACAGTAAAGCAACATTGAAACAAACTCATGCAGCAATGGTTTTGTGGTACTTGCTTATGCAAATTTGTACACCTGTAATGAGGCTGTTCTCTGAACCTCAGTAGTCAAGAGCAAATATACAAGAACAAATGTACTAGACTGGAGAACCAGCCTAAACTAATTCAGAGTTAATATTACAATGGTGTGCTCCAAAAAAACCCCTCATTTACACAGTCTTCCCCAGTGGTCATAGATGTACTGCTACTCATTTCAGAATTATTACAGAATGTATCATTTATCTGCTAACTGTTAAATAATGTATAGCGAGTTGAAAAGCCCAACAGAGCCCCACCCTTGTATAAGGCTTTTCCTCATCGCTGGTATGTAAATTATAATAGCTCAGCTATTGAGTTATTCCATGATGTGAATGGAACTGTGCTTTTTAAGCAATCGCATCAGCAAGTGTTCTATGTAGACATGGAACAATAGGAATGCTAATAAATTCCTGCAGTATTTAGAAGACATGAAAACGTAGCATATCTACTGATGAAATACTCTCAAAAACCACCAGAGTAAAATTACAAATTATGGCAAATTTCTGTGAAAATGAAGACATCACAGTGACCACTAATGGAAAAAAGGCACTTTTGACCCTTAACAGTAGCATAACATCACCTTAATTTATGCTGATAATAATGATAATACAATGTTAATTAAGGTTTTATTACATCCTTTGGCAAGTCTAAGGTAAGGTTGGCTTCCTAAATTATTGAGTTCTGTTTACCTTTATTAAATTTCACTTTTTCAGTGAAACTTGGCTGACTGTTTTAACTGCATAACAAGCTACTAAGAACTACCTTCAGTCCAGACTCTCTCACTTACTGCAGCCATCAGTTTGCTTTTCACTGGAGATGAGCTCAACCTCTCAGTGATCACCAAAAGAGGTGGGCACTTCACTTAGATGAGCTATTACATCTGTCGACGGAAATGTGTGTATAATATACAAGTTTATCTGAATACAGAAACACAACCGGCAGAAAAGGAACCTCATGGTGTTATTTTAGAAACACAAAACCCCCCTCATGATAGATGCACACTTGCTACACTAGGAAAATTGAAGAATACATGTTTGTTACAGGCAATGCATCCCAAGGCAACATGTGTTGTGTACACACTTACACCTGCCCAAATGCACATACTGAAGTAATATAGAGATAATAGAGGAAAGATAATATAAGCAATTCTTGCAGTCCTAAGGATGAATTATGAAGTTGTGAAATCTTGCATGTGATCTCACCAGCAGGTGCTAGAAACTTCTGTCTAAATCAAACAATTATAAATAACTATTCAAGAATACTTTTTTAACATTGTGGAATCCCAGAAGATAAGAGACTAAGATGTATGTCTCAAGCACCAGTAGCCAGATGGCTGTGAAGCCAATCAAATATTGTTATAATAACAGACAAGAATTGTTGGTAATAACCAAGAACTGTTGGTAATAATATGCTATGAGAAAGAGGTGTACTTTCTATGAAACGGAAGTAAGAACATGGAACTGTCTTGCTCTTTCCTATTTGTCACCTTAGCCTACATGTCTGTCCTAGTGGAACAGTTTACATACAATAGCAAAGAGGAAACTCATCTTGTCATGGGTTAAAGAACAGAATCCCCCTTCCCTGAACACTGGAAAAGCTGATTTCTTCTCCCAGCTTATCTCAAATCAACAGATACGTATCACTCCTCACCCTTACCACCACTGATGTGGAAGAAACCTTTCGGTCCCTAGTCCTTGCTGTCACAGGCAAACTTAAAGTAAGGTCTGGTAATATAGTCTTTATACAGCAACTAAAATCTTCAACCATATGATGACTGATACCTTTTTTCTTCTACTTTGTTCAACCAACTAAGAATTTTCTATCTTTTTGACTTCCTCTTCCAAGAGAGAATACACTTTTCTGAATCTTCTCTAGAGAAGTCTTCATTTCAGATCTGGAGAGAACAAATGCATTGTTTTTCTAGCTAAACTGTGTAATTTTTTTGGCAATTCACACTGGGAGGAAACATTCAGCAAAACATAATCCTATTTGTGACCTTAACCATCTTCAGAATGCTCATAGTCACACAAGGGATGACAAGGTGTGAACATTCAGTGCCCCGTACTATAAAGAGCGAGCATTCACCCTCTGACATTTCTGTTCTCAGATCCACATATTAACTCTTAGTAACAGAAATCAAATTAAAGATGCTGAAATTCAATCAATAAAACTGACAACAGTACAATTTTTCTGCATATGTATAAAGAAAGACAGGTGGCCTTTATACACAGAAACATATACATGTGTGTCTGTGCCCATGCATCCATTTACCATTTGTAAGAAATCTTTGCAGAATTTTTACCATTCTATAAATCAAGATTCAGAGTTTTTACAGAGAGTTAGGTAAAGAATCCTCCCTACACATATGATGAAGGAACTGACTGCATATAAATTACAAATACTGTAATCAAATGATTGAGATAAGCCACATGCTCAGAAATACAATATTTGAAGTGATTACAAGTTAATATTTGAAGCACTTGCTATTTAAAGCACTTGAAGGCATTCATTAAGTATCTGATGAGGTATATATAGTAAAGCAAGTATACATTTCTGGACTACTAACTCTTTGTCTTCTGCACTTAAAGATATGCAACATAGCTGTATTTTTCATTAAAATTTGGAATATTCTCTGATGCAGTGGATCTCTCTTATACATACTTTTCCTACGTCACCAGAACTGAACTTTATGGTCCAAAAAGCTACCCACAAAGTTACCAACTTTATATTCATTAGGTTCTATAGGTCTGAACTTGTTTGACACTTCACACCTCACATTCAGGATACTATTTCAAGTATAAAATACAAAGCTACTATTTGAATGTTTCTCATAAATGGGGTGGTATTCTGTGAATGTTGTACAAGTCTTAAAAAATATTTACTATTTGCACTTATTACTCTATGCCATCAGTCTGCTGGGAAAATGACACTTCACTGTGAGATGACTTCCACATGCAGCAACGAGGGAAATGAATTTATAATGCCTGGAAAGTAAAACAGCAGTTCAGGGAGCTATAGCTCACAGCTGTGAGTTTTGAAGAGATTATATTAATTTTCTTAGAGTAAATCACTGTAGTAGAATAATCAAATTTACGACTACGAGAAACGCATAAGCAAAATAATCCCAGGAGGACTGGGAACATGAAACAATTACAGTAAAAGGCAACTTTATGAGATTTCTGTTTACCATAGTTGTGTCTCAAACCCCTTTGAACAAGGCCTAATTTTGAACATATTTGTTGAGGGAAAACCAAAACAAAGCAAGCAACATCAAAGCACACAGAATAAATATATAGACTATTGCATTTGTATACATATTTGGCTAAACAACAGTAATTTGGGATGAATTTTCACATGGACTTAGCATGCATTTGGAAGGCAAGACCAGAGCATTTCTTTCCAGAATTAAAAATAGATCTGGAAATCAACACCACAGTAAAATAATAATTGCATTAATCTGCTAAATAACATGGGCCAACCTCTATAAATCTTCACATCTTTCCAATGTCACTTTAAAGGATAAAATTTAACCATCAGTTGTGACGTTATTTTGAATTCATAATCAATAACATATTCTATAGCTTATGGTTGGCTTGCCTGATGTAAAAGACCCTGCATTAAATCACTACAATAGCGTTATAGGTTGTAGTAAGAAAGTTTATATAGGCTAATGATATTACTGATTATGAAAGGCAACTATAGTTACACAATATTGATGTCTTTCTGTCTTTTCATTGGGAAAAATGTTTATAGGAGATGACAATGGAATTACAATCAAAGTTAATGGTCCTCCTAAAGAGAAAGTAAAAGAAAAATAGTCATAAGACCGCACCGCTGAAATGTCTTGCCTATCTTCTGCAGGAATGTGATGGGTTTGATAAATCCCAAAAACCTCAGATTAAGGTTTTAGTTTTAGCTAGGCCCCACTTCTGTGGGTCATG
>JAWWEU010000125.1:36979755-36990767 GCA_035583155.1 Acropternis orthonyx | reverse complement strand
ACTTCTTTTAACTGAAACTCTGTCACATTGGGAAGTGGTTGGCATTTTGCCAAGAGTCAAACCAAAACAATAACAAGGAATTATGTTTATAATTCCTTCAATGTATTAAGATGATATTAATGTTTTGAAGCCAGCATGACTTTTGCAATTAACATGCTGTGTCTGTCCCTCTTTAAGGCCTTCATATTTCATTTAAAACAAAAGCTGTTCTTCCTACAGCATGCAAAAAGGTTTTCTGCACTATAATATATATATCAGAATACGACAATATTCACCACTAACAACGGTGTATGAACTGAGAGTCGGGGAGGGAGGTGGGAGGAAGGGTTGGGGAGTGGAAGGAAAGCAGTAAAAACATTCTATATGCCTATGAGGACACATTTTAAGTGCAGAAAAGCATTTTATGCCTATAACTAAAGACCTGAAAAAAATAGTCTATTTTGTGTCTATTATAACACCACGTACATTGAAGTTACCTTTGCAAAGTTTCAGTGGAGACACAGACAAAATGTTAGCTATCCACACAATACCTCTTAAAAGCAGTATAGAATCACTTAACAACAAAAACATATTCACCTATGCGCACTCAACCTCTCTAAACACCAAATATATCAGTAAATAATGAGTTTACTGGAGTGTAATCCTTTAACCTCAACTCCCTTGAATTCACAAGATTAAGTCTGGTGTTATCCAAGCAGACAGATCACCTATACTATAAAAATGCTTCCCCTGGAATAAATTTGTGTTGCTTCTCTCAAATAGCAAATGCACAAATATAGGTACAAATATGTGTTACAAAGCTCACTTCAGAGTTTGGTGGTTCCAAGCCTATCTGGGAAGCCCAAAAGGTGCCTGACTGTGGTTCTGAAAGGCCAATCTTGATACTTCAGATGGATGTAGCCATCTGACAGGGACTGTATCTGGCTCACATCCATCCAGTTTCACTGAAGGCAAAACTACTCCAACTCAGGACCAGAGGAAAGCACAATGGTGCACTGCCACACTTCCTCCACTGCTCAGTAGCAGAGAATCAGAAGGAAACCACTGGGCAGAGAGCGATCCCTCTGCAGTGATGCTTCCCTACCTGGGAGGGAACTACAGCCTAAGTTGCATCTGGAAGATCATTTTGCTCAGTAATCAAGAAATCTGGTCTGTGTAACATCACCTGATGAAATTTTGGCACATCTATAGTACCCTGAAAGAAAAAGTTCCATGTTGTAGTTATACTTCATAGGATAAAGTGCGATTTCTTTCCTTTTATATTCACAGTCTAATAATTTCTTAAATAATTTTCCATTGCTATATCAAGACAATGAGAACTATCAACAGATTTTTACCATCTTCTTTTGCACATACCTATGTAGACCAGGACTAGTTAGGTAATTTTTAATTCTTTACTGAGAGGGTGGTGAGGCAGTGGAACAGGTTGCCCGGAGAAGTTGTGGATGTCCCATCCCCATCAGTGTTGAAGGCCAGGTTGGATGGGGGATTGAGCAACCTGGTCTAGTGGGAGATGTTCCTGCCTATGGCAGGCGGCTTGAAACTAGATGGTATTTAAGGTCCCTTCCAACATAAGTCATAATAATAGTGCAGATTTTGGCTTGTCAGCACCTACTGTTTCCTTCTGCAAACCATTTTCAGACTCAGACTCCGCCACTATGTGGGCATTCATTCAATTATCACTAGAGTTAAAAGCACAGCACTGGAGAGAGCATCAAGAGGAACATCATGGCACAGTTTTACAAAACAGGGTTGCAGAGAAAACCACAGACTTTAAGCAAGGGTGAAAGTTGCTAGAAAGTAACATTCAATGCCTTCCTGAAAGACTAACCTGATGTGGTGGGAAGGCACTGTGATATTAGGGACATAATGTAACTACTCTAAGGAGATCTCCATGACTCAAGGAGACTTGAATCAAAAAAGAATACTTGTAAGAGCAATAAGTTATGTATAGCTACTCAACAAGATTAATCTTAAGGACAAAAGGTCCAGACCAGCCCACAGCATTTGATGGAACTCACCCTAGAGTAACTAAGGATCTGAAGCAACCTCTACACCATCATTGTGAACCAAAGGAGGATGAAAAATCCCAGAGGATGGAAGAGGACAAACAAAGTACCATTATAGAATGGAAAAATGGAAGAACAATTGAGAACCTGAGACTTTATACACTAGTCCAAATCAATTTGTTCCCTAGAAAAACAATAGAGTAAACAAACAAACAAAAAAGCCAAACCAAAAGCAACAGAAAAAACCCCATGAGTGCCTATTTACAGTCCTCAAAGAAAAATTTGAAGGCAATTGTGAAGTACAATGTAGGATATCCCAGATCAGACTGACAGTTACTAAGATTCTGCAGCAGGAAATTGGCTAGGATAAAGTTTGGATGTGAAAACTAAGAAGACAACCAAGACATGTGCTTAGGATCAGGGGGAAAAAAAAAAAAAGAAAGAAAAATACAAAATAAGGACAAAACCACAATAAAAACATTTTGAAAAACTGCTTCATTTCACATGTCAATATTGTAAAGGATTGCACTGTCCCTCTTACATATATGTACACAATCTGATTAAGAGGCCATGTTTGTGAACTCAGTTTCAGTAAATACAACATGGTATCTGGAACAAAAGGTAGTTACTTGGTTTCAAGTATATGTAGGAAAACATCAAATAAGCAATATATACCTTAAAGCTGACTCACAATCCTTATGGATTTGGCAGTCTTGTAGCAACCACTTTAGCAATCTTTTTTTCCCCCTATAAACATTAGCACTCTCAGGAGCAGATGCAAATACTTGAAAATTCTGCTAGGCACTGAAGCATATTTGATTTCTCTTTATTTCATGAAATAATATAGTTATGGTGAAGGCTGTGATACTAAAAGTCCAGGAAGAAAAAAAGTTGGATCATCATAGGAAAGGGATGAAGAATTGGCAAAGATAAAAACTCAGGAAAGCATGCAATTGCTTAGAAGCAAGAAGGGGAGAAGAAAATCTGTAAAGGAATCAGAACCTGCCCATGAATGCACACAAATACTACAGCAGATCTACTAGAACACATATAAAAGGGCTTTTATGAGAAAAACAGTGAAGTGTTTTACTGCACTTAGGTATAAAACATAGATTTGGGCTCTCTTGCTTTGGTGACCAACCTTACAAGATTTATACAGAGTAATAAATATGAATAGTTTAGACACAGGTGGAAAAAAGGGCTAAAACTGTTTTCTTTCAGATTTATGTAAACTTCAGAAGATGAAGCAGTAACAAGCTGCAGGCACTTAAAAGTGAAAAGCAGAATCTATTAGAAATAGGGGAATATCACCTCCTGGAACATTATACTTGTGGAGACGGGAATCCCATGGGAAAGGTGCTGTGGAGAACAGACCACCTTTTCTTTGCAGTAGGCAGCGTTTGTCTGAACAGAACATTATCAGAAACAAAGACAATATAGGGCAATATGGTAATAGACTCCCAGTGGGAGAGCCATGTGTCTGTTCTGCTTTAGGAGGACATGCACATTGACTCCAGAGAGGAGGAAACACAGGAAAACAGCAGGACAGGCTGTCCGCCCTGACTCTGGTGGGTCACAGGAGGATCTTCTGCTCAAGCGAATGTATGGTGCCTTCTCGTTTCCTGTAACAGAAACTGAAAACTGCCTACCCTTGTTGGCCTATGGGAAATTGCAAACTATATGTAATCTGACATGTATGTTTATTTGCGGTTTTGAACAACAAGCTTTTCTCCTCTCTGTTGCTGAATTTTTTGATACTAAAGACTGGCTTTCAGGGTAAGGGAAATAGCAAACAGTCTCTGGACTGGACAGTTCAACACAGCAGTGTGAATTAACAGCACCAAAAGTGAATTATCAGGAACAAATAAATATCCTGATTTTTTACAGAAAACAGTTCTTATTCTCATCTATAAGTAGCTGCCAGTGTTTTTCATTGCTGTTTTTGGATTTTTTCTTCTTTTATTTTTGTAGCTACAAATTTTCTTTCAGTTTCTTTGAAAAGCTCCTTTCAAAGTTGGCAGGGGTTTCTACATTGTTTCACCTTCCTTATCCCAAGAAACAACAGGTGGGCTCCATTGTCATGGGATTCTTTTGTACAGAACAGCAAGAGTACAGCATTTTGCTTATTTTTCCAGTCAATTCTGGAGCATAAGCAGATGGAAAAGAACATTAAAATATGTCACTAAGGATTTTTGTGCAGTAAGTTGCTCTATTGGCAGTGGTGACTTGCCAGCCAGAGGTTTTCTGCTGCTGCTTTCTATCTGGCTGTTCATGAAACTCCTGCAATGGAGAAGCCCATTGAGAGAGGCAACAAATAAGCACATCATGAGCACAGAATGTGGCAGACTGTCTCGTTCACACATATTGGTAAGAACATTTTTCACATGTTAATAGTTCTCCATTTCCAAGTGTGTAATACTTATTTGCTTCCATTTACTCTCCCCACAGGTGACTTTCTTCAGACCCATCCCTACCACCTTCTTACAAGCATCAAGGCAAAAGTAATGAGGCGAACACAATGAACAGTGTATCTCCCTAAGGTGGTTTACTTTTTAAATCAAGAAACTAAAGTTAATATATTCAAGGGGGTTTACCTCTTTCACTGACCTTTTATTTATTTTGGAGGACTTCCCTGTATTCATAGCCATGCTACTATCTTAATTAACAGTAGGTTGCTTTCTTGTGTGTGTCAAGATTACTTTCATAAAAAAGGATAGAAAAGAAATTTTAAACCTCAACTGTAAAATTTCCTGAAATATTGGATTATTCTGTTGAATCTCAGGGAGTAAAAGCCAAGGTAGTTCACTCAGAGTTAATGGAGGACTGGCCCAAATAATTAAAAGATCATGAAAAACACAAAAATTTTACTCAGACAACAACCCAATAATGAGGTTGAGTTCCATTTTTAGTTGTAATAAACTGAATACATATGAACATCAAAGATGAAATAATGCTAACAAGAAATGGTGACAATACATCAGAAGAAGCTCCACTTGGAACAGAGGAACATAAGAATTCAAGTCAGGCTTGAACATCTAAATATATCAAAACAGATCTTTATTCTCAACTTTGCTTTAAAATTTCTGTGCACTTACTCGATATTCAGTAAGTAACACCTAAAGCATAACCATTTACACAAACTTCTAAAAAAATTAGTATCTGTAAAAATTTTAGGACTGTGATTCGGTATTGGCTAACAAAAAGAAAGATGTGTGAAACACTGGCCCAAAAATTCTCAGGAAAAGAAGAACAGCTGTTTCGTAGCTTACTTAAAGATGATATATAAGTAATGCTATAGCTCCAGTGACTTACTAGAATTAAGTAGTATATCAGGTGAGGACTTGCTCCTAGATGTGTTGAACATGTGGACATGTCAGGTCAATTTCACCCAGAAATTAAATGGCAAAACTCTATCCACTATCTTCCTAGAAAAGCAAAACTGAGGAATCAGTGGAAAGAATTTAGCTCATATTTGAAAAATACTTTAAATGAGTATGGACATACATATGGAAACACACACAAAAATACAGACTTGTCATAATAAAATGCTGGCAATTCTCTCACAGGATCCATCCATTGCCTGTTTCTTACTGCTCTGCATATGGAAATGTGACTGCCTTTGTCAACATATCAGGTTATGCATTTGTGTAAACATTCTTTTCATATAAAGCTGTGAATTTGCAGAGAGATGCACTACCTACAGTTGGAAATAAATTCCACAATCCACCATTCTGCTCTCCCTCATTTGAACTGTATATATTTTCATCAAATTTGGCACATCAGGATTAACATGAATAAAAGAGGAAAAAGTCAGAAGTAGGGCAATTGCGGACATGTTGCTGTGCTCATTTTTAAGCTACTTTTCTGTCCTGAGTTCCTTTTCTAGACTGCACAGATGTATAGGCAGGGAGATTTCAATTCACAAAGACCTGGTCTCCTGTAAGCAACACAAGTGAGGCTGTTTAGCAGAAAAAAATTTCCTCTGCACTATTTTTATATCCTTCTCTATCCTTCCACACATGTTCTGTAAAATTTTGGAGTTTCAGCATTGAATAAATTAAGTATCAGTTAAAGCCTGAGAAGAAATTAGAGTCACAATTGCCTCTCACCTCTTAAGAATCATTTCTGTGTTCATCCCTTTCTCTGTATTGGCATGCTCACACTGCATTGATTATGTCTCATGTTTACTACAAACATGCACAAAGAATGCTCAAATTCTGCAGTTCAAACTGAGCGACACGATAGTACTTATGTGAAAGGAATTTCTCAGCTTCTTTGAATATATATATAACAGATTAAACTAATAAAACAGCTGAAGGTGTCAAAAGGCATGTAAAATGGCCCATTGAAATGTCACCATTTTAGTCCTTTACTCCACTGTCTGGTTCATTCAGCAGAACCTCAGGGATGCACACTGCACCACAGGCTGGGCAAAGGAACTCACCTCCTCACAGCAGACTGCCAATGAGCTAAAGGACTGAATACAGAAACAAAACAACTGTAGGCTTTATCTAGTGTGACAGATGGATCAGGTAACATCTGGCCTGTTGGTCTGATCAGACAGAATAACCACCAGGATTCCCGGATCACGAGTTACATACAAGTGTATGAACCATGCAGAATTTAATTAGCACTGTTCCCTGGGAGTCAAGACAATTCGCTGAGGTTATCATCTGCTTAACAATATTGCTAAAATATATAACCTGTTAGATGATGCTGACTGAATAGTTTTCACTACCATCTAAATCAGGCTTTCCAGGTGCAAAGGAAATCAAAGCTGAAAATCAAGAATCTGGCTGTGACTGTGGTGGAAAGTTCTGTTCATTCTTCTTGATCCAGACACATCACCCAAAAGTCTGATGATACAAAGAAGTTCTGCATAGACTTGCTCATGATAAAGGTGTCTGAAAAAGTGGCTGAGGATTGTCAAGCAATTAACATACACCTAATGATTCAAATAGCTAGGCTGGCACCAGCAGACCAATTCCTGCCTGCCTGCACCCTGATGCATACAGATCTAAGAGGTACTAAGATTGTTATCACCTGATTGTTTAAGATCTATGGAAATGCACATAAAAGTTGATATAAATGGTTTAACAATACTTTTCTCCTTATTAATTCAAAACTTACTTGACTTAAAACCAAAAAACCTCACTTGAATGACTTTAACTAATTATACTGATTACATTTTAAGAACTACATTAATTATTAAAGACATTAGACGCTAAAAGTGCTTGTCTACTGTCCTGCTTTTCTGTGGCACACAGGTTGAATTATTAACCACGGGAAAAAAAAAAGAAATGGCATTACAGTGATTTAACAAAAAAAAAAAAGAACAGCAAACAATAGGAAGCAAATGCATTTGGAAAAAGAAGCAGAAGAAAAAATAAAACAAGAGCAGTTACTGAAAAGAGATATTTGCTCCTTCAATTCATTATTTTCTTCACAGTCTTGTGACTGTTGAATAGAAAATATTTACTGATTTATTTTTTTCCACAGGGAACCACAAGCAGTAAAACTGACAAAATGCACCATAACTTTCAGTAACCCAAATATCAACTCACCAGATAAAGGAAGAAGAACAGCCTACCAATTCAGACAGTTCCATTAGTCTAGAGATTCTGATAGCATCATTTCTTCTGGTTGCTTCCACGTAAATGATGAAAGCAAGGGTTTTCACAATTTTTTCCCCTTACACAATTAAGTTTAAGCCAAAAATGTTTACCAGTAGTATCATTTGTTCTGCAAAGTGTGTTAAAAACTGCAAAGCAGTTTTTGCTCATGTCAGTTCATCAATTACTCTTTTATCCATTTCTCACTCAATGGGAGTTTCAGTACTCAACTGTCTCACCCCTCAGCATGCCAGATGAAAGACTGGTAAGGGTTTTACAAGTCTTGGATATTAGTCTACTGAGATAGTATTTCTGAAAGCTCTGGAAGCATTGCCATGAGTAGTAAGTGTGGTTCTGTTCCTGCCAGTACCTTCACACTAACAGAATCTTTGTTTTGGTCACTAAGATGTTTGCATATTATACATTCAACTAACAACAGATCAATGTTCACAGTGCAAAACTGAGATGGCTGATCATTAAGTCAGTGAATATTTTCCATCCATACTGTCAGGTGAGAATAGTTTCCAGTTGTTAAAAATCAGACCTTTTAACAGGAAGAAAAAAAATCTTTGAAATTCTGAATGCTTACTGCCTGGTTCTCAGTATCTTATATTCCCCTGTGCAGTTAACTATTTTCTTGCTTCAAGAAACGAAATATGCTTTTCAAGGGGAATAAAGAGGGCCAAGAGGGCTGAACTTAACTGGAAGACTAAGTTTACTCAAAGGGTCTCTGGATGTCTGCCAGATTCTTGTCAGTGACACTCAGTGCAATTTTCAAGAACTAATAAAAATATAAATAAATCCCAGTGAAACTCCTCAAAAATTAACTACTACATACTGACATTTAACGTACAGAAATAAATCAGTGAAATGTACTGAAGACAGAAATGCCATTACATTTTAAGTATGATTTTTGAAACGAAAAAGGTTTCCAAATTATTTTTACAAACATATCACTGTGGTAATGGAAAGTGAGTCTTTAAAAAGGCAGACAAAACAAAGAAATAGATTTGAAAAATTCTGCCACCTCTGAAGAGCAGAAATTCACTCAGAGTCTGCAGGCTGGCCAGCTAATCACTTAGTCACTCTTAAAAATTGTTCAGACTATTCAAAGTGAGCAATCAAAAAAAGACATAAAACGCATATAAAAGTAGTAAGTGAAAAATCTCTCCTTCCTTCAAACATCATTTTGCCTTATTAGGCTCTTAGAGAGAAACCCAAAAAGAAAGAGAAAAGTATTGATGATCAAGTGCATGTACCTGTATTTACCAAAAAAAAAAAAAAATGTGGCACTGGTGCACTTTCTAAAAAACCCTTTCTTCAGCATTACCTTAAGCTTCATTCTTTTCCATTACAGGGGTAAGAAAAGATTGTTTATCTCATGCACATCAAAACATTAGAATATAGTCAAATACAAGAAGGAACGTGCTCCAAACACAGACATACAATTTTAAGTGGAGCCTGGGATATTTATGTAAATGTATAAAGCTGTTGACACTAAACTTTTGACTATATCACAATATTTAAACAAGGAATAACTATGGGGGGGGGTGGTGGTGGTGGTGTGTATCAGGCAAAGCATTGCCAGCCAGTCATGGGAGGGGATTTTCCCACTCTGCTCTGCACTGGGGTGGCCTCACCTTGAATATCGTATTTTGACACTGCAATGCAAGAAAGATATTAAACTCTTAGAGAGTGTCCCAAGGAGGGCAAGGAAGATGGTGAACAGCCTGGAGGTGAAGCTGTGTGAGGAGTGGCTGAGGGCACTTGGTCTGTTTGGGCTGGAGGAGACTGAGGGGAGACCTCATTGCAGTGACACCTTCCTTGTGAGGGGAAGAGAAGGGGCAGGCACTGATCGCTGTGGTGGCCAGTGACAGGATCCAAAGGAATAGCATGAAGCTGTATCAGGGAAGTTTTAGGTAGATACTGGGGTAAAGTTCTTCATGCAGAGGGTGACTGGGCTCTAGAACAGGCTCCCCAGGGAAGTTGTCACAGCACCAAGCCTGACAGAATTCAAGAAGCACTTGGACAATACACTCAGGCACATGGTGTGACACTTGGGGATGGTCCTGTGCACAGCCAGGAGTTGAACTTGACAATGCTGGTGGGTCCCCTGCAATTCTGTGAAGTACACACACTAAATACCAGGCTGGAGTCACACTCATTCCAAAAAAGATCAAACTTCCAGTTAGATGTGGTACTGTTTTTGTGACATTCCTTGCAGTCACTCAGACTCATGGATTCAATCCTTTGTCATCACAGTGAAAGAAACCAATAAAAGCACAAATATATCAATACACAGAAAAGTGTATATGGCCACAGAAGCAACAGATCTGCTTTCCATTCTCCCTCAAAAAGTATGTTTGAACAGTGCCACCATTTAGAGAAATGCACAAATAATAACATGAATATCTAGGAGATCTGCATTTTAAACAATGTAGTGTTCATATTTTAGAATTAGATGTGTAAGTTGGATTGATTTTTTTATTTTTTTGCTAAGCATTGTGCATTCAGTAGTCTGATCTTTCCAGAAAGAAGGTTTTCAAAGTCAGTTTCTTTAGAAGCAGAACTTGATGGACACAGACAACTATTTTTCTTGCACTATAAGCTTCTTCTCAGAGCATTTCTTTTTGTCACCTCTACCTTCACTATCAGTTTCAGTAGAATGATTTACACTAGGTTCCAGTGAACAGAGTGGAAAAGGAAAAAACAAAATAACAGTGAACTAATTGCTCATATCTTTGATCATTTCATTGACCAGAAATCCCTGAAGTAATTTCAGGCACATGAATAGTACTATGACTACAATGGAAATTGCTCCTAGAAGTGTAAGAGTAGAAGGCTTTGTCTAGAATAAAGACTAAAAATCTTAAGCATGAAGCACACAGTAAGGATTTCACAGATTTTAAGCAGAAATAAGTCTTCATATTTTTTCCCATATACTTTTATGCACTCCATAAATATTTTTTTTTATTTTTTTTTTAGCTAATGCAAGTCTTTGACAGGGATTCTGAAGTTCTAACTTCCACTTAGAAACATTGAAGATTGACTAAAAAGCCTATTGCCACATTTATGCCAGCTGGGGATTGAAACATCCAAAGAAGTATAAATAAACAAGACATTAATTTACATCCGGCCTAATATTACACTCACTTCAAGACTGTGATTAAAACACCAAAAATCCCCTACCAAAAAAACCCCAAATTTCAAATCCTAAAACATTCCTTTAATTTGGAGTGGAACTCATGCTCATTTTGGGTTGCTGTAGTTAGCCTGAACATGAAAAACCTGACTGGACAAATATACAAATGGAGCACTGCATATGCATGCCGAGATGGAGTCAATAGCTACTATATTCTTCCTACTAGCTTTCTTATATCCTTTCTCCACA
>JAWWEU010000125.1:36957137-36967592 GCA_035583155.1 Acropternis orthonyx | reverse complement strand
GAATGGCCTGCCCAGAGAGGTGGTGGATTCACCATCCCTGGAGGTTTTTAAACTGAGATTGGACGTGGCACTGAGTGTAAACAGATGGGAGTTGGATGAAGGGTTGAACTCGATGATCTCTGAGGTCTTTTCCAACCCAATCGATTCTATGATTCTATGATTCTATCTGCCCCTCAAGCTCAAGTGGTAGAGCAAGGGAGGAGTTAGGGAGGAGCCCGCCTAATAAGGAAGGCATGAACATAAAAGGAGAGGGGAAAGGCGGGGTTGAACAGAAACACAACCAAACATGGGGCTACTGCAATGTAGAAGAAATGAACCAATCAGGGAGTGGATAATAGTACCTAAGGGAGCAGGGATGGAAAATTCCAGGTGCCTCAGGGATGCAATAAACTGAGAAGGCTATAACAAGGGAGAGGGACAAGTCTGGACATGTAACTGGGTAAGTACATCATGGGGATGAATAGGGAATAACAGGGGAAAACCAATAACACAGCCAAACCATAACACAGCCCATACAGCAACCATTACAATACCAACTTCACAATTAATAAAAACATAACACAAAGATTCAAATTCCTTACTTCACCACAGCCATAACCTCAGGGATCTCCACAGGCTCTCCTGACTCTGTAATCTGCCAATATGTGTAATTTTGGTCCCTTCCAACAGAAAATAAAATAGCTTAATCCCATGGAAAAGAAAGTAGCAAACAGAAAAAGAGACAACATTCACATCCCTTACAGAAAACACCTATCCTTGTTCAATTAGTAAAGCAATTTTTAAGGTCTACATATTGTGACACTATTGCACTATGAAGAGTAAGGATCAATAGCCCCAGCCACTGGACACGCTGCTGACTCACACTAATTACATAGTAGGACACATACACTGAATGACATTTTTCCATGCGCAACCTTGAATTTCCAGAAAAATTATGTCTGCCAGAAATAGAAATGCGGAACTTAAATGTATCTGACACACACAAATTTCTGGTAAATTGCTGCTTGCTTCCTGTTGGTGTTTTTCTTCCTTCAGATATTCCACTTGCAGCTAAGTTATTCACTACTCAATCAGGCATTTATTTACCTTTCTGTTATTACCAGCACACTTACACAGCCACCTAACTTACTTGCACTCCCAAATGAAAACTAGAACCATGAAAGAAGAGTGAAAGGAAAAAAGGAGAGCCCAAACAATAGAAAACATTTCACTTCTTTGTTTCTTTAAGCATGACCTTGTCCTTTTTTTTTTTTTTCTCTTTCCCCTGGAGATCATCCCTATCTTGGCATATTGTCTTGTCAGAGCCTGAAGGGCAGATGATCTGTATCCCAATGAAATTTGCATGTGATGAATACATGTTCAGAAATAGTCCAGATCTGTAAGACTGAAGTCATTTTTATGATTTTAATAATCATAACTCAATTTTATTGACTTGCACATTTGTGAGGAAACTAATTAACTTTTAAATGTAGCGTCTCCTTGGGGTAAAAAAGAGGTGTTAGAAATGGAAAAAAAATTATGACTCAGACTTCCCAACCCCAATGGAGTGGTGGTGAAATTAATGTAGGTAAAGACAAACAGAAGCAACATTAACTAAAATTTGGCTTTAATTCTGATCATATACTTAGAGACTCGCCAAGTCTATATCGCAATCCTATGAATGACTAGTCTTTTTTGAAAAGGACAAATGTTTTTTAATAGTCCTAGACTGAAGACTCCACTAAACAGAATGTGGATAGAGCCACATACATGGGAGCAATACCACCACCAACACTAAATAAAAAAAAACCCACCAAGTTTAAATATCAGTTTTCATCATGTTTCATTCATTACATATCTAGTAGCACTTAGGTGCTCAAAAACTTAATAAACATAGACCACATATTACTTAAACTTTTGTTATACATATAAGAATAAAAAGTTATTACCAACTTACGTGCAAAATCAGTATGAAGAAACAGAACTGAAACACTGTTTCAAAAATTTAATTCTCTGAACTTAAATCCTTGAATGATGTGGTGTCAACAATGGACAGTAATGAAAGATGACTTAAAAAAAAAAAAAAAATCAGACAAAACTTTTTTGGGGGGGTGGGGCGGGCCCGTTAGTCAAGTCTGAGAATGTGTTGTACCAGGTTCTGTACATAGTAACAAACAGTCCCAGTCCACTAACATACAATTGCATCAGAAAAGAATGGCTATTGAAGAGATAGAATATTGTTACCAAAATACACACAGCAGGTCAGTGGCAGAAGTCACAACTGCACAGTCACCTGAATGCAACCACAGTGCTGTTTGCAAGGACCTCCTTTCACACATCAAATGCTGCAAGCAAGAGACAATCCAGAACAAATCTTCATTTTAGGTTTCTTATATGTTTCTGTGTTTCATCAGCATCCACAACCTCTGTGCTAGTCATGGGCCTTCTCGGAAGCCAGTTTGCAGCAATTCTGCTTGCTGTATCCAAGTACCATAAATTGTTGTAACTGAGGGCAAATAACACAATTTTGTACTACATACTGAAGACAATACCTCAGCTCCAACTGCATACCAATGCAGAAATACTCCACTGAAGTTGCTGATATTTGACAGATAGCACAGATTATGCCCTTGCAGTTTATGATACTAGTAGAACTGATTACATTGCACCATAACCATGCCCTCGGCTGAAAAATAAGAGCAGATCTTGCAGCACCTGTACAAATACCTTCCAGCTATGAAAACACAACTTGGGATCATCAGTATGGTCAAGGCAGAAATTGTCACATATAATGAATCAGTTCATTCATTTTTATACTGTAAATTTTCACTACTCAAAACTGAACCATTTTGCAAGAGATAATACATTTTTTTCTGTGCAAGACAAAATGAATTTATCATTCACTCAGATTTATGAGTAAATTGCACAAGTTGGATTTGAATTATTTTACCAGTCCCATAATTTTGTGAGTTAGGTCACTCTCTAGGATAATCAAGCTAGACAAATTAATCCTTTCTTCTGGTACTTCAGCCATGGTAAAATGTGCATATGCAGTGGGGAATAGTAAGATCACAAGAAAATTATTTATGTTTTCATTAACATTTTTTAAATGCCCCTGATTCTTTTCCCAAATCTTATCTTCTCTTACAATAGGGAAGAAAAAAAAAAGTAGAACCCCCCCTGTAAGATTGATGATGTTAATGTTGCACAAAGAAATAACTGGTTCAAGTGGTACTCTTAAGAGTAACTCTACTTAACATAATTTCTGGGTGTAAACATGCCTGAATTTTTATTAAGATTCTAAAGAGGGAATTAGTGTGATAAACTTTTTGATGAGTTCTGAAACGACAAAACATATTTAACCACAATTTCCAAATTCTAACCTCATCCAATATGGGGTTTTGCCTAGAGGGTTTTTTTTTTATTTTTTAATATATATGTATCTTTAAGATACAAAATGTGTTCAAAGGCTTCTATGTGATGACAATTCAATGTCTTAAACACACCTTGTTAGCAACTTTGTGCACTGGCCTGTGCTAAAAACTACAGCAGATGACACTTTACATGTAATTCCTCAAAAAACGTTAAAAGGCAGGTATTTAAGGATAAAAGAACTGATAACAAAACATAAAGCAGAAAGTTTCACTTTATCAATTAGATATTTTCCAAAGGCTAGAATTTTTCTGAGCTGAAATAAGAGTCTAATTAAGCTGGCTGTAAGAAAGATGACTAGGCATCACGACAAATGGCAAATCTCTAAGATTGCTTTTCATCTAACTGCAGTGTCAAGACTCAACAATGACAGTTTGTGGGAGGAAGCACTTTCTGTTTTCATTACCAGTTACCAATTTCTTCATAAAGTTTGAAATTTGTGCCCTGTTCTTTAATTTACTAATGCACTCTAGAATTAGATTAATAATAGAGAATTGCTACAGCCGTTTTGTACATTAATTTTCTGACAAATTCTGTTATTCAATGTCACTCCTACAGTTATACTTCCTTGTGGGCAGGCACAGGTGGCTACTGTTTAAGGAAAACCATCTTTTTCTGGCCTGTTAGTGTTAATAAGTATCAAGAAGTGTAAAGAAATGCTTGGCGAAACTTTCACAATGCATGACCTTTCTGTAGCTGAAATAGCATTTGCAGTATTGCCCAAGATGGCCATCTAAGAACATGTTTATTTGGCACCTATGAGAAATGGGCCACATGCCACCTTCACAGATGGTTCTAAGTGTTCACCACTAAACTATCATGTAGCTTAAGAAACATGAGAGTCAAGGGCAGGGTTTCTTATATGAGAACATTCACGTGTTGTCACATTTAAGTTATTCTGCCGTGAGCTAAATTAACCTTCAAAGTGTGAACCTAAATTTTGAAGACAAGTAAAGGAATACTTGTTAAGAGTGACCTATGAGGAAAGAACAGGAATTCAGATGCCTTGAGGATTTTCTGCATACAGCACACTTGCCCTCCAAGGGCTTTAAAAGTAAATACTATCCCTACTGCACAGAGGAGAAAAACAAATTGAATGGTATTTCCAAAGTTGTAACACAATCTGCTGTGAGTCTTAGCAACAGAAATCAGGAGGCACTGACACACATCACTGTGTATCTCCTGTTCTAGGCACAGAGATTTATCTGCCTCCAGTTGACTTCCACACAAGTTGGATGCTGCAAAGAATTGAAACTTTTAATTTCCAACAGCTGCTTGCCAAACCAAGTCTATTTGCAGAAAACAGTCCATATTAATATTTCCTGAGGCTTTTAAATGGGATTTTCCTAAGGTTCCAACACACTCACCTGCATGCTGACAGGCACTGAGTAGGACTAGCAAAATGGAAAAACACCTTGCCTAGTTTAGTTATATTAAAATAATGTAGCAGTTGAGTTTATCTGGATGCAAAGGCCAACTTAATTTCTATCACTAAAAAAAATACTATGTTCATTAATGGCAAAACATGAAATGAGAAATTTTAGTTTATTTTATATAATACTGTATCAGAAGAAAGAAAAAGACAGGAAGGTGTATTATTTGTTGGAAGAGTTTGCCTATACTGTAAAATCAGGTATCAAGGCTTTTAAGCCAGCAGTTTGCCCCAAGAAGATTCCAAATGATGCAATTTGTAAAACAGGGCTGGACTATTTTTTTTTCCCCCCCTTTAAGTTTCAAGAACTGAGACTATTCCCTCTCCTGTTACTGATATTTTTAGTGACCTCAGAGAAATGATGACTATATTTGTGCCTCCCAGTCTCAATCTGAATTGAGATAGTAATGCTGGCCTCCCCAGGAAAGTACTTCTCACCAGTAGTTTGAAGTGCACTGTTTCAGAGTCAAATATTACAAACACAGAAGGAAAAGTGTGTGCAAATGTAAAATAATACTGAGGATCTCTTCAACCAACACCAATGCCAAACAACGGAAAATTAAAAAAAATTATTTCCATTTCAGTAGCTTATACCACACTAGCTTCTTTAAAATAAACATTTAGACAGTGCTGCACTGAGTTCCTGTTGAAAAGAATTGATGTTTGCCAATTTAGAATACGTCTGGCTTCAGAAAAGTTTTTGCCCGTGGTCTGATTCTGGTGATGTTTGATGAAAAAATAAAAAAAAATAACACATAACTGCATGAAGTCAGACTTCAAGACTATATGGAATGACTGGAAGATACTAGAGAACAACTAATACATTCATAAATACTGGCCATTTGATTTTAAAACATTTGACTACAATCTCTGTATTTAAGGAATAACTTATTATTTTTACATATGCCATCAAACTAACATCAAAAATGTTCTGAAAGTTTGGAACTGATCTTTGTAATTTCCCTCAGTCTGTTCATGTAGTGTTTGTGAACTTATGAAGTCTCCCATGTATGAATTTCTAACTACAATTGGCCAATTAACTTACATAAATAATTCCTGCTTAGTAGTGGGTTCATAGAAATACTCAAGTCAAAACTTGAGCAGAAATAACAAGCTGCAAATTTGAAATGCTGCAAGTATAGCTTTTAGTTTCCTCAGAATTATAGTTTAAGAAATCTTTAAGAAGATAAATCAAGCAATATTTTTAAAGACACTCAATTTTTTAAAAACTATTTTCATCAGTAAAGCAACTTACTAGAAAATTCATGAAAAGCATGCTGAAAATATATTTTATATAATTCATACCATTTCTTATTGAAGTTAAGATATGTTTTAATATTTATGCTCTGGAGCCAGCATTAAAATACTGCAAAATAGCAAAACCTCATGGAATTGTGACTAAAGAGTATCATCTTTTTAACACTTGAAACCCTTTGTACAATTTGTCTATCTGTTATTCATCTACAAGTCTTTGATCCAAATACTTTAATAAATTACCATTCATTAAAAAAAAGCAAAACCAGCACTTTCTAGTTAATAGTTTCCTAAATATATACCAAAATTTCGGTTGCAACTCATATATCCTGAGAGAAAATAACAGTTAACAACAACTGCTTTTTTACCCCCTCAGAGAAGAATCTCATATATATGAGATATGGACATGACTACATAATTTTATTGATGGTTCAGAAAAGCAACATATTTGCATGTCATTGCTCTAACTGTATTATTTTTAAAGCTTTTGTGAAATTTATTCACAGAATGTCTCAGTTGGTTGCTTTCTATTTTTTTGTATGCTTTTCTGCTACCTTTCACTAGTATGTGGTTTTCAGTTTTGCTTTCCAAAGGCTGAACTGACAGCTCACCCCAAAATTCTGGGTCCTTTTTCCTCAAAGTCTATCCCCATATTGGTAACACAATACCTTTCTGCTACTGGGATGATACCAAAAAACTTGGGAGTGACACTACAGAAGAGTGGAAGAATTTTTCTGGGCCCTACTTGAATTCTGCTTACAGCTATCTGAAGATATCCTTGGAGAACTTAATTTCACTGCAACTGCAACACAAACTAATAATGAAAAACTAATTTCCTCCTCTTTTTTCTCCTTTATTCTCTTTTGCCAATACTAGTTTTCACTAACTATGAAATCCTAAGTTTTCTAAACTGTAAAAATTGGACAGCTGCTCATTTCAGTGAGGGTTTTCACACAGATATTTTGGTGTGAGTGATTCATTATCACTTCTGGAATGGGAAGAAAGCTTTATTGCAACTAGTGATATATTTATTATGCACAAAAAATAAGGACAAATGAATATAAGAATATCAAAACTCGTGCAATAGGTTTGCGCTTCGGAGCTTATATATGACCTTTATATTTAAAGCTGATGCAATCTCAAAACCCCCTCTTTTTTTTTTTTTCCTTAAGAAGAAAAAAATTCTTAGACAGATTCAAGGCAGCAGAAAAGCCTTGATGATGGAAGTTTCTACCACATTCAACCAGAAATTGGGACAAATAAAAGTAATTTTCTTTTCCAAGAGGTTGTATGAACATATTTCCATATCCAATTATTATTAATATTCATCTATAGCTTGTTCTAGGCAGAGGAAATATATGAGCACTCTTTTAAAGAAATGAGGATGAGAATCAGCAAGTTGCCAGGCTGTTGCCAGTATTTGTAGAAAGATGGGGGTGTGTGGAACAAAATCCAGTCAATACTCCTTTTGAAGATGGTAACTTGAACTGAATGGAAAGTTATTAGTACTTCAGTGGTGCTTTTAGTACTTCAATAACACAAAATGATATGCTAACAGTGTATTTGAAATATTGCAAAAATGTCTCAAAGCAAAGCGGCTTCTCAAATAAAATGAAATTTCTGATCCTTCAAGGGAGACCAGTGCAAGGCTTGGTGAATGGAACAGGAAAATGAACTAGTCTTTCCATGACAAAGTCATTCTAAGAGCTTTCAGGTAGGTTCTAAAACTTCAGCAGTGACTGCATTGAACTGATGCTGAAAAGCCTGTACTGCATGTTAAAGTAACATATGTTTGCCTTAATGTAACTGTTTTAACTTTCTCCTCTTGTCATTAATCTGCAGTGTCTAAAACCTCAGTTAATAGCTGCCCTCTACCATTTCAGGAGCTGTTCAATATGTGATTGCAAAAGGCTTCAAGAGAACTGCTGCACGAGTGTGATACATTACTAAAAAAATACTTGGCTTAATTAGGATATGCTGAAATGGGATGGCTATATTATTAAGAAGCCGCAGGAAACTGATTCAGCTAACAATATGGAATTGCAGTATTATTGAAACATGACACTAGTAGCATGAAATCAGTGTAACTGGGATGATTTTGGATAGCATGAAGTGGGTTTAATGAAGTGATAAACAGAAATAAATTGTTAACTCTTCTCCTTAAATGCACCAGTTGTCAAATGCAGAATTAAAGGACAGACACAGACTTGAACACGTGTGGGCAAAACTCAAGTACAGCTGCCTTCAGGAGACCTCAAACCAAACAGTTCCACAAAAGGATCGTGAGTGCAAGATGATATCAGTCAGAATGATTAGAAATCTATTAACCAAAATGAGACACTTTTCTATCAGTGAAAATCGCTGTTTAAATGAAAGCACTAAGCAAGATACCTACTTAATACTTATAAAGGCTATTGGGATTAAATAGTATTGTACAATCCAGAATATGCAGTGTACAAATGCATGCATTGTGCACGCATACATACACATTCAAATGCAAACCATATCCAAACAAACTCCTACAATCACAAGTCATATCTTCTACTTCTAACACCACAAAGATACTTCAAACACTCCTACAAATTATCTCTCATGTTATTTAAAAAAAAATAATTAGCTGACATCAAATGTCAGACAGAACTGAATTAGTGAAGTGCTGCAACACAAAAAAATAGTATCAGCATTCCTAAAATATTCCATATTTATCAATAATCTACACTAATACTTTTAAAATAGTATTGCTGCCCCAGAAACATGCATGTATAATCCTGCACTTTACATCTGTTCATAATCCTCAGTCAACTGAGTCACTATGACTTGGGAATAAATGAAGCCTGCTCTGTGGGCCAAATCTTTAATCAATCTTGCTATTTTTCCTCCAGTAGCAAACCAAACCTTAGACACCAGGTTTGTAAAATACACCCAAGGGGGTATAATAAGCATAACAATTAAAATACTTTTTTAAAACTAAACAATACAAAATAAGATATGGTACAGGTAAGATATATAGAAACTATGTACCATAATAAAGTACCATAATAAGCATTCTGACTCCCAACAATATTTTCATCCTAACTTCTGTGAGAAGAAAATTTATCTGAGCTGGTTCCCATGAGAATTTCACAAAGAGAGTATTTTCCTTTTTTTCCCCATCTCATTGTACACAATGATTTTTTCAGACAGTTCTTGAAGCTACAGGCTTGCATTTGTTTTACATTTGCTCTAACTTAAACCAGTTTTTACTAATTTTATAGGCAACAAACTTCTATTTGCTGTGGGAGCTTTTTTTGTGTGCATGTGCATATGTTTTTTTGGTTTGGTTTTGGTTTTTTTTTTTAAACAGAAAAAAAAAAGGGAGGAAGAAAGAGAGAGCATGACAGGTATCTGTACATTTTATTTTCCAAAACCACAAAATCCCCACATTCTTTCTTTAGAGGAAACATGATCTGGAGTTCACATAGGACAATAACAAAAAGTGATAAATGCAAAAACTAGACCAAAATTCATGCAGATTCCTCAGGCATCAGCCCATTTTAAGGTGTTGTTTTCCATTCTCCCACCCCACCCACCAGAACAGTTTGTTTTGAACTCAACTTTAAAATTAGCATTAATGGGAAATCAAATAAAATAATTTGTGGAAGGTCTCTCTCTAACAAATCTTGGCTAGAGAGATCAAGGGAAGAAGAACATGAACGTGTGCTCTTTGAAAGTGTGGATAAGGAGACTAGCCTGCAAATCCAAAATCAAAAGAGAAAGTCATGATCCCCATTTAAATTAGAAACCAATCTTCATCCAATGCACCAACTTATCTGAATATGACAGGGTCCTGTTGAAATTATTTTGTATATTAGTCTGAAAAATGGGAGAATAACTTTGGGAAATAAGTTTTGCTATGCCTTTGGGACTTCCTCTTCCCATATTCTCCAGAGAATAAAGAAACAATTAGGGAAATACAACAATAACTATGATATTCTGTACTGCAATACTTTGGGTATGTCTCATGAAACATAAAAATATGGTTATTTTGATAGTCTTACTAACAGCTATTAATACATTAGCTTTGGAGCAGAAGCTCTGCTTAATGAAACAGATTTTATGTTAGAATACAGTGCTAAAATAGGGAGCATGTATAATATTTCAGTGAGAAGGTATACTTCACAAGACTAAGGCAAAACACTATTTAAAAAAAAAATAATCACTATTTGCAAAGTGTTCCCCATGCCTAAATAACGTATAATTAGACAAAATTTCATGTATTCTTTCCTCTCGAATTTCAAAGAACACTGCATATGCATGCCGAGATGGAGTCAATAGCTACTATATTCTTCCTACTAGCTTTCTTATATCCTTTCTCCACA
>JAWWEU010000125.1:36936534-36957037 GCA_035583155.1 Acropternis orthonyx | reverse complement strand
CACTGCATATGCATGCCGAGATGGAGTCAATAGCTACTATATTCTTCCTACTAGCTTTCTTATATCCTTTCTCCACAAATTCACTACTGATCACAAAGTGTTGATCTAGAAATTTAGCCTGGACTGTCTTCATGTTACGTACAAGCTCCAAAAGCATTCAAAATTTAAAGGCACTAAAGCAAACAGCTGCTTTGGAGCTTGTAGAGAAGTTTTGAGTTAAATATCAAATATTTTTCAAAGAAGTCTGCTTCCTATAAATTCAAGTCCATTGCAGACTATCTGTTTCCACATTTGGAGTGGCTGTCCAATTCAAACCACTCATCAAGGGTCACCTGTAATTAAGCAGGATTAGAGAGGAAATAAAAAGAGGCCACAGCTTCATTATTCCATGTTACAGGAGAAAAAAAGCAAGACAGAGATATACAGGAAGAAATTTATTCTGTGCTATTGTGCCAAGAGAGAAAGTGATTCAGACAATTTCATAGGAAATCAGTCCCAGTGCACTATTTAATAGATTAGAAGCCTTTGTGTAAAATAGCATTCAATCTACTGTGGATGTCAGGCTTAAAATCGAACAGGCAATTACACACATCTAATTCAGTAATAAATTATTCTGATTGCTTGAAAGTACCTATAAGAAAGTATGCTTCGTGGAACTCAAAGAAATTAATAAAACCCCACAGATTAATGGAAATTTCAAAAAGAGAACTTATCCTGCTGCGAATTTGTAAAGTGACCAGTTCATCTTTGCACTTGAGTTGGTTGATTTGACAAGTAAACAATTTAGAATTAAATAAAAGAAGCTGTATCAGGTCACCACCAATTATTACTTAGACAGAAAAAAAATATTAAAACGCAGAAATCGCAAAATCTGTAACCATCACAGGGCTGACACAAAAATTAGTGTCAGAAATTCTCTTTCAGCCTTGTGACTGCCAAGACGATTCTTGACTGCATGCAGCCAAGGCAGAAGGGGAGAAGAGAAATTGTAAAAGACCTCCACTTGTCACTAATGTACATGCTCTGGTCAAACAACATTTTCAAAGTCTCCATGCCTTAAACATTAGGAAGAATTCTTCCCAAGTAATTCTGTCTTATGGTGGATTTTTCTCGAAGTGGTATTTAATTCCTTCCAAGAAGGACTGACAAAAATGTGGGGGTTTTCTTTGTTGTTTGAAGTAGTAACAATGGAAGAGAGAGAGTTAATCACTCTCATCTCCCAAAATAGAGAACAGTTGCTGTGCTTTGGGCAGAGTTCCACTGTTGCTTTTGTAAATGTACTAATGAGCCATTGTCATAGTGGTGCCAACCTGGCATTAGCAGTCACCATAAATTTACTGCAAGAACACTGCTGTTTGTAATTAGCTCTTCATTACACAATCAGGCTGATTTAGAGAAGCTCTCATATGATTTGCTCAGCAAACGAAGCAATATAATTACACCTCAGTTGAAATCAACAAATTAGACTGCTGTTTGCAATTGGCTGTATTATATGCTGTTAGCATGCTAGCAATTGCAGGCCTGCTGTGGCCTTTAGCACTTAAATAAAGTAAGCATGATTAAAGTACTGAATATTTTTGAATTTGCAAGATCAGCTACATAATAGTCACAATTCTTTGCAATTAAAAAAGGAGCCAAGATTTATATGCCCCAAACCCTCCATAAGCTGAAGCTGCAATGTTGGTAACACCTAGCAATACATATAGAAACCACTTATAATTGCAGTCAAAAGGGCCAACCTTTGCTTCATCATGATTTATTCTGCAGTTAGCACTGAAAATTTAAGTCTATTCAGATCAAAAGGAGTTGGGAACTATTAACTATGCCTTTGTTTGTGTACATACTTAATAAAAGTAAATGTAACAATTTTTGCTTTTTACATTTCATAAAACATTTTAGAAACATTACTCCTTTCTAGGTATATGGTTTCACATCAATCTCTCAGATGAGTAAAAGCAACAGAGGACAAATTCAACTGTATCAATATGTATTTGACTGTTTCAGTGTCACAAAAATGCTTAAATGGAGTGGTTAACGAAGATGAGGTTTTCCCTTACATGATTACTTGGGGTTAGACTATAACAGCATACAGGAAAACACAGTGCTGGGTTTACATTCAGTTGTTTATAAGACAGTGCATTAACACCAAAAAGAAAAACCATACAACAAATGTTAGAAAGGGGAGACATGATAATGTAGAAAAGAAGGAACAGTCAAGTGTAATTATTTATATTATGCTACTCTAATGGATAAGATTCAAATCCAAATGTCTAGAAGATCCTATGTTGACTGACACTGAAGAGGCAAACACCGTAACAAGTCCAACATCTGCTAACATGAGCCAGACTGAAATATGCATTGCAGCGATGAGGGATAATCACTCTTCCACTCTGTTTTAGCAAGACTTTACCAGTCACCCTCGTTTACATGGCAGGATTACTAAATTCTCTGGGTTTGGGATTCTGTTGGCTTGCCAGAAGCGATGTGTAGTAGCTCAGCACTTAAAGACCATATGCATAAAGATCCTACTTGAAAAAAAATCCTGCCGAAAATTGTAACAAGTGACAGTCATTTGAGTTGCTGAGCACCACTAGAGCGTTCATTTTTTATTAATATTAAAGAAAAGACTGTGGTAAGTCATTTATCAGTTTAACTGGACAGCTCCAATTTTCTCACTATTCATCAATACAGCATCCAACAGTGCACCAAAAATTCCCTTATCATTCTAGTTTGTTTGGTTGGTTTGGGTTTTTTTGTTTTGTTTTGATGGTTTTTGGATTCTTTTGGTTGGTTGGAGGGGTTTTTTTTATTGTTTTGTGTTTTTTGGAAGGCTGGGGTGTTTGGCAGACAGTAAATATGAACTGACACTTCTGGTCTGATCAGGGAAAAACAGTACTGTGAAACAAATTAAATTGTGACCTTAATGACTGACATGCTAATGGATATTAGAAATATTTGTGAGTAGGAAACACTATTAAATCAGCAATGACTTCATTACCAATGCAATTAATCTAAAGTTCAGGTCAGAACACAATTTCAAAGACTTATTCATGGTAACACAAAAAATATGTCAGCACACAGTGCAGTAAAGTACATGAAGAAAAATTATTTTCGCTCTATCCTAATCAATTTTCAAGATATTTTGAATAATTTAATGTAACTTCCATGCAGATTTTGAAATTTTCTCTATTCTACATTTTCACGGAAGACTGAAGTAAGATAGTCAAACAAGAATTACATCAAAATAACAAAGTAGGAGAATGCTGAGAGGAGCATCTGAAAGGGTAAAAATCACCCCTGAAGCAGTGAGGGATTTTTGGGTTTTGTAGTCTTTGTACTGTCTATACTTGTCTCCGAGCAATAAATATACAACAGTTTAGAAAGAGTGAGAAGAAATTTTCCTGGTCAAACAACAAGGTATCAAAGCCTGTTTAAAATAAGGTTATATTCTAAGTCAAATGTAAATTATTAAAAAAACCCTCATGGCCATAAAATTGAGTGTCCTACCTCACGAAGGTAGGACAAAAAAGATGTTGAGGAACAGCTTGCAAAAGTATACATGCCTAATAAATTCTTTTCCAAAGAGAGAAGCTTGCCAAAAAGCAAGACTACTGATTAAACCAGTTAGATAGAAACAAGCAGAAATCTTTGCATGTTAAGAGGCATCTGCATGCGCTGTGAAACAGTTTGTGGTGATTTTCACATTACAACTTCTACTTTTCACAGATATGGTGGAAGATTTATCTCAAGTAGAACAAGATCTATCTTAGTAGAAGAAGCTATAAAACAAATTCATAATACAAGCAGAATGTCAGAAGCAGAGGCTATCTCACCTGAAATTTAAGGGAACCCTAGCATGAAATGGCTGAATTGCAACTCCAGCCCATAACTATCAGTAAGCATTTGGACCTTAGAGAAACAGTAGGCAGTGGATCGCAGATGAATTTCAATGTAGATCAACAAAAGAATTCACATGGGAAAGAAAAGGCTAACTTCAAATATGTGATGGACTGAGCTGAGAACTACTACCCAGAAAAAAATATTGACAATATGTATAAACATAGACATCTCAGTGGAAAAGACAGCTTAATGTTCACTAGTAAAATAAGAAATGAAGTGCAAGAAAAACATAAACCCATGCAAATCTGTGTGCCCAGATCTTCAGTATCATCTACAGAGCTCTCTCTGACATCACCTGAGATCTAGGACAGGTAAAAACAGCAAAAGAAAAAACAAAAACAATGGTAGAAGTTAGTATTTCTGAACAAGAAATTATAGAAATGGTTGGCAGAACAAGAGTCTTCAGTGTAGAAGGGAGGTGATTGGGGACTGAAGGCAAGCCTTATCTATGAAATCATGAACAGTGGAGGAAAGATAGAAAGATAACCCTCCTTTTTTTTTTACTCATTCTTGTATTGAAAGAACCAGCAAGAAGGAAAGAAAATGCAAGTGAACTAAATAGGTACTTCTTTTACACTACATGCATTTAAAAAAACCCCAGAGCTCAGTTCCACAAAGTACTGTTCAAAATAATGACAAAAATTCCTGGAAGGAAAAGCTACCAAGTTCTAAAAATAAAGAAATTAGTATTTAAGACTCAAGCAGTTACTAAGCCACAGGTGGTTGAACCAGTTTTTCATGTGAACATCACTACTTTTTTGACCTGTTCTGCTCATTCTCAAGTATGTGTTATCAGCCTCGTGGAAACGGGATGCAGATAATTGCTCTATGTGGTCACCCCTATATTCTGCCAGAATTAAGAAATAATAGTCCCCCCCCACATCCAGTACCACTTTAATAATAGATAACCGTTATTTTTGGCCAACAGCATCCAGTCTCTTGTAAGGACTTACAGAGCACAACTGCCTGTCTCAAAACACTGTCAAGGCCACAAAAGGGCCACCACAGCGGGAACGTGAGATAAGTAAAGATGGGAGAAATTTACCAACAGGAAGACACTAATTCAAGGCCTGGCAGAGGTGAGATCTGCTTAGCACATCCTCATTAATGCATTCAAACAAAAATTCCCCACTGTGGCAAGCCATGGGAAAGGACTCAAGTGGTCATACACATGCCACCCCAAGTTATGGGAACATCTGCAACCACACTGTGGATACTGGGAACTTGGACTGTGACTGTATAAAGGTGGTGCCCCCAGAAGAACATCCCTAGGACCCCCACCACCGAGAAGCCCAGGGTGAAGAAAGACCAATGGGACACCACTGGATCTACAGGTGGTGACATCTTCTGCTTGATCTCTCTCACTCCCCTCCCCACTCTTTCCTGTTTTTTCTATCTCCCAGCCTCACATTTATTGTTAAATATAATCTGTATTACTGACTTCAGCATATGGCCTTGTTTGCACCTTAACTCAGACAGAGGCATCTCTCCCTAACTGGAGCATATGACCTCAACAGCAAAAACAGAACAAAAGAACTGTATGAAGATTGCTGATTTTCTGTGGATGTTCAAAAGGAGAAAGCACAGGTTTTGTCAGTTTTCCAGTTACTTCAGAATATCTGAAAGAGCAACTGCAAGCAATAATACTTTCTGCTACCCAGACATCTGGCTAGTACTCCTCTCTTTGTAAATTTTAGATTATCTAATCACAATAAAGTCAAATTGAACACTGCATCTAGCACTGCAGAGAGCCTCATTTATCATAGTGTTGTACACTATGCAAATGGAAAAATATGTCACTGTTTTAATGTGTTAGTTTAAGGTCTGATGTGTATGACAAACTGTTTTGTGCAGAATTCAAGTTCTGAGTATAGTGTCCAGATTAGTACAAAATATAGGGAACTGCTAACCTTGACAGTATGATAAAAAGATCACTGTTCTGGGGACAGATATTTTACATAATTTGAGAAGAATACTATAATGATGATAATGACAACATAAGCTTACACTTATATATAAGCAATTTGTTTTAACCCTTTTGGCTCTCATCTTCACAGTGCAAACAAAACTGCTAACCAGGAGGAAGGTGGCAGTATGCTTTAAAATATGCTTCTGATTTTCACCTCTAAAAATTAAGTTTGACTCATCTTTCATAACTAGAATAAATTTGGTTGCCTGGGTCATGATGATTTATCCTAGGAAATGACAAGACAAAATGAGAAAAACTTATTGATTCAAGAAGTCCAGGAATTACAGTCTGTACACTGCTGAATGGGTAATTAATTGAAAATAAATGAAGTTTCCAAACCATGAACTAACTCCAATTAAAGTGCTCTAAGAAGTACTGAGAGTGATGGCATTCACATTGACATTCATGCTCTAGAAGGAAACTTTAAGAACTGAGTCAAAAGCATGAGGTTAATAGTACACTCTAACACAAAACAGGAACAGTTTACTGCTTTAAATGATCATTTACTACTTGCAATACCATAGTTTTGGGGAAATGTAATGCTGGAAAATTTTGCAAGCTATTTCCACGGAAAACTATATGCATTTCCAAGAAAGTACCACCTGTCACACAAAAAGAGATAGGAGTTAAATAATTCATGAAGAGAAAAGCATACCTCCATCACATAATGGCAAGCTTCATTCAGACTGAGGCATTCTTTAATGTTCAAGCCATTGCTACTACTTACCTTTAAAAGACAAAATTAACTGTTTATGAGATAATCCATTTCTTTGTGATTTTTAGTAATTCCTACATGCATCACTTGAGATTGGGACCATGCTAGACACACACAGACACATTCTCCCCAAAACAGCTCATGCTTCAGAGAGACTACAGCTGACTGCAGAATCAGACAACAGGATAAAATGACAACCGAGGAAACTCAGCCCTAAAGAAGACATTGGCATTTATTTCTTTTCTTATTTTACCTTGCTGCTGCAGGATGTGCATCTGTTCACTTGCTAGACACTTGAGTGCATCTAAAAAACTTTTAGAGAAATATTATAAACATAACCTCAACAACAGTTTAACAGTGTGTTTCTAAAAAAAAAAAAGTATCCCTGCTGTCATAATTTCTGCCCTTATTGAAAGAATTTTCCTGCTGCTATTAATGGGCAGCTAAGAACTACCTAGAACACAAAATGTCTCCAAAAATATAAAGTGAATACAGACACTGTGCTCCAAGTTTCAGTAAATAATTTCTTAGAAACATTAACAACCAAGTTTGAGTTAATCCCTAGAATAACAAGCACTTTTAAAATTAGGCTTAGCTAAAGCAGAAGGTAGCCAAGACAACTGTGCCCATATATGTGCTGAATACAGACTTCTGAGAAGATTATCTACTTTAATTGCTCTGACATACACCGCTTAGTTATCACACTATCTCTGCAAACACATACAAATTAAAGACTGTCTCAATCTCTAGCATCATTGAAAAAGTAATAATGAGCAAATAGGAGTGTAAAGGAATAAAATCTGTTTTATTCAAAAGACTACTTTCTTCTTCTCTGTAACTTGGTCAGGTCAAAAACCCTTAGCATTTAGTTTTCACATGCAACATTGTACCATCATTACAGATGCAATTATAAACAAAAAGAAGCCCAACCAAACTCCAAAATGAGGATATTCTTGGATAGAAGTACAAAGCTTTAGAAACTGCACAGAGAGCCTAACTTTCAAGAAAAGAAGGGAAAACAGTTAACAGCAAAAGGCTTCAGTGACTGAACAGATAAAATCAAGATTCACCTCCCAAGGTAAATGGATTATTCATGATCATTTGTCTAGTGGCATACTCCAGACCTGTGACCACATTTAACACAGAAATTATACTTGATCTTCAGCTTATAAGTCTGGTAGATGCTGGATAGATAAGAAATGCACATATAGTTTCTTGTTCAGTGTTTAAAATAGCAATACATTACAAATTACAGTATCATTTACACAACATTATCCACTGAATAGGATTAATTGTTATTTCAGTATGTGCTTTAAAAATAAGATTTTCTAAGTTGTCACAAAGGTCTGAGATGAAAGTTAAGCAAAATCAAGAATTTTTCATGTCTTTTTGTCCTTTACTTCTTCACTGTCTTTCTTGCTTCAGTCGTGACCTACAGTCAGCTTAGGTCATACCTGACAACTCTGTGGAAAAGCTGCAAAAGCAGCAATTAGGAACACTGAAAACACACAATTTATTGTCACCCTGGGAGCAATTTGTGCTTGTTACTGAAAAAACTCTATAGTCCATCACATCACAGGACAGTCTTAGCATTAAGAAACAAAACCAGGGAAGTGCTAGCAAGGAGGGGAGAAGTGAGCAGAGCCTGAGGTGAACCTCTTGTTGGGGCACTAGGAGACAGGAGAGCATTCAAAATAATTGGTTCCTGTCCTCCTATTGCAAATAACTCCTCCCTGTTAATCTTCACCATCTGCATTTTATATACTTAACTTCTCAGAAGAAAAAAAGACTTAAGGGATTTTCATAATGAGTGAGGCAACATTGAAACAATGATAATTGGTTTTAACAGTCAAGTGCACCAAATTAAATTCCCCTCATTTATTTTCTTACTTTATAATATAATTTATGCTATGCTGCAATACCAGTGTATTGACTAATATCCTGAAGTGTCACTCTTTATAACATTCACTTTATGGAAAAATTTAGTAGATAGTTGAATAATACTATTAAAACTGATTTCAGTGCTCAACTACAGTCCTGTGACCAAAATAAGGTTACTCTTCAGTCATAATCTACTATTTTAATGATTTATCAAATTCTTTTCAAGCCTAACTTTTATGCTGAGGCTAGACATTATCTGAAATGAATCATTAATGTAATGCTATTAAGGCCAGCCAAGTTAGGGAAGCAACTTGCTTAACATAGTTGCTGACCTTCCACTTCACATTAGGATTGCTGACCTTACATTGACTCACCTCAGTGTTTATCCTGCATTAAACAGTTAAGGAAAGCCATTTAAGAAGATTGTTTCATTTCAGTATGGGCAGTTTTATCAGTATAAAAGCATTTATACTGTTAACTTTTTTCTAAAACATGGTACTTACTGCAACAGTAGTTTAGTGACCCTCAAGGTATTATAAACTGTAGGGAAAAAAAATCTACATATCTCATTCTGCTCAATCTAGGCTTAAGAAAAATGTGTGTTTTGCATTGGTTCCTGTTAAGACCAACCTGAGACATGCCCACCCAAAATAATTTTCTTAAGGCTTGCACCCTCTACAGAACAGAGATTAAAAGAGACATTAAAATTGCAATGAACATGAAAACATATGGAACAGAGAAATACATGGTCATTCACCTAAGAGCTGTATTCCCAAGACAGGGTATTCAAGACTAATAGAACACAAGCATAAGGAGAAGACACTAATCTTCTACAACAAATTGTGCAAAAAGCAATTTAAACTTTCCTCATTATTCATTGTTTGTGTTGTGCCACTAGAGTATGCCAAACTTTACACACATCTTGTTTTGATTGCATCCCACAGCCAACAAACATTTGTCTTACTGTTCAAACATTGGAGTCATTAACATGTGCTTTGAGGCACCACAAACTGAATGTATTCAATTGCTGGCAAGGCAAGAGATCTGATCAGAGCACCAGGGAGCCGCATAGAAGTTTAAAACACAAAACAAGCATAAATGTATGCAAATCTTGAGGCCCACCCGAGAATGCTCCCACAGCGAATCTCTTTTCCCTGCTCATGTTATGTTAACAATAAGATGTTAATGTAAGATGTTCTGTGCCTGTGGAATATTGCTGGATACCAACAGTAGCGATACTCGCTTGGCATGAAGCTTCTTAAATGCATAATCTTATCTGATGGGTTAGCATTCCAGCTGGCTAAAGGTACTCCTGAGCAAACTAGTGAATGAGATGCTTTTCCTGGTATGAGACTGTCACACACATCAGCAGAAGTTTTAAGGAGGCTAAGTTTATTCTGCTGAATTAGGTAAGACTTTGTTGGTTTCCCTGTTGAAAAGTAATTGCAAAATAGAAAAAATAAAATTAGATTATTACACTAGCAAAGCAAATTTACTGCACAATAACAAACACCAGACAGACAAGATTGACTTTGGAGTTAAATAGATTCACAGATGTCCAATGTCAAGAAAAGAAAATCAAGACAGATCTTAAAGACAATTAAAAAAGCTGGAAACAGGATTAAGGTATAAAAACCCCTCTCTTCCTCTAAGATATGCTCCAATTAAAAATAAGTTTCTTATATCAGATTGCTCAGTGGAAAACAGATAACTTGCAACATCCAAGAGAAATTCTAAATTAGTTTCCCAGAAATTAATTACATTTCGTCTTCTACTTCACTTTCTGGACAACTCTATCTTTCCTAAACCAGCAAAAGCCACAGTACTTAGTTGTTTATCAGACAGGAAATAAAATTTATCAAAAGCACCCATCACTCACTAGCTTTCAGCATAAAATTAAAATGCTTTATCTAACAGAAGGCCAGTAACATAAACAGAAAGAAAACAACATAGTTAACATAAGAATCAATAAGATGTATTATTCCCTAATTTTTTCTTTAAAAACCAAGTTGTTTGTTTGTTTTTTTTTTTTTTTTTTTTTTTTAATTAGACTCCCAAATATATCTTGGAACACAGACACAAACTCAAAGGACACAGAAAGAAAATCATGATGTTGAATTAAACACCTTTGCATTTATGAAGGATTTATGAAGTTAGAATTAAAATGAAAATTTTAATTAGAAATATACAGGAAAGCAACAAAACCTTCTTAATGTTGGTTTTTTTTCTAGATGCTATCTTACCTAATAGTGTTCCCTACAAAGTTGCCCAACAGAAAAGAGACAAGCATTAGACAGGTTCATGTAGCTGGAAACACACATTCCTGTTGCAACGATTACAAAGACAGTTTATTTCTTCTTTTTTTCCACACAATAAATTTGTTATGTTTCACCCCCCTAAGGTTATTTGCTTTTCATTATCATCACTTGTATAGATTTTTTTTTTGATTGTTGTGCAGTTTTAAAAGGAAACTATCTAGATGCATGTTTTCTTGTCTAGTTCTTCTAGTTTACTCTTTCTCATACATAATCAATCTACTCTAAGCCTTTCCCTGTAAAACAGGTGATATACCAAGGAACAACATGCCTTCTGGGACAAAGATTACATCACTGACTTTTTACCTTAACATATCAATCACTCTACTCCAATTCTCCTTGACAACTTCCAGTCCCCTAAAGCCATGCAGAAAAACAGTGAAGAATAGCATTTTATGTCATCCCAGAAATGCTTCATCAGACACAGAAATGAGCTGTTTCTCATCTCTTTGAGTTCTCATGGCTTAATCTAAGTATTTTAATTACTCCCTGCATTTTCTGAGTCTTACACAAAGAACAAAAAACAGATTTACAGGTCATTATTATTAATCACTTTACTCCATTTTCTTCTGCATTCATTATGCTTGGCCAGTTCTGGGTACCAGCCAGCCAACCATCTCTTTCATGACACATGGCACGGCAGCTGCTAACTCCTGATCAGAGATACTGACCTTGGTCCTGAAGCAACTTAGTTCTATTTAAGTAATAGCAGGCTGACCATGTCTGGACAGTAGATGGCCGTCAAAGATGCTCTATCATTTCCCTCCTCAGCTGGACCAGATGACCCACTGTGGTCCCTTCCAACCTCGCCCATTTTGTGATTCTGTAAATTGAGTTACTCATAAAAGCCTTAATGTGTTTCTTCACACAGTATATTTCTGAATCTAATTTAAAGGAGAGAACTGGCATGCCACAGAAGAGGCATGCTCATGTTGGTAAATTTAGAACAACTTATTCTTTCAAAAAACATATATACTAAACATTTTTTTTATTTTATACATTGACAAACCAATAAAAGAGTAATTGAATTCAAGAACAATTTCTATAAACCTAATATTACTGGTTTCCTTGTGCAATAATTCTAAGAGCAACAGAGTTCAAATAACATATATATTTGGCAACACTTCAGAAAGTTGTATTTGAACATTCAATAAGAATATTTTTCTGGCAAGATACTCTGTGAATGATTTAAAAAGCATTATATAATACTTTTCATGACATGACTTTGAATAAAACAGTCAATTAAATAAATGTGTTACTGTGAGACAACCAACATTGCTCATAGTTCTGGATTTTGTTTTTCTGAAATATGTCTCTGGGAATACTAAATTTACTAGATTATTTATATTTACATGTAATACTTAAATAATTTTATTTCTACTCACAAATATGTTATACATACTGTATCAACAACATGTATATATCATATACTAATCAGAAAATTAGCACAACCATATCTTTCCAAAGCTCTGTCCAGCTATCTAAAGCAGACAGAAGAATTCTAGCTATATATTGTATTTGTATATAAATATACTCAGAAAACCTGCTTTTACCTTTACAGCAACAGGGACATCTTCCACTAGACCTGGTTCTCCAAACCCCATCCAACCTTGCCTTAAACACTTGCAGGGATGGTCATTCACAACTTTTGGGCAACCTGTGCCAGTTCTTCACCACCCTCACAAGAAGGAATTTCTTCCCAACAGAACATCTAAAGCTACCCTCTTTCAGTTCAAAGCCCTTGTCCTATCACTACATGCCCATGTAAAAACTCTCTGTTCAGCTCTCTTGTAGGCCTCTTTTAGGTACTGGAAGGCTGTTATAAGGTCTCCCCAGTGCCTTCCCTTCTGCTGGCTGTACCACCCCAGACCTTTCAGCCTATCTTCATAGGAGAGGTGCTCCAGCCCTCTTATTCTGTGCTAAGAAATTAAGAAAAATACTGCTGATTCATCTTAAAATGCAACATTATGCAGCACGATAAAACTAGAAAAGCAAATGCACCTCAAAGTTTAAAACTAATATATCAGAATTATGTTTCTGGACTGTCTTGATTTTTTCTGTCAGTCATTCTTTTCTGCTATGATCTCCTGCCGCGTTTCCTGCAAAATGAATTCTCATTCTTACTTCTCAGCTACCCCCAGATTGTACTGACCAAGATCCCTCCTGACAGACATTTTTTCAAGGATAACTTGATCCCCATCTCTATACTTTCTTCCCAGCTACTGAAAACTGGAATAATTCAGGTTCCCTGGGATTTGGTATCCCATTCCATAGCTGTGAAGGGGTTTACTTAGCTTCAGGGACACTGAGTTTTGGACAAAAATCTAAAAGAAGCAACAAAATCCAATCCCCACAATGCTAAAGAACACAGCCTGAAGGAGCAGAGTGAAGACAGTTAAAAGAGAGACAGTTCTGGCTTTCCTCCACCATTTGTCTCTTGTATACCTGTGGGGATGTAACTTAACTTGCAGGATTCTGCTACCTCTTTTGTATTTATCCTTCAACAACAAGAAGGCACACACATTTAAGTGGCTATGCAGAAACACTGAAAGGATGCATTACCAAAAAAATATGTAAGCAAAATATATTATGCAATGCAGCTCATAACAGCAATACAGGTAAGACTGGCACCTTAGAGTTAAAAGTTACTTCATACCAAATAGCATGCAGTTAAGTTGCTCTACCCTGTCTTGCTCCACAACTCATGCTGCTGCTTCAGTAATACAGCAGTGCCACTCAAGTTACAGGTTTCACATCACAGATAGACTACTGAGGCAGCCAATGTGTTGGAATAGAAGGTGACTCTATCCTGAAATAAATGTCACCTGCCTAAAGATAAACTGTTTGCAGTAGAGACTGAAAGTGATAATGACTATCTTTTCACAGATTTTGTAATATAGAATGCAGACATCGGGGTGTTTTTCTGGGGGCAGTGGGGGGTTGGGTACATCATTCTTAGGCACATGGTAGGTATCATGTTTTTTTGACCTAAAGCATGTTGCTAAAATTCAACTCAGTATATGCCAGCTTCATTAGACAGCCTAGAAGAGATACATGCATTTTAATCACAGATCTTTTTCAGTCGTTCAGTAATTGTTTTATACTAGAACAAGCATGTGGTGGGTGAGCAATTAGCTCATGGGTTGAGCACAGAGGGTGATAGTGAATGGAGTGACATCAGACTGGTGACCTGCCACTAGTGGGTTTCCACAGGGCTCTATCTTAGGCCCTGTGCTCTTCAACATCTTCATAAATGACTTGGATGCAGGACTGGAAGGGATACTAAGCAAGTTTGCAGATGACACAAAACTGAGAGAAGCTGTTGACTGCCTCAAAGGCAGGGAGACCCTGCAGAGAGACCTCGATAAATTAGAGGGCTGGGCAATCACCAACCACATGAAGTTCAGTAAGGGGAAGTGACAGATTCTGCACCTCCAATGGGGCAACTCTGGATGCACGTACAGACTGGGGAATGAGATGCTGGAAAGCAGTGCCATGGAAAGGGACCTGGGGGTCTTGAATAATGACAAGTTGAATCTGAGTCAGCAGTGCCCTGGCAGCCAGGAGGGCCAACCCTGTCCTGGGGGGCATCAGGCACAGCATCGCCAGACAGGCGAGGGAGGAGATTGTCCCTCTCTGCTCTGCACTGGGGTGGCCTCACCTTGAATATTGGGGGCAGTTTTGGGCACTGCAATATAGGAAAGATATTAAGCTATTGGAGAGTGTCAAAGGAGGGCAATGAAGATGGTGAAGGGCCTGGAGGGGAAGCCATGTGAGGAGAAGCTGAGGGCACTTGGCATGTTCAGCCTGAGGAAAAGGAGACTGAGGTGAGACCTCATTGCAGTTACAACTTCCTCCTGAGGGGAAGAGGAGGGGCAGGCACTGATGTCTTCTTTGTGGTGACCAGTGACAGGACCTGAGGTAATGGCCTGAAGTTGTGTCAGGGTAGGCTTAGTGTGGGAGCCACAGAGTGCTGCGCTCCAGATGCCTCAAATGCTTGCATAATCAAAGAAGATTAGAAGAAAACAAGAAGACATATCACGGTCTTGAGCAGGTCAAACAGGCCTTGTGCGCAAGGGAGTAATGAAAGGTTGAGCTGGAAAACTGCCTGTGGTATGACTGCCCAGAGAGCATGTCTTGTGACTGAAGACAGTTGCGTTCCATGGGAATGTTTTGTCAAGGTTCCTGTTTGGTCTAATAGCTCAGATCAGTATCTGTATGGTATAAATACAGAAGAAACACAATAAATGCTTTTGCCTGCTTGCACTGCAGAAGTCTGTTCTCAGCTTTTTTCTCAGGCACCACAGTTTAGGTTGACATTAGAAAGAGGGTCTTCACCCAGAGGGTGGCTGGGCACTGGAACAGGCTCCGCAGGGAAGTGGTCACAGCACCAAGCCTGACAGGGTTCAAGAAGCATTTGGATTATACTTGTGGGCCCCTTCCAGCTCAGCTTATTCTGTGATTAGGAGAAGCTTATGCCTTCTACTACCTGAAGAGGACAAACAAGCACAGAGGAATGCAAATGATTGTCCATATAAAAAATAAAGATGACACCATGACCAACAAGTGTGCTAGAATATTTTGCTACTTGATATTTGCATATACTTTACAGAATCTCACACTTCTCTGTAGGGCTCCCAAACTCCATCCTATTGAAATAAAAAAAATTTACTTTTAGTTGAATTTCTATAAGTACTGTTAATTCACTCTCATTCATAATCAAGTAAAAGCATTTTAGAATGTATGACATTTGTCAGGTCAATAAATTGTCCACTCCATGAAGGAAACAAAGTTGAAATATGTTACACTTCAAAAAACTAAAATGGACACAAGGGGACACAAGAAAGGGAAAAAAAAAAAATAGCTCACAGTTCTTTGTGAAGCTCTAAATTCAGTTAAGTTACCTGAACTGGCAACACTTACAGGACTCTACAGAAATAATCCATTCAATTCAGAAGTAATAATCATCAATTACCTTCAAAATTTAATCACCTGTACTTCAGGAGTACACATTAAAAAAAAAAAAAGGGTTCCAGCATAATTGGCACCATTAACCTATTTTACATTTCGTGCCCTTACATTCACAGCTGGTATCCAGATTGTCACTCACTGGTTAAGAACACACCCAACTTTCTTTCAAAGAAAAAAACACAACCAGAGAGAATGTTAAAAAAAGGATATTTAGGGTCCTGTGAATAACACTCTGACTAGATGCATGCATTTGAATTTGTGATGCAGTACATCTCAATGCTAAATATGTCCATGTATTATTAAAATTTGTAGCCCAAAACTTATTTCCTATAATTAATATCAATCTGCCAAACAAAACCAGAAGAACAAGGTTTGCAGATGAGAAGTAGGCACTTCAGCTCACTTTTCCAAACACATTCTAGAACTGCAATAGTTTTAGACTCAAATATAAGTGCAGATTATTTTAATTTTTTCCATTCATTAGCATAATCTGTCATTGCAATAGGTAAACCACTCAAGAACAAGACTAACATCTGTCCTGCATTGCTTTGTAGTGCTAAACGATATTGACTTCAATATTATTACATTTGTTTGGGTATTGTATGTCTTTCTACACACCTGGAACTGCTTTATACAACAGACTACAGGACTAAGGTCCTTCAGTAATTTTTTCTCAATTCTCATCTAAATGAATCAGTTGTACTCGAAACATGTTTAAAGCTTCGTCACTTTTCACTAGACCTGTGTAACATATTTTTAAAAAGAAACTTTGTGAAGTTAGAACATTTACAGATTTGTCTTAAACATAAGCAGATTTTCTTTTTGACAAGAAATAGTATATCACAAATACAGGAAATTATGCAAATAGGCAAAGGAAAGCTGCTCACAGCTACTCTGTGGAGCTGCAGCAGAGATAACTGCTACTCAAACACCAAGTGAGAAACCTTACACCTTGTTATTGTCATTTAACTCACCTTCTCCATTAGTACTGATTTTCAATATGGGGGATGATGTAAAATGCAGATTTTAAAATGGAAGACATATAATATCATTTTTATCAGAAATAAAACTTCAATGGTATTTTGAACTTTAAGATTACAGGATAAATCCAATACCCAGAAAGGTTCCCTGCTCTCATAGAACACTCTCTTCTCACCCAGCTCTGTTGTACAGGTTGCATTCCTATTGATAATGATAATTAATTAGTTGATCAGATCATTCAGAAATTCTTAAGGAAAAAGCAATCAAATCCTAGGCCTCTTACAGTTAAATACTGGACTGAACAGGCAACCGCTGTACTCAGTATAACCAGAGAACATCAGAAAAATCCACATGATATGGGAGGTCTCTCTTCAAAAGACTTCCATGCCTGCTAACATCTAAGGACAATTGATTTGGGTATCTTCTGTGATTAAAAGAGGCAGAAGTGGAGTAAGACAACGAACTCCTGTCTATCCTGCTGAATCTAAAGCAGTAAGTTTGCTGTTTTGATAGATGTGCACAAACAGCACCTTTACAAAGAAGACTTTACAAGTCTCTTTTCTAAATTCAGGATGTTGCCCTCCAAATAAAGGTGGGAAAAAGAGACCTTAGCCAGACATCCTCTTCTAGATGTGTTGAGAGATTTCTACATATTAAAGAACTATTAAGTTCCTAGTAAAGAACAAACACATTGCCTGCAAATTATTACTATGCATTCCCTGCAATTATTTTTTCAGACACGGAAAATATTGTGTAAAAACATCCTGATGTGACAGTAGAAGAAATCAGATTACATATCTTAAAAAAATTGAACAAACAGAACCAAAATGCCCCCAAGCCCCACACACCTCTCTGATGATAGCAACATTTACTCAAGGTTTGACCACCAGAAATCAGCAGAGGCTGGAAAGTTTTCAGCACTGAATGCCATGCACATATTTGCAGTACATTTTACCAATGTAATTAGAAGGCTTTTCTCTATTCCATAAAAAAAAAAACCCAGCAATCACGTGTTCTAAATGGTTAGGATTTTCCATACTGTGTGCTGCACTCTGCTTTGCTCAAACACTGCAGGCATCTGGCCTTTCTTTTTTGTCCTAACGCATATTTCTGGAATTTGTGGGGAAGGCAGATATGGGGGTTCCTACAGCAGGTGAACAATGGTTGTTAAGTCCCTGACCATGAATGAAATCAACATTTTTTGCCTCTGTGTGCTGCATGTCTTGATGGAATTATGCAGCAGACCTGCAAAGACGAAAAAACTGAAGTGTGTGCTCTCGCAATGCATAAGCATACAACTGGACAAAAAGAGGGGAAAAAATGACTATCCCAAGTAAAATGATTTTATACCTGTGACTTGGGAAGGCAGAGAAGAATGCTAAAAGCTCTTAGCATGTACCAAATAATCTTGCTTCTGTCATACTCTTCTTCACCAAAATCTTCCACTGCATATGGAACTTATTCTAATTTAGAAAACCTCATTTGACTCAGTCCTATTAAAATAAATCCTTTATAATTGCTTCATACAAATTATTAATGTTTTGTTCACAAATCAGTAACATTTAAAAAACAAACTGTGCATGACAGAGCCATTAAAGCATTCAGCCATTTATAAACTTCATAAAATTGCCCATCTGTCTGAAAGACGCATCAGTTCAATTTGGGAAATTAGAACGTATGGAAAAGCCCCCAAAGTTGACTCAATGTCTGGATAGTAATTTCTGAGAACAATGAAACATTTTTTTTCAAGTTAATCAAAATTTTAACTGTATTTTCATACATGAAGATTTGTAACTAGACAATTCCATATGTCATGAATGCTTCCTGGGACACATTCAAGATGTGCAGAGCAATGAACAAACACACATAAGTATGCTTCTGATTTTTGACTGCACAAAATAAAATTTTGCATAAATATAGACAACACCAAACAAATAGATGCTTCTGGCAACAGGGCCTTCATTTATGCTGAATAAATAAATTCAGTAAATACTGATGATGGTGTAACTGCTTGCCATTATCCAGGAAAGAATTATCAGGAACAAATGCTGTCAAAATATGTATTGTGTTATCTCAACAGAAAAGCAACAAGATTACATTAATCTAAATTAATAGCAGCTCTCTTAATACTCATAGGAAATATTCTGTAGGCTTTGTTTGTTTTCACAGGAATAGAATATACCAGAACATCAATGGAAATGGAAAATATTATCTGTTTTACTCCATCAGTGAAGCAAAGTCAGAATACCTACAAGAACTCTTTAAACATTTCTGGTTTTGTCGGGGTTAACAAATTAATAGGACAGCAAAAACTTTTGTTCTTCACATAAAGCTTTGAAAGCATTAATTTGCTAATCTCATTAAAAGAATTTTCCTTCTCTAGTCTGTTTTAAGATTTGAAAACCAAACACTCGCTATCAATCCTACATATAAGAACCAGTCTAGAAAAGACACCAGCATTTAGTCTGAGGCAGGGGGGAAGTGTACAGTTAGCAACCAAATCAATATTCTCCCAGTCATCTCACAGGGAAATTACTAGATACTATCTGCACCCCATATCTGACTGTAAGGGCTCTTACAGGTCTTTTACTAAAACACAGTGTTTTACCACCAGAACTCTGGGTTTAAAACTCTTACAAGTGAAAATAACAATTTCCTTCTTTGGTCATCTCACAGCTTCCCCGATACCATCCAGTTTGGGGTTTTTTTTCCCCATTTTATGTGAAATTCACTACCAGTGAATGAACAGGAAAATAACTCCTCTTTTATATTACTGGTAATATATTTGGAATAATATTAGCAGACCTCAGGCTCAGCCATGATTTGCAAACAGGGTGAAAAAAGAAAAAAAGAGGACAAAACAAAATACTAAACATTTATAATACAGTAAAATAACGTAAAAGGTTTTCTGAAGTTATTTTCCTTAAGATGCGTAAAATGTAACTCATCAGATGTACAATGCTATTGCCTACTCTTTAAGGACGTTATTTTGCTTGGTGATTAGAAGCCTACTTGAAAGTCTATGTTCAGGAAAGAAATTTTTAAAGTCTATTTAGATGAACTCAAATGTTGCAATTAAGGCAACCTTGACTGTAACAAACTACCATCTTTGGAAAGACCACTAGGACACAAACTCAAAAGATTGTCACACCTTATTACACTGCCATTAACTTTGAAAACTTGAAAGTTGCTATCTCTTTCTGTGTACAATGAGAAGATAATGAGTTATTTAAAATAAGGAAACAGTCATGTATGAAAAGAATCATGAATAAATTTTGATTTTAAATTAAAAGAAAGTTTCTAAGTAACAGACAACTAATATTTGGCAAGAACCCTTTATGCTAGCCAACCTAGTTGGCTGGCTTATAAAAAACAATATTGTGTAATATCTCAGACCTGTTCTCCTGACACCTATTCATCCACCTATCCTGAACCATCCAGAGAGGAAAATATCATCAGTTTAGACAGAATGCTTGCAAGAAGTCCAAAGCAACAGACTTCAGCTGCTATCCTACATCATCTGACTGCAGGTTCTCATCCTTATTATTCAGGAGATATATCATCCAAAGATGTAAAAATTAACATTTCTGTTTTACTACTCAGTGAAGTTGTAGAAGTAATACATTTGGAATATGGAATTAAGAATTCCCTAATGCAAGTAAGATTCCCAAGATCATCCCATTCACACTATCAACTTTGATATTAAAAATAAATAAAATCTCGAAACTTATGAAGAAAAATAAAAACTCAAGAGGAAACTTATAAAAGAAA
>JAWWEU010000125.1:36920120-36936434 GCA_035583155.1 Acropternis orthonyx | reverse complement strand
CTTTGATATTAAAAATAAATAAAATCTCGAAACTTATGAAGAAAAATAAAAACTCAAGAGGAAACTTATAAAAGAAATGTAGGCAAATGTGGTGTAAGAACTGTATCTTTTCCAATTTTTCAGAAACTAATGTGCATCTTTTCCATAGTTCATTAACTGAAGCTGAAGAAGATAATCCTGAGCTTGTTCAACTCTCTTGTCAAGTTGTTTCATGTATTACTGTAATATAATAATGCTTTTTCAAGTGGAAAGTAAACAACTGATGTTTCAGAGAAAGGCCAATGTAGAAACTAATGTTTACTCATGTTTAGAAATTTTCTCTCCTGTTTATGAGATCAAATTTGGGTATTCCCAATGAGGAATTTTAAAATAGTTTAATTTCAGCCATAATTCAATTTAACCCCAAGGAAATGTAAATCAAAGCTTAGATGCACAGTAGGAAAATACAAATCAAAAACACAACACAACTAGAATGCATTTGATTTGCCACGTGAATAAATGTGCTTCTAACATTTTAAGATTACTCAGAGTGACTATATTGTTTTACATCCAAACTTTCTTCAGGTATCTCATGAGCCACACTCAGTACAAGTATGGCACAACATTGTTAGAAGCTGACAAAAAGAGAACACAATCTTGCTAGGTACAGCATGCCCATTGGTCCCCATCTCAAAAATTCTTCACCTGTTCATACATGAAAGGGATGCAGACTGTAGGTGTGGCGCACACCCAGCAAATATTTCATAGGGTGGGCAAATGAAGACTGACCAATATGGTTTGTGGAAACACAAACCTTATATTCTGAGTCCACATGTACTCAAAAGTGAAATTACTTAAGCATTATAAGTAATTCAATGAACTATGTGCAAGGTAAGAATTAGTTTTCATATTGATATTTCATCACTTGGGTTTTCATTTTTACAGCCAAGTTCTATTTCAGTTGCCTGAGTACAGACAGCATCGGGATGGGGGGTACTCCTAACTTTTCACCAGAGCAGATGCATTCTCAATTAATTCTGTCTAGGTAAAGTGTAAAATTTCAACTGTTTGAAGTTCTTTCCACCTTTCCTTTTCTCGCTACCTGACAATACTCTTTGCTTCAGCAAATTGAATGCATTTTGAGATGGGCTGCAGCTGCCTTCAAGATAACCATTATTCTTCAAGCTGAACTCTCTCCAACCTCAAGGCAACCCTTTTTTTCACACTGGTAAAGCCTTTCTGTCAAGTCAGAGTGCCTTCAGTAATGAAACTGCTATTGCAAGGTACATCAAGGAACTGAAGGCAAAGTCTTGTACTCTGTAATTTCAGAATAAACTCCCCATAACAAAATTTATAATCACAATCAAGAATATACAGTGAAGAACAGAAAACCTGGTATTCCAGATTCAAATCAGTTTTTTCCAACTCATGCTCAGATATGTTTGAAGTTGTACTTGTTACAGTGTATTTCATTCTGACCAGAAGCAAGGCCAAGTTTCATGAAATTCAAACAACTGTATGAATGCATTGCACAGGAAATGAAAGAGGCATTTTATAGCTCAATATCCCAAGTAAAAAAAATGCAAATCCTATGTTTAGTTAGATTGAAACTTAATTTGCTTCATTTTCTATTTGGCCTTTTTTTTTTTTTTTGAATCTCCTTTAAAATATGAGACTGACCTTCATACAGGGTTAAAAGCTAAGATTTTTCTTTTTTTTTTTTTTCTGATGTGGTTCACATGCAGCAATATGCTAATGTTAAAGTCAAACATTACTTCAAAACTTTGCTGAATTAAATTCTGCTCCTGTAAAGGTTTGCTTACCCTCTCAGTGACATGGAAAGTGCAACTCAAGTTGCTGGGATCACTCTGGGTTCCAGGACATTGCATTAAGCAAGTATGAAGCCACCACAAATTCTTTAGGAATTAGAAAACATCTATCTTTACCTTTGTATAATTACTTGACTGCAGCAACAGCTTTCCCAGTTGATAAGGCTATGGGTTTCAGGTCTAACTATTCATCTGTAAACATCTATAGACATGTGGATTCACACTTATTTTCTTACAAATAACGTCTTATGTGAGCTGGGCCTAGCATTGCAAATACCTGCCAACACTGTGTTTGGCGAGAGCACACTGAACTTGACAGGAGTTTTCAAGATAGCAGTGTTAGCTCTCAAGTTTACAGCTTTCAAACACCTGCGGTGTCAGCATCTACATCTGAGATGGCTTTTGGATGACACCGATTCACTTCTAAGCTCTCCTTTGAGGTATTGTGTATACTGTAAGAATCATGCTGTAATTGATAGGGTCACCAAGTAGCCTCCTTATTACTAACAGCTTACTAATCCTTCCCAGGTGAAGAGGCAAAAACTGGGGTGGTCTAACAGATACAGTATTGACTCTTCTCAGCAGTCTCCCTTCTGTCCATGCTACACTACAAGAGTAGATACTTTAAAGAGACAGGAACAGTAAAGTGAGTGCTCTTCTGTGACGAGTCTGCATGCTTAATACTTCACTGAAAGCTTGTTTTACATCACAGGCACAGATTGCTCCTTGCAAGTCACTTCCAGTTTCTCCAGTCCCCGGTTACTTTAAAAGACAGCAATACCTGGTCTAGGACTTTTGGCTGATTTGAAACTTATTTCGGTGAACTTTTCTCTATTGATATAACAATGATTTTCACCACAAACTTCTCAGACAGAGCTGTATTTTGGGAAATCTAGGAAGGAAGGGGAAGAGGGGAAGGAATAAGAAAATACCATTTGCATAAGCATATGCTTATTTAATCACCGTTTTCATTAAAGTTTCACACAGGTACGCACAGTTTGTTCTTAAAAAAAATAATCAATTCTTTCAGAACTAAATCAAGTACCAAGCCTTATCCAAGGACATTTATTAGCATTTCTTTTCCTATTGACATTTCTTTTTATTAACAATACCCAGCAGTTTGCTTCAGAAAGTTACAACATGACCCTCAGATTCTGCTGTTGGTATAGGAATAACAATGGCCATCTCTGAAACTTCTTGCCAATTCAATACACAAAAGACATTAATGAAGAAGATAATGTGACTCCTCGTGCCTTCTGTTAGACTAAGTATGCTTCAAATTCAATGTTCATCGCTTAGTTTCATATTGTTTCTCAGCTGTTCCAAAATGAAGCAGATCTCTCCAATCTGAAACAAATTACTAGTGTTCTCCAGAGGACTGCTGTATCCTAAAGTCACTCTGACTTAAGTATAAATGTTGAGGTATGCATACTACAGTACTAACAAATTGTTTTAATCTGTATAGCAAAAACAGAAAAAGACTTGATTTTTCATTTGAATTATTTCAGTTTAGTACTCAGTTAAGGCAACAGATTTCTGTGCACCATTATACCATTCCTTTTTAACTGCTATCAATTGCTACATCCTATCCTATTGTATAGCAGGCAATTTCAGAAGTTTTTCCTATTGTATAAACTTCCAATCATGGGGCATCTTAGGTAGGAAGCAGCAAGATGCATCAGCACAGCTCTCCTACAGTAGATATTTATGCTGTCCAACACAATGCCAGACAGACAGTCAAGCTAGCATCAGTTCCAAAAGCAATCTCACAAGCACAGCATTTCCCCCAGGATTACTAACCTTACTCAGCACGATTAGATACTTGTCATGTCACTGGGAACACCCATTGTTAGCACAGTAATACCTGCAGAACCACATATGTCCTCCTGCTTCTGCCATTCTGACATTGCCCCCCACTCCTTTCTGACACAGAGGAGTATTCTAACCACAAACAACACACAATGTCCCAGATCATCACAACATGGAGAACAGCAACAAGACCACCAAAACAATTCCTCACCATCAAACACAAACCCTGTGATTTGTCAGAAAATATTGCCATAAAATTACTGGGATAGAATTGTTTTTCTGTATTTCTAAGAAACTGTTTCTCAGCTTTCTGAGAAGCCATATACAGTCAGGCACCTGACATCAAAAGCCAGCAAGGTCAAGAGCAAGCATGGTGCTCAGCCCCCTCCATTTGCCACCACTGCTGCCTCCACACACACCAATGATTGCACCTAGGGCTTCTCTGACTTCCAGCATGTCTTGCCAGGCACAGACTTCTGTTGCTACCAAACACTTTACATTTATACCCTTTTGTCTTGGTTTAAAGACAAATATTGGGACAGGAACTCCAATAATATAAACTCACTCTCCTTTTTATTTCCCCCCTAATACAGAGAGACAAAAAAACCGTGAGTAGGTTAGAAGTGGAAAAACAACAGTTTAGTAACAAGGGAAAAAAACAGCAGGACCACAAAGATACAAGGGAAATAGCTTATCCACAAAAAAAGGAGTTCACCGTATCACGTGGTCCCCCCGGGAACAAAGGCGAAAAAGAATGGCAGAGGGTCCTCCCCGCCAACCACCGCCCGTTCAACAGAAGAAAACAGGAGAACAGGGGCACACCAAAACGTGGGGAGCTGGGTTATCCAAGCAAGCGGATACGCAGCTGCTGGATGAGCTCAGCTCTCTGCAGCTCCTTGTCCTGCCGCTTCCAACTCCACTCCGCTGCCGTGCGGGGAACATCTGCCAAACGCCACCTCGGAGCTGTCCGCTTCAGCACCACAGCCCCAGCCTGGCGCTCCCGAGGGCACTGCTCTCATTCTCCCCGGTGCTCCAATCCCCACAGGTACACACCGTCTTTTTTTGTTTGTTTTGGTTTTTTGTTTGTTTGTTTTTGTTTTGTTTTTTTTTTAGAAGCGTGGTTAATTTTCATTTTCGTGGATTGGCGGCCACCCGAATTCAAAAGTTGGATTTCTGGTATACAAAGGTGGAGAATCACTCATATATAACAAGAGGGGGGAAAAAAAAAAATCACTTGTGTAACTTTGAAGAGTTCAGTTTAAAAGTCGCTGTGCAATTATATACCCTGTTGAATAACAGACTCCCAAACTTAAGGAAATGGACAGACTTATAAGCATTTTCTTTGGTAGAGGCTAACTTTCACAATATTAGAACTTCTTTTCCAATTTTTCTATTTTAAATGTTGTATGTTTTGAAAAAAATGGCAATTTTTGGAGACTTGAGCTTTCACCATACCAGACAATTTCTGTCTACAGCAGAGGTTTCTTATAATAAGACAGTCATTCATACAATATAACCTTCACTTTCATTTCATCAGAAGAATTATATCCAGACATGACCTGAAGCTAAGCATCCATAAATTGGATTTGCAATGACATGTTACATAAACTAACTGTCTACAAACAAAATACAGGGAATTTAATCTTACATGCTATTTGTTGTATTATTCCTTCAGTGAAAACTTGTGCAATTTGATACTCTGATAGAGTTGCTTTGCTTTTAGAAGAGATTCCCTTGCCCTATCATTATGGTATGACTAATATCACTTAGAGAAGTACAGTTAAAAAAAGACAATAACAGATCAGATCTTCCCCCATTTTCACACAAAAGCACATCACTAGCATTAAAGTTCACTGATCAGCTCAACTGAGCTCTGACCATGTAGTCATGGGTTGTTTTTGCACACCGACTTTCACATTATTAATCTGGGCTATTCAGAGACCTGGCACAAAGCATATGGGACTTGATATGGGACAGTATGATACTCTCACGTGAGTAGCAGTGCAGAAAACAGACCTAAGCAAGGGGACAGAGATAGAAGAACATAACATACAGCAAAATGAAAAGGGACTGGCTCATCAGCATGAAGGGAAAGCTCACAGTTTGTCATTTTCTACCAAACCCCAGTTCAGTTCCAGTGACGGAAACTAGTTATGTTCTGCAAGAAGTTGTTGACTACTAAGTGCTCAATTTTTTTTTTTTTTTGGTGGCAAATATAATTGGTTTTTTCCAAACTAAAATACTACCCAATAATTGTTACTCCTAATAAGTTTATTTGTTGGCTGTGGTATTGTTTATTTTTTTTCTTATAATAGGTGCTGCACCAGTTCAAGAACTACAGGGTAAAATAAAAATGCTTGGTAAGTCAATTTTACATTCATGGGCGCATACTGTGTTAGTAACAGTTCACAGGTCTGACTATGCTAATAAAGTAATTAAAACACAAAGGAAATAAAGGTTGATGTACAAATCCATCACAGGCTGGCAACCTACATGAACTGTTTAACTAATTAACTATGCAAATCCATGTCACCCTGAAGTTTTAAAACATTAATTAGACTTTTTAGCACTCCTTTGTAAATACAAGATGTTCCATAACAGAACCAATGAAAACATGCTGTCTTTTTCATTTTGCTCTTTCCTTTAAAACTGTTGCCCAATTCTCCTTCTTTCCCCCTTTTCAGAGATGTCTGCTGACAGACTCACTTCAGAGCAAACTATGTCAACAAGAAACACCCCATCCTCCAAGTCAAACCTGCAAACCAATCCCCTTCACCCTCCTCCCACTTCAAACACCCTTCACACAGAATCACAGAATATTCTGAGCTGGAAGGGACCCACAAGGATCAGGTCCAACTCTTAAGTGAATGGCCCATCAAACTCACAGCCCTGGTGTTATTAACAACACCATGCTCTAACCAACTGAGCTAATCTCAGGGTCAAACCCTCTCCGAAAAAAAACCCCAAAACAAAACAAAAACCAAACTTTCCATTAGGCTCATTTTCCCTGAAACCAGAATCACAAAACCAGAGCTGCACACAAAGCCACTGCAGAGATACCTGACACAGATATGCAAAGGTATGTTGGTACCTCCAATATAAAGCTTCGTTTTCCATGGTAGGTGACCCTTTCCAAAACTCTGAAGTCTTTGATTTACACAGAGATTAGAACACAAGGCTACATGAACCAGTTACTGGAATTGCAACCCCAAATCCATCACAAAGTAGAAGTATTTTGCATGCTTTAGTATGCAAAAGCATGTGCATCATTAAATTGTTAAATTAAATTCAACAAATTACATTTGTTAAAAAGCCATGGTACTTGGACCTAGGACTAAGTTATTCAGTGGAAGTCTCTAGTGAAGACCTGACTGCTAAATCAGTTGGGAATACTGAAAAACGTTCTTAAATTTTATGTGTCCAACAGCACACTGCACAGCTAGCTCCCTTACCCATACCTAACGTAAACTAAGTAGAAGTCTAATATTTACCTCTCTTTTATAAAACTTAAGTGACAATGTTTTTATTTTATGTGTTCTAGAGCTCCTATAAACTCTAGATTCAGTTCCCTTTCATCTCACCCGTACACCAACATTTGGCTGTTTTGTACAATGTAAATCAAATCCTTTTTGTTGGAGCAGAGTTCCACTAATTCAGTAATTTTTCTCTGTCCTATTGTTTCATCATTTTCCAGTGTAAGACTTCTCTACAAATTATATGAATAAAGAAATTTTGCTACTCTGTGTACCTATATTTAAATCTACATTTCCTTCTGTCACAGATGACTTTCTATATTCATGTAGTCTTTTATATTAAATCTGTCCATAACCAAATATTGTACTTACAAATTTCATAACATTTGCTTACCTCCTTCTCAGTACCAAGACTCCAGACTGCAATATATTGAAATTTAAATAGGTGCAGCTGTCCTTTTACTTTTATAACATCTAAATGTCATAATTTACTGTGAATATTATGCATGAGCTATCTAAAGGTTTTGGGTTTGATCATAAAAGCCGAAGGAGCAAATATGAATAAAATGAAGGCATACAAGTAATTCAGACAAACCAGCAAACTGCTCAGTACCTAGCTGTTCCCTTAAACATTTTCATCACCTGTTACCGAAAGTTCTTTAAATTCATTTCTATATTTATATTTGCATCAGTTAAAAAAAAATAAATCTCCATCTTTTACAGAGCTTTCAACTTCCTACTTTTTCTCATTAACTCTAACAGAACCTGACATCTCATTACAATGTCCTAGATGTTTGTTAAAAAAGGAAAAGTTTGATTAGCAGAACACTTTAGAGAAAAATGTTTGCTATTTAATCACTACTTTCAAAATACCAACGTTATTGAAATATCCCATTTTCACTTTTGAGTCTCTAGAAATGATATTCAGGCTCTTAACAGAAAACTCTGTATAATATCAAGTTATGAAACAAGAATAACATACAGAATATTACTTAAACAGTATGTAACTGATTTCACAAAAGAAGTAGCCATTTGTCAGCTATTTAACATCCGAAGTTGCACGAAAAAATTAGACAATAAGACAAATGATATAGATTTATCACCAATGACTATACTGCCTCCAGACTGCAGCAAACTTTACTTGCAATGATTCTGTGAGTTTTTGACAACATCTGATCACACTTAAACCAATTTTTAGCCTAATCTGGCTTCAATCTATTTTAAACTGCTTCTACTTCTCTCATCAGTCCAGGAAAAGTCAGTGGAAGGGTGAAGGAATAAAAAAAAAAAAAAAAAAAATCAGTAAACAAGATATCTGTTAATTTTAAAAAAGATTATGTTGTGAACTGAATGGGGACAGGGATAGATAGTCAGCATTTTTTCAATATGAAATAATCCAACTCTATTACATATGACCACCTCATGAAAAAGAAAAAAGAGCACAAGAAAACACAAAATAGTCTCAGGTAAGAATAGCTTAGAGGATCACAAATACAAAAAGTAAACCCACTTCACATGCACCAGAGTGATTCACCTGACCTGAAACTCAGTGTTACTGAATCCAGAGTAGAGATTTCAGCACAGTTTTCTTGTACGTTCTTCTTAGAATATACAGTACACCAAATATGCTCAAGTTGAAAAGTGGCAACCATTCATAAACACATTTATACTTTTTATTTCAATAATACCAATAAACAGAAGTAAATCCCCCTACTGGTATGGTAGTTCTAGGTCCAGTTCTGTACAAGTTTCTCAGTTTTTCAAACTTATGTCAAATATTTCTTTGCTCTATGAACCACTTCTTTCAGCTGAAAAGCATTTCAGTGAGAAGTGAGATAGCTTTATATGACTGGAAATCAAGAAGATAATGGAAATTTTTATAGAGTTATAGGAATTAATATTACTTTCAGCCAGCAGTAGACTCTAAGTTAAGGCAGTTAACCTAAGAAAGAGCAACAGAAGTTACAAATATTCCCTGTTTACTGGAATTAATTCTTTTTCTAATAACCAATAAGTAGATAAGCTTTATAACACATGAACATATTTAAAAGTGTATCAACGATACTCATTATGATCTTCACCAAAAAATGCTACAGTATTAGCATATTAAGCAAGCATAGTCTCAATAGCTATTATTTCAATAGAAAAATCCTTTTTTATTTGTCAGGTACCTCATAAAACCAACTTCCAGACTTCCCCATAAGTTGTTTACTACCAGGAAACCGTTAGCCTGCAGAAAAACAGTTGTGCTGTTTTGCAGTGCTTGTTTCAGAAGCTTTCATCCAAGGTTTAGATTTCATCAACATAGAATAGTCAGAACCGTACTCACTTTACAATTTCTCTTAAATTGCATTACAGACCAAGAAGCAGTTCATCAAAGGACACTGCAAGTAAATCAGCAGATATGAAAGGGCAAGACAGATGTGTGCAGCATTAATCTTTCTAAACCCTGAAATATCAAGTTAAAAATCTTACAAAAATGATTTTGCTGCTGCAGTGCTCTACTAATATTCTGCTCACTCACCCAGGGGCTTCTCAAAACAGTACGTCAGAAATTTGCTCCTCTAAGGTCCCAGCTGAGACAAAGGTTTTAAGTAAAATATTACAAGTGGTAGAATTCTCTCTTCAGCTGTCTATCAATCTACTCAGACCAAAACTCACAATACACACCAGCAACTGATGTTTCAACAGAAAACTCATCCCCCAAACACCAAAGAAAAGTCAAAGCTCTTCATGCTTAAACCTCTAAGACATGTCCTGGAATTTGAAAGAAAAACTATTTCCCAGTTCCATATTCTTATCACAGATAGATTTTACCTAAAGAATTGTTAAAATTAATTTCAGGAACTTGAGTCATTCACTTTCTGTGTTGCATTCAAGAAGCAATGATGGCAGAAGCCATTAAGTGATTGCAGATTTCTTAATTTTACTATATATAAACGATGCAAACTTGGGTCAACTATTCTAAAGCATTTTTTTCACATTCCTTTCAAAAAAGTCACATTTCTCTGTATGGCTATTTTATACTAATATGTGAAGCTGTCTATCTCAATAAAATTCCAGGATCAAAATCTAATAAGCTGCATCCCAAATGGTCAAACTTAATAAAAAGAAAATGCAAGGAAGAGATGGGGAAATGCGAATATTTGCAGCATTTCAGGAATAATATATTCAAAATACTATATTAATAAGGGCTAATGAACAGCTTACAGACTCTTCCCTTTGACATGAATTTCAGTATTCATGCCAAGTGAAACAAAAGCCATTTATAAATGTTTACTCCCGCTAACAATCAAACAGTACTTCAAGGCAAGCAGTGCACTAGGTCTGGTCTCCTTTCTTTTTGCTTCCCTTTAGTTTCTGTACAGACCACACTGCATTATAAATTTCAAGTTGAAACAAAACCAGTTGGGCCTTACCTCTGTCACTGAAGTCATCCACAAGAATGATTTCTGCTATCAGGCTGTCTGGAGTGCGGTTGATAATACTGTGTATTGTTCGCAAGAGTGAAGTCCAGCCTTCATTATGAAATGGGATAATTATGCTGGTATTTGGTAGCGTTTCCAAGTACACCTTGTGCTTACAGCTGGAGAAGCAAGAAAATAATTGTATAAGCATAACAAAAATCTGAGTTGGCATATACTATCATCTGTTTGGGCCATTCAACCATCATGGTTTCTAATATAAAAATTCAACAGTGCAATCAAACAGTACTTTCATGTGACAGTAACTGGTTAATTTAAAACATTTATATTGCTTTCAACATAGAATAAATTGGAACAATGACAAAACGTAAGTGGAATGAATGAAAAATTTAATTGGCTGGAATACTTTTCCTTCGCTGGAAACATTTTCCAGCAAAAAGACAGAGTAAATATCTTCTATGACATCATCTCCAGAAAACAAATCCTCTTACCAGAGAGAATTCCAAAACATAATATGACGCAAAAGAAAATCTTAAATTATCCTTTTTTTGTCCATAGCAAACAAAGATTGTAAAAACAGTCTACTATGCCAGGAGAAAAACTTTAGAAAATAATTCAGTATTATCCTGGGTGATACGAGCTTCAAATATGAAAAACAACAACATCCACAAATACAATTCCAACTTCACATCTAGATATCAAAAATGATTGCTGCTATTAAATACAGAGATAAAACACAATTCTGAAAACACAGACTAATAAACAAGGACATGTAAACAAGTTTTTATTTTTCTAAGGGAAGCACTGTACATTCAACACATTAATTGTAATTCAGTTTCTCCTAATACCTGAAAATATTTTGACTAAATTTTAAGTTACTGCAACTGATAGGACCTCATCTTTCATGTTTTGTTGACAAAAGGAAAAAAGGGGCACATTCCTCTGTTGTTTACAAGACCTGGCATTTTCACCTCTTGGGGACAAGGTAACTGCAAAATTTTTCATTCCCAAAAAGTCACACCCTGATTATATGTCAGTTTTGCAACAAACAAGCAAAATAATATGGGGAAAAAAAAAAGGAAAAAAGTTTAGACTTGCAACTTCTAGGTTTGGAAAGGTAGAGATATCTTTACTCCTTGTCAGAAAGAATAACTATGCATATCAAACACTGCTGCAGGTTATAAATTTGATTTACATATACTTGCAGCTTACTTTACATTTCCTCTTTTTAAATGTCACTTAGAAATCAATATTTACCAATTTAATGTACAGCTACCACACTGATAAAATGTTCCAAAGATATAATAAAAACTCACAGCCACTACAGTTGTATTTGCAAAATATTAATGGTTATGTAGTTGTGAATAAACTATCTAGTTTTTATATGCTTTCCTAAAAAAGAAAAAAAAAAAAAACTAAATTTCTAATTCAGACTTTTCTTCCTAAAATAAGATGACAATTTAATGACAAGCCATTTTCAGAAATAACAACATTTGAAACTTTTTAATAAGCAACTTGTTGGTAGAACATATTTGCACACTGGAAAAAAGACTGCTGCTTTGCAAAAATGTAAAGTTCTAGAGAAAACTGTGCTCATTACCTAGTGACAGAAAAGTCTGGGTATATATTGAATATATACATTGAATATATATATTTTTTTTCTGAGAAAAATAAAATCCACTGTTGCAATAGAATTTAGTAAAAATTATTTTTCTTACCTGTAGGAACAATAAATCAAGTCAATTATTAATATGCAGTGCTTTCAGCTAGCAAGGTAAGAAAACCACGTATAAAAACCAACAGTACTTTTGCCAGCTGCTTGCCAACAGTGATGCTTCTTAGACTAGAACAAATGCAACCACCATGTGGACATGGAACTCTCACACTGTTTTTGAAAGTAAGTTTTTGCTTCAGCATTTTCAAATCCCAGTAAACATGATTTTAAAACTAGTAAGTTTTCATCTTCATAAAAGCCCAAGCCAAAACACCAAAACCACACAAAACCAAGCAAAAGAACCCCACGTAAGTCAGACTAAAACTTCTAAAGGACAACAGGAAAAAAACCATGCGCAACACCCAAACACATCAGAATGTTGTTGGGTTTTTTTGTTTTTTGCTCAAATTTCACCTTTCTAACAAGGTACCTTTTGAAAGCAATTGTACTGAAATCCATGTATTTGCAAGGTCAATATTCTAACCTTGTGTGTATACAGGTGAGGAAGGTCATTGGATTTGGATGTTCTCATTGACAGGTTTAGAGTAATTGCATACTCTGTTAAGAAGGAGATGAAACACTGATGGATTTAGTTTAAAAACTACTTCAATTCCTCCTGCTGAACAAATTTCTCTAAAAGACAGATATGCTTAAAAGACAAGAGGAAAGTATCTTACACTTTCTTAACATGTCTCTATCATTCAACTTTGACCTTTAATCCTCATTTATATTCACTTTTGATTGCCATTGCAAAGGTATCTGGCTATATGTGAATTGATTTCTAGTAAGAGTCACAAACCACCAAAATGCCCTTTTCCTACTTTTCTCAAAAAAAAAAGCTGGTCAGATTCTCAAATTCATAAAAATGAAACCTTGAGTTTCATAATCTTTTATTGCTAAGACAGTCTGGTAGGTTTCACAGTAGTGGCTTACTTGCCTTTCTTCAGTAAATGGCATTCTGCTCCTTTTTAGCCCCTTGACTCTAACACGAGACTCTAACAGAACAGCACTATGTTTTAAAATGCGTAACATGAAATCCATTTTACTTGAAGTCCTATTCAACATTATCTGTATCAGGGTATAGCTCGCTCTGTGCTTTGATGGGCTGCAGGGCAGACCTGATGAATAGCTGTAACACTCAGGAAAGGCCCAAGAATTGCAATGAAGATGCAGTTAGACCTCCACAGGTGAGACATTGGATTTACCAAGAGAATAGTCACATATGCACGCATCATTTGTTCCAAGTCCATCAGTGTGGTTCTTTATATCCTGCATTTCAGAAGCAGTGCCAAATACCTTGGGCGCAAGAAGACTAACCTGGGAGCACAGATATTACTTCTTGTTTTAAAAGTGAGATTCTTGATTCTCCAAAGAAAAGAGCAATTGCAATTCAATATTCTTTTGTATTTCCTGAAGAAAGCAATCTTACCAAAATATACTAAAAAAACAAAATTAAGGAAAGTTTACCGTAGAAAGTAAAAATGCTATGTATAAAAGATTACCATAACCTCAAATACATTACGTAAAACATTTTTTAATTATGGTATACACGCAAAGTGAAACTGAACTGTCTTCCAATAGAAATATTTAAAATATTACTGAGCAAAACAATACTTTTTTCCAAATGCCTCACAATTGCAGTGGAAAATTTTGTAACACTCATACCACTTTAGCAAATTTGCACACCACTTGTCAGCCTCTGCCTAAAGACACTGCAACTTACTCGAGCACTTCACGTGATTGTAAGCGCTACGTGGACAGTCAGTATTATTCAGGCAGTTTGAATGGCAGAATAAAGTGTCCAAAGAACACATTGACCTTCATTGAGGCTTGGAATACTCAGAAATCCATATAGGCCTGGAAATAAATCCTAAAATCAATACTCAGAAAAGGCTAGTAGATTTAAGACAGACAGAGGCAGTTCAGCCACTTTCAGTGAAGTAAGAGTTTGCTCCAAGATCTAACTCAGCATAGAAAAGACTGCAGCACAGTTGATGTCAATCAACCTTATTTTATGCTCTCCTTCTCATATCAAATCATAGGGCAACTGATAAAGGCAAATGTATTACTGTAGAGCTTTATTATCACATAATATTCAGTGGGGAATTGAAAAAAGGGTACAACTACTCAGTCTTTCAAAATAATTTTTAATATTAAGGTATTATTTGCTATTTTTAGCTTGTTTCCATGAGGGCTACTTTTTCCCCTAGTGGTATTTTAATCTGGATTAACTTTTAAAATAACACATGAGGAGTCTGCAGTAACAAGACTGATTTAAAAGGTAAATGAAGATGGGTCATTTGACTCTGATAACTTGATCTGTGTATGTTGTAAAATGTCTTGTTTGAATGAAATATATATTAGCATAAACAAACAAAATTTTAGAAGAAATTTGCCACCTAATTTTATAATTTTACCTGCGGGATTCAGGGCAGAAAACTAAATCAGTCTACCTGAAATTAGTATACCAAACTGATTTTTCACTTCAGCTTTGATCACAAAATTTTTCATGAAAGTGTTCTCAGTAATCAGTTCTGGCTATGTATGTACACTCATCATTCCCATACTGATAAGAGGATAAATATTTAAGGATGCTAAGAGCACAGTATTTGACTAGTCTTCCACTATTTTCATTACATTTTCGCTCACTTTCATCCTTTTCTTCATACTTGCGTTTCTTCAAACAACAAAATAGTTCAGTAGGATTTTTACGTTTAATTTTTGAGGTACCACTTACTCACTTTGCTCTGAAACATCACCCTACACCTCTTCCTCAGCTTCCCTTGCTCAGTTACAAGACTAATCCAGGCTCCTCATTAATGGCTGGTAAGTGATCATTTACAGAACTGGAGGCTTAATTGCTCAAAGTTTGATGCTGTCTTCACCAGAGTATTCTGAAAGATCCTGATCACTCAGCCCAAATACATGCCATGTCTCTAGAGTGTCATCAGCACCAAGTGCAGTTTAACAGCAAGGATCTGCACATCCTGTGGTACATCCTAGCTGAATAGATCCATCCCTTCAGTCTTCTCCAGAGGATGCATTTTGGATTATTCATAGTTTTACAGACTGCCAGACTAGGCTGGTGAATTCAACAGCTTGCCCATTTAACAGCCAGGGCTGGAATTCAGCAATATATGGCAACGTTATCTCTCTTGTTCTTTTGCCATGCAGTCTCATCACATGCAAGTAACATGCCAGGTCTTCTCTTAAGAGCTTTAAAAGACAGTGGCTTTCAGTGCCTTTACTACTGATCATCTTCAGTTCATCTCACAGAATCCCTTACCAATACCCTATCTTATTGATGACTTCCACAGTGACACATTTGATCTTTGTTATGGTTTCTAGTTATTATGTAATTGCAGGAGTGTTTCTATCAGACATGCACACTGTACTGATATGCCTATTCTCTTTCCTTCCAACAGTCTGAAGATACAACTAATAAACAATAAACATAACTAATAAAGTTACTCTTAAGGATATCTCCTCCACCCCTAAATACACACACACACACACACACACACACACACACACACACAGAGTAACTGCTTGCACTCAGTCAGAGAAGATCCCACAGAACAAGGGAAAAAAGCTGGCTTACCATTACTCCATATGGCAAGTCAGCTATTAAACTAAAATAATTTACTTCTGTAGTATATTCCTACTGCATGCTGGTACTATTATAGAGGCAAACTGGGAAGTGGATGTCCATTGTGTTCTCCAGGTGAACCTTTTTTTCCTAAATTTAAACAAAGTATGTAGCTTAAATTTTTGTATTTTTAAACCATGCACTTATCCTAGACAATTAAAAATGCAGAGTTCAGTTAATTAACTACTAGTATTTTGGTTGTACTTTTCAAAACAAATAAATGGCTGTCATCAAAAGAGATGATTTTAAGCTCTTGGAAAGCAGGGTCACTTATTTCTAGAATGCAATATCCAAGTGCCTGAACCAACAAGTTAGGAGGGGATAAGGGGATGAAGAACAACAGTATATATCTATAGCGAGTGGTGGGTTTCCCCCTGGCACGGTTGCTGCGATCCTTACCAGGGGGCAAGCTCTCCGCCCTTCCCCCCTCCACGTG
>JAWWEU010000125.1:36868149-36920020 GCA_035583155.1 Acropternis orthonyx | reverse complement strand
GTACAAGCGAGGTGACAATACAAAATCCACCTGTAACAAATATTCATATCACAGTAAAAGTTTCATTCTCTGCACTAGCATCCACATTCCATTTATGACAAGAATCTTTCCATACTTTCAATGGTGCATTGATTACCACATATATCTAGGCCTCATGGCGGGAAAACTATTCAAGGGGGTGAAGGACATGACAAATGCAACTAGAAAAAGGTTCCTACACAGCAGAAGCATTTTTTTGCATAACCCTAATAGAATACTAGATATTGGCCTTAACAATGTACAGCAGATACATATGACTTTTCTTGCATTTAAATATAACATATATTAGTGCAACGCACCAGCACACCAGCACTTATTCATGAAACAATACTGAGTAATGAGTTCAGTAGCTAAGGTTATAAAAATGATGATTTTGTAGCATAAACAATAGATTACTTCAAGCTTATTTATTAAAGTCTTCAATATCAGAATAATTTCTGTGTTAAGTCCAAAATGTCTTGGTAAATACACCTAGGAAGAAAATAAATCATGATAAGCAACTGTCATCCTACTCGTTAAGTGGCTCACACTTGTATTTTCTTACCAAAGTTATTACATTACCATTTTGAACAACGGGAGTTTAGAAGAGGAGAACATGCAAGCGGCTCTATGCATTGCCCCTGCACAAATACTCAGAATTATCAAATAACAATAGCAATGTGGAGTTAGCAAAAAAAAAAAAAAAAAAAAATCCAGAAATGGCAACATTTGTACATTTATGAAAAATTAGCACCAAATAATGGATTTGCCGATGAACTAAATACAATAACATCTTCAAGATTATAATGAACCAGGAATTATGAACCTTGTATTATGCTTTCAAATTTTGCTATTCTTGACCTATTCTGTCTTTATTTCCATGGTATTTCAGAACTTAGTATCTGGTATTTCTTACCAAAGAATAACACTACATCATTAATCTATGCCTCAGAGACTTTCAGATGAGATTTTTAAAAACAAGGGACATCTATCAGTCCATGAACTGTTTCCATATAAGTTTTCAAAGTTGCAAGTACAACTTCACTATCTCTGTTCAAAGAATCTCCTTCCTCTCTCCCTTTCATTATTAGATACATTACTAAGCACTAATAATATATATAACTCGAGTATGTAATTTATTACTTTTTTGAAAAACTGAAGTCAGAAAGCTGCACAACACTGCTTGTTATGCATACCTGTACAGAGTCACCAGAAAACGGCTACTTAGGAAATGAAAGGTTTTTAAAAAAAAGGTAAGGTAGAATTTATTTGTAAATAAATTCTAAAGTAAAAAGTGTTAAATGTCCGTAACTGACCAAGTGGAACTTTCTCCCAGCTTTCTATTTGGCATGCTGCTCCCACAATTTGTTACTGGGGCTGGGCACTTGGCTCAAGGATTTCAAAGCTTATTTATAAAAATGATACACTGTCATACTCTAACTTGCTTTAAAACACTTAATATTGACTTAAATATTATTTTGAGACACAGAGTTCTTCTACTGAGTTGAAACACGAATCAAAACTGAGTTTCTGAACAATTTTTGAGTTGGCTTCAAAGTTACAGAGAGACTTTTAGAAGGTTAAGTTAACAGCAAAAGGTTCCTGTATTCCTGAAATATTAACCTGCCTGAGGAAGAAAAAAAATTGCCACAGAAACACTGAAGCTATCTGCAGCAGGTACTAATAAAATACAACTTGAAAGGACTACTCATAAAAGGGAAGTTGTGAAAAGGAGTTACAACTACACTTCTTTCTTATTCATTACTAACAGTCCTAAGACTATTATGATTTAATTTTGTAGGTTCGCTTACTCTACTGGGCAGATAGAACAAAACAGCACCCTTTTACTTCAAGGAATAGGGATAGTTCTGTTTAATTCCCTGATGAGTTTGTATGTGGGGGAAAAAAATGTCCTAAAACACCATACCAGCTTAAGAAAACATGCAGAACTTTCAAACTCTCCATCTTTACAGCTCCCCTTTTAAGAGAAACATGCAGAAATCTACTGCGTCTGTAGAAGACCAAATTAAAGAAAAAAGGATTCTAAAATCATGAGAAAGGAGTGAAGGGCTGGCTCCACTTCCAGCACTTGACAGCAATGCAATAAAAGCAGCAATTTCCTTGACCCTGTGGATATATCAACAATATTCTATGTACATTAAGGGATACCAGTAGAAATGCTTGGTCAGTTACCAGGCTCTGTGCCTTCTAGACACATCAACAATTTTGTAATCTGCCCTTTCTGATAGATAAAAACATAGGAAAAGTTAAGTGACTCACAGACATCCCTTTGCTGCATTTAAGAAGCAAGGTAGCAGCAGCTTCTGGATCATAAAAGTAGCCCACCTCTGATTTTCTCCTCTTACCGAAGTGCCAGAGAAAGTTAAAGCAAAACAGAAAGAGATTATCAACCTTTTTTCCCCCCACGGGCTTTGTCAGCTCACACTCTTAGCTAAACTGGTTTTTTATATCTGACCTTTTCTTTCCCTTTATTAAAAGAAACTACAGCACCACTGGGCTCCCAGCTACTGACAAGACTTCTATAAGCTACCAGGACAAAACATTTTCCAGTGAAGATTTACATAGTAATTGTCTTAGCATGTCAAAGTATTCAATTTACAGCAACAAGCTTCAGTCACACTGTGTTTCTGTTCCAATCTAGCCTTGTCAACTGGGCCTGATTAAGTAGTGGTAACTAGTAATTTCTGCTGCCATTTGACAAGGCTGTAAAATTAGCTTGAGCATGAGCTGACAGCAGGGAAAGGAATCTTTATTTTCACAGTGTCTCACAGCCAGGAAACAAGCAGGCATGACTGGGTATGGGCCTCAATAAATGTCACAACACTTCACTAGAACAAATAAACCCTCTCCAAAACATTAGTGCTATTTTGATGAAAAAGAAAAAAATTGTACAGTAGAAATTGTTTGTACTATTGCTATTAAATGCACAATCATCATGTCTTGGAAACTAAAGAGGCAAAGCCCTGTGCTCCTTATGTAGGCTTCCCTCTGCATGGACTTCATCAGAATTGATGGAGCTGAATTAGGTTACTTGTTACTTTATGTCAAAGTGCAACATTTTGGCATGACATGTACAGTGTCTTCAGCAGTACTGCACGTGTTTGAAGAAATCAAAGTCAGTGAGTTTGCCTCACTTTGCCTTTCAAACCAAAAGGTTTCTCTAACCAAGGGCAGAGTCAGAGTTGGATAAACCATATTGACACAAAACACATTTATGTTTGCAGTTTTCTTTTATGAGACAGTGAGTTATAAAATCATCATCACTTATGGAAAGATCTTATTAAAAAAAACCTAAAAATCATTAACATGCTTTAAGAAATTAATCTACTCACCCATATGTATTAAATATAGGAGGCTTGGGAAAAAAATACATATAGTCATTTCATACCCTCTCAAAATTCCTCAGAAGCAAGCTGACATCAGCAGGAATCTTCGTACTCTAATTACATTTTACCTTAAACCTAGCACTTTTTTTACCTATGAATTCCAAAGTAACAGCCAGCAGACAAATTTATATAATATATATATACACAAACACCTCTAAACCAAACTTTTTTTTTTTAAGAGGAGATCACAGCAATATCAATGTACTCAAAATTCACCATTCAAACCTAGCATACTTATCTGTCTCTCGAAAGTAAATCAGACCTTTACACAATCAATAAAAAGCCTCTATTGTGAGTCTAGGGTCATTTTCCTTGTAGTTCCTACTTCAGGAACAAGCCAACCTGTCACATTCAACTATCCATTAACTTGCCCTTATATTCCAAAGATACCCTGTAGGCTGCTAGGAACCCACTAGCTTATCAGCCTCTCCTCCCAGTTTTGTGCCAGTACTCAGATACCTCTTCTAATTGCTGTGTTTATTCAAAGACCATTGAAAGTGACCTCAAATAGATGTCAGTTCCTTCAGCATTCATGTGTACATCCCATGTGGGTGCATGGACTTACTATGTCTACTTTGCTTACCTATAAAATACTTAATTCTCAAAGAGAGTCTTTCTATGATCCAGGTATTATCTCTTCTCCACCTCCTTTCATGGCAATATGTGGTCAGTCTTACACCTCTCTCTCAAAAAAGATAAAATAATGGGCAAGGTATTACTAGGTCTGATCAGTGTCTATAACACCAAAATCACAGCTGGCAAATGTGGGAGCAAATGCTGTGGAAGTGCAGCTGTTTGGCCTTGTAGACCACACATACCAACAAGATCAGTAAGTTCTCACACCTACTACCACGTCTTGTGGTCAGCAAAGCCTTCTGAAAACTGGACCTCAGTAAGGTTATTCGTAATGAAATCAGGCAAAAGAGAAGTTGCTTTTCCATTCCAGCACTGCTGCACATTTGCTCTCTTTGTTACATGAGGTATAACAGCAAACTGTGTTGCTACTGCAAAGGTACTGCTGGCATTTGCTTTTTTTGGTAGTAACAGAGCTGGAATTTCACTTGCTTAAGAAGTATCAAGTCTATATAAATTCACACCAGATTACATACCTAACTGTATGGAAAAAAATATTTGAAAAGGAATCAAGAAGGGAATTATGAGAAAAAGTAACTTAGAATGAGGCTCTTCATGAAACTGTGAGATTAACAACAATATATCGCCATTTTCACCTTATGATCTCTAAAGACACAAAACACCAGAACATCCCACTTTTCTCACAGATCTTATCAAAGACAGAGACTTTTCAGTTTTACTACTGTATTATTTGACAGTTAAAAGTTCAAACTTCAACCATTGCCAAATGCTAATAGACTTTACTACCCCAGATGTACAGAACTGGCTGGAGGATAAATATGCTTTAGAATTCCTGTCCCCATTAAGTTTAGATTTCACAGTTATTTTTACAGCAGCTTGCTATTTTCTGAGCAGCATGGGAGGCTCTACTGGATTCTAAGTAACATGCAAGGCATTCCCCTACTTGTATGAGCAGATTATTTCTTTTATCAAATAATTTTCAGTAAACAGAAACAGACCTATTAGACTTGGACTCTCCTCACTGGACTATTTAACAACACAGCTTCTTTCTCAACACAGGATGGAAGGGGAAACGTCAATCTACAGCCACATTTTAGCTGTTGCTGCCGTGAAAAAAGAGATACGCAAAGCACCCAGAGAGCACTTGGGAATTATTCCATGTTATTTGTTACTATCAATGCATATCCTGCAAAGGAACTGACAGCAGGCATGACAGAGACAGAAAACCACAGGGTTTTTTGAGTATAAAATATTCCTGATCCTGTTTTGAGGCACTGCACTTTGAATGGGATGCCCTGAAGCAACTGCAGAGAACAATCTGACAATGTTTGGAAATGGGGGACATTGCCTGTCATGTTTTGGACTGCATGACTTCTCAGTTTCTCTACATTATTCAGTAAAACACTTCAAAAAGACACAGTAACAACTTCCAACTTTTTCACTACCCACTAAACGCGCAACTGGAGTTTCAGCAGCTGTTCTGTGGCCAGAAAAGGTAAAGCTAATACTAGGAATCAGCAGTATGAGGCAATGCAGCGTGTCTGAAGACATTTCTTATTTCCCAAAGTCAATGAGAACTACAAAGAAACCTTCTCTTTGCTTCTTCCAACATATAATCAAAAATTCAACAGATCGATCCAAACAACTAATTCCATGAGCCTTACTAAATATTATGAAGTTCAGCACACTTAAATTAGATTAAATTATTTTTCTTTTAGTGAAGCAGGACACCCTAAGCCAGGCTTCAAGATCCTAAGAATGCTGAGGGAATTAACTGGAGTTTATTTTGGCGTAGATCTGGAGACTAGTAGATTAAAGATGAATTTTTAAATTTTATTTTTAGGGGCAATATACATAGCTTAGACTGTGACAACTACACTGTATTTATAAAAAAAAGTAACAAATACAATGCAATAACTATTTTTTTAGAGGATTCAGATATGAACTACTGCTGGACTGCATAACAAAATCCCTTTTCCCATGTGAGTCTTAATACTAGTGTTTTTGCAAAGGTTACTAAAACATAGTGATAAACAGTAACTCCAACTCTGCTAACTCTGCAACTACTCTAAAGACACACAAAAATACAGTCAATCAAAAAACACGCTCCCCCGAGAAATGCCACTGCATATTCATTTTAGCCTCTTTTAAAAATACAACAGAGAGCAACCACACTGCATTCAAATATTTGGAGAGAACCATTCAGGCATTCTCTCAGCTTTTGCTGCTAAAAAGAAGAGTTTCAATTATGCAGAATCCATAGAGTGAAATTTGGTTTTATTATTACAAAGAAACAAAATCTCATTAGTGTTCAGGACACAGAAGATCTCACAGCCCTTAGCTAAACACTCATATTTCTTTGAATATGTCAAAATGCATTTCTTCTAAGGGCTGTAAAAAATTTAATGTGTAAGAAAACTGAGTATAGTTGAGTCTTCTAAAAAGGAATACTGCTGGGAGTGACAGTGAAAGGCCAGCACTTCACTCAGCAACAGCAAGACCAGCAGACAGTGCTTGGAAACACTGACTCCAGCCCTAAAAATCGGTCATCACAAGAATCACATTTGGCATCCTTAATGTACAGTAAGAATTAAAAGACTTTTCAGTACAAAATTAATCTATGTAAAAGGAAAACCTTAAGAGGATGGGATTTCTCATGATAGATTACTCAGGCAAGATAAGAAGCATTTGCACGTGTGATCTATGACTGCACAAGTCATATAGAATCATAGAATATCATGAGTTGCAAGGGACCTATCAGGATCATTGAGTCAATCTCCTGGCCTTGCACAGGACAAACCCAAGAAACACAGTGTTTGCATGAGAGAATTGTCCAAACATATCCAGGATACGGTTATCTGCAAGTAATCTACAAATTTTAGATAACAGGAGTGCTATTGCAAAAATGAAGCTGTACAAACATACCAAGCTCAAAGATTTTAATTTATAAAGGTCACAACTCTGTTGGTATCGGGAACCAACCTGAAATCATTGATTCAAGAAAGAAAGGCTAAAAACTTGGATTCTCTAGTTTACAAGGACTTAAGAGTTTGAAACAGGATAGATCATAAATTTATATTCACTATTCAGACTAGATGATTGCAATCATTCCCCCAAGCCTCATTAAAATCACATTTAGAATGCTATTCAAAACGTGAATGAGATTCTGTTTTGTTTGTTTGAACAAAACTGGTATAAAAGTCAGAATATTTAATAATGTGGAGAAGATAAGAATTAATTGTAACTGATACATTCAACAGTTTGAATAAATAGCATCTCTCTTCCTGTAATAGACAATAATACTGCCAACACTTTGCCTAGAATTTTCAGGCTTGTTGTATTCCAGACTACAGAAAGTGGCATGAGGTAGGTGAAAAGGAAAAAATGGAAACACTCTTCTTACAGGTTTTGAAATTTTTTTTTTTTTTAACACTGGTACAGAATTTCTACCCCCTAAATATTAATTTCATTGCTTTCACTTAATACTACCCAAAGATCATAATGTTACCTTCTGCTTAGGTGATGAGAACTCTCATTTTTACTAAATCTGTCCTGAAACACAATGAACTGAAATGGTAATCTTGTTTAAGATTTTAATTTAGAGGTAAGGGGAAAAAAGAGTTTTGTTTGTTTGTTTAAACTTAAAACTAGGAGGTGACTGGGCAAGTAAGAGAGAATTAGTTAATGTAGCTTGGCAAGAGGATCTGCTGCGTGAAGACTTTCACACAAGAGCGGGACAGAAACAAGACATCAAAGACCAGTCAGAAACAGAAAAAATATTCTTTGAGCATAGCTATGAGAGACAGAAAAAAACCCACAGGAGATATTAGAGGGATGCAATAGAAACATATTAAGGACACAGGAAAGCTCTTAAGTCAGTCTTAAAACAGAATTTCTCTAGGGATTTTTCACTGCACACACATTTAGGGGTATTAAAAAGGAAAGAAAAATCGATCATAACACATCCTGCTGAAGTTTTTTAAAAGAATCACAGGAAAACCTCAAGAATATTATAAAAAAAATTTGAAGACATGAATTTCTCAGAGCTCAATCATCTAAGCACTTGTTTAGTTCTACCCATCCCCCTGCCAGAAGATGTCAGATCCTGAGCCCAGCTGGCAAAGAGACTCAGAAGTAGAAAGTTTAATTGGATTAAAAAGAGCAAGTTCTGGTTATCTGCTCTTTTCATACTCCCATAAAACCAAACACTTGGAAGTGGTACTTGAAATTTCCTTGGTCTGACTTCGGATCAAAATATTTTTGAAGTTACTTCAGCTAAAACATTGAAACTACTATAGCTGCTCAATTTGATTCAAATAAGTTTTGATTCAAGTTACAGGATTCACCAGTTTTTTTTTGTTGTATTTGAAGCCTCAGTTTGTGAATTTTCTATGCTGATGGCAATAAAATCATTTGATTCAGTTCTATATTGTAGATAGTATTTTCAGGACCTTAGTCTTCAGTAGATGAGTCCCTGTGAAAACAGTATACACAAAATAGAGACAGAGGATCAAAGACTCCAAGTCTATAGTAATAGCACCTCCCACAAACGTGCAGATGATGACAGAAGCCTCAAGGCAGTTAGAAGCTGCACCAAGCCAAAGCCCTTTATATCGTTCAGAAGCTGAACAAACTACATCTTGCCTGCTATACCTCACCTGATTTATCTACTGTAATGTTATTGAAATAAGAGCACCCTTCCCAGGGATAGAAATGACATAATTTTCCGATTAGTTTCTCTGAAAGCAACTTTGAGTGCCGTAGTTTAACCCCAACCTCTAACACGTCCCCTGTTCAAAAACAACATGCAAATTTGTGATGCAAATTAACCTTACCCCAGCCAAAAGCAGCACAATCAGGTATGAACTCTTTACATTTCACACGCACTTCTGAAAAGAGGATACATTTCAAAAAGTGAAGTGAAATTTGAGACTGGCCATATTTAACACACAGCAGCCGAGAGTGGTTTGTTTCTGTCAGTAGGTCAGAAAGCACTGTCAGACTTCTGTGTCTCTCGGAAGTACAAGAAACACACTCATTTTAAGGTGTAACCATCAGAAGTATAGAGCTCAGCTTTGTCACCTTAATCAGCATACTGATTAGTAGGCAATTACAGTGCAAGAATTTTTTTTCTTTGCATTTAGATGGTAAGTTATACAGTCAATTAAGTAATGGACCACTTGTGTTATGAATGTTTAACAGAAGGAAGGTTAGAAGGAGATGACAAAAAGTCAGTTCACTCAGGACACTACTAAAACATCCACCATGTAAGATTTCACTGAATGCCAGGAATTAGCTGAATTGGAACGTAGAAACAATGCCAATACATTCCCAAGAGAGATGCTTAAGTGAAAGTCACAAAAGGATTTGTGTGGGAGGAAGGAAGGCAGAGAAAGGCTGGTGTAGCACTGACTCATTACTAATATGTCATTTCTGATGACACAACACTCAAACTGCTTCTGGGGACATGCATGGAAATATCATTGACGGTATGGACAGCAGCGAGTAACAAGTTGCTGAAAGATCAATTTACAAAAACACAAAGGGATGATAAACCTGACAGCTTCTTTCTGTGTTTAGCAATTGTCCTCTGCAGTTTTCCTAACAGAGGAGAATGCTTGATGAACAACATATTTATTATACCAGCAATGAAATTTACCACGTATTTAATGCTGTACAGCTGTACATTAGAACTCAAACTTCTTGGAAGTAATCTTTCTATAAATAATTTCAGGTAACTTGGCAAAGCAGAAAGCAAAGAAAGTATATAGAATATACAGATTCTTATAAAAAGTGATTTCTCTTGACTTAATTCTATGCAAACAATACTAATATATACACATTAAGAGTAACAGTTTTTTCTCAAAACAATACAATTAAATTAGACAATTAATGTTTAAAATTACATTAGAAACACCTCTAACAAAAGGTTAATTCCTTCACTGAATTATTTTTTTTAAACTCTTAATATGCAAACATTTATATACTACTCAGTCTTTGAAATAGACAGTTCCATATTTGACAGAAAAAGAAGTGTTGCCATATTTTTCTCTCCCTTCAGCAAGAACTTCTGTCAAAGATTGAAGTTCTGTTCCCTGATAATTTTTAAACTAATTCACACACCAAAATGTTTTAAGTTAAGGAGTAGATATCTTAACATGAAAAGGTGTATAATAAAGACAATTATATCTGAAAGAAAATGCAAACATATTATGAAAACAATTAGTAGTTTTGTCTTACTCCTGTATCTTTCCCCCATACACTAACTGCATAACATCTAACTAAGGAGGGGGAAAACGCCAGGTAATGGGACAAATCAAATCAGCCCTCTCTTTGAAGCTGAAAGTGACTCTGGAGGAATGGAGATTGGACCTTTGAAAGGCGAAAGTGTTCCTTTTTCTGTTACAGATAGAAAGCTTTACCCTTCATATATAAAGGATGCAAAAACTACAAAACATGAAAAGCAAGTCATGTTTGCTAAGAATGGTATGACCATTTTTATCTCAGTGGTTATTTCCCAGAATAATCTTTATCCTATTTCTCTGGGTTATAATAGTGCTATTAGGGAGCAATACGATCATCCAGTGCCCTCAAGTTCTGCAAGTGCATCATGCATTCTGTCTTTACATAATTCTATACTGCATAAATCAGCTGTAGTATCTGCACCTGACAAACTGTAGCTATTAGATTGCTTTAACTTTTTACATCACAAAATCAGAATAAACATTTTGCAAACATGGGTTAAAACCTTTAGCCAAAAACTGCACGCAACTCATCAATCCACTCCCCAGACCAAAGTTCTGCAGCCATTAATCAAATGAGAACATGAAAAACGATGTGAATTTTTTCTTTAGAAGAAATCACTACCGAGGGACTTAATGAAAATCATTCTGTAAAGAAAAGAGGCCTTCTATAGTCTTAATGTGTTACTAATAAGTTGACAAGTCAGTTTAAAAGACAGAGCGAGTGATGTAACAATGGTGATAAATTTTCCATTTCCTATTTAATGAAATTATTGGTTGTTTATTAATTGAGGGTTCACATTTGACCTTCCAGGAAAACAGGTCATTTAGAGATATATGAAGATAAAAACTTGAAAATTAAATAGTTCAGGAAACAATTTACATACTTCGGATGTCGGATGTCTGGCAGTGATCGTTCCAGTGCTATATTGTTGCTAACAAATATGTTGAAGCCATTTTCCCTATAAGCAGAATCATCATGGTCTTCCTCTGTAAGAGGGTACGGTTTTCCATGTTCACCTTTCCCTATAACAAAACAAAACATTTATTTGCCTCAAACTCACAGCACAAAATGCACTACAAAGAGAACAATAAGTTACACTGAACTTTGATTAGTACACTGTGCCTGGAACATCTCAAAGGAACTCCTTCCAATGTCTTTAGCAACACTCCTGTTACTTTCAGCACAAAACCACAAAGTAGGGACAAAGAATGAGAGTCAGAAGTTCTTCTGAATTCACTCAATTCATCTAGTTTTCCTCTTTCCAGATACAAAATCATCTTAAAGGCATCTTATACAGAAAAATTTTAATTGTAAATTAAGCTAAGACCTTTTTGCATTAGAATCAAGTTTTCATAGCAAAATTATGAACAAATGGATTAGTTCCAGCAATACTCCTTCTGATTAATATGAGGAATGGGGTCACTGAGTTACTTTACATTTTAGCAGCCAGAACATCCCTACCACCCACTCATCTTTAAAGAAAAGAACTATAGCATTGAAGTTTAGGGTGTCTAACTTTCCAGAAGAAACAGTAGGGAAACCAAATGCTTTGCTGTAGGCTCGCACACACTCGCACTCCTTGGGACAAGCCAGATGTGCTCAATGCTTCTCATGTCACAGCACTGCTGATCTGATTTCAGAAACTGGTCACTGATGATCGCACAACCATCTGCTTGATCCCTGGCAAAGCAGAGACTTTCTATTCAGGCCTTTTATTCCCAAGTTAGTTCTCATCATCAGTCACTAGACTTGCTTAGTACCTACCTCAGGCAACTCCACCTCTATCTCTTCCAGCTAGAGAGCAGAGAACAAACAAAAACACTTCAAAGAAAGTTAGAACATAAAAAACCTTCACTTCTTCTCAACTGTTTTTATTCTTCTCATTCTTGCAGAGGATGTACCCTTCAGAGCTTCAAAGCCCTTCATGCCCACTCAGGTTCTCAAGAAGATATGCTTTCCTCTACATCAAATTGATGAGGTTATATATAATCTCTCTGTCATTCTCCTTCTGAGCCCACTTGTAAGAAAATACCTCCTTTTACCTGGGCTCTTACAGAGAAATTAATCAATTTCCCAGCTGGATTCAGTAGGTGACCAAGGGCACCTGATTCTCAGCTAATCAGGAGCAGCTACAGGAGGGGATGAAGAGGAAAGCAATTGGTAGCTGACAGAAACATCCAGTGGTATCCTTAAAGCCTGGGAGCCTCTGGTAATGTTCTATTTCATACTGCACAAGTAAAAGACATTAAAAATATAGAATATGAAATAAAGGTGCTGTAGTTACTCAATTTAAAATTTTTTTTCAGCCAAAATAATACTTTTTTATTCCAAACTTCGTGCATGTATTTACAGTTTCATTTAAATTCTTCATGAAACCAATTAATGTTCCTTACAAGGGAAAAAAAAGTTAGTTTGCATCATGAAATGCTCTTTGCTTATTCTATTTCATTACTAACAGGTAGCTTGTCATTTTTACTTTCAAACATTCCCAAGCGCACACAACAGACTCAGATAATACAAAATCTGAGACTAACCTTCTATGTGAGTCTTTATGATTTCATACTAAACATGGGGAGGAACCATGATATTAGAGAAGCAGCAGATGAGTCAAAGTACTATTCAAAATTCAACAGTACAATTGTATCAAATATGATTCATAATAAAGTAACAATAAGTTAATGTCCCTCAACCCCCAAGACATGGAAATTTTAGCTCCTCTCAGCAAATATTCTAGATAGACCAAAAGTAACTATTTTAACTGGCTATTAATAAGGTGGTTACTAATATTGTGGAAATTCCAGAATAAATGATCTATATGATAATATATACCATTGCTAGTAATTTTTCTTTTTACTGTAAAATTTTCTGTGTATTCCAACTATTGACACCTTATAAAGAAAGGTGGATTCTTGCTTTGCTTTTCTTAAGGCAGTCCATTTAGCTATTCAGGAGATGAGCATTCTTCATAGCATTACAGCTTCCTCATACTGTCCCCTGCTAGTGAAACTGAAGATAAGTACTTTTAAAACAGTCTTCCATTCTTACCCACTGAATACAGAGCAGCATCACTGTGCATAAGCCAAAAGAATAGACATCAGGGTTGTTATCTAGAGCAGCTCAGGAACTGGCTGAACTTTCTCATATTGTGCTGCGTAAGTATTTGTTCAATTGCAGTCAATAAATTGCATTTGCACTTAGGCAGTACACTGAGCCACAAGGTACACTAGAAGTTGTGAAGCATGACTCTTTCCTAAGACTATATTAAAGTATACCTGAAGAGCATAAACAGAAGCTTCCATGCCTTTATGAAGCTCGTGAATGCTTCCCCTACCTTTTTTTATTGCTCGCAGGTAAGGTGGTCATCTAGCAGATCCAGCTGAAAGCAGTTTGCTAATTTGTCTAAAAGAGCTCAGGTGAAAAGAGGTTATTCCTTATGAGTGATTTTGGAAGGAAAGAAACAGAGAGCTTAGAAGGTAAGTATTAAAAAAAATTAGGTACAACTCTTGGATAATCATTAGGCTTGAAGGGTTCCTTTTGTATAAAAAAAGTATCATGTATGAGCCTCCTCAGCATTAAAAATTATTGCAAGCGCATAAAACTCTCCTGTCCCTGACTTACTTTCCTAGATGACTGACAGTAATTGCTACCACTGCACTCTGGTTTGGAGATGAACCTAAATGCCAGGATGACAAGAAGAGTAAAATTTTGGCGAAAAGGTGCATGAGTAAGTTTAATGTTCCACTACTGGCTCCAGGAGGCCAGTTTAAATTCACTGACAGATGTAAGGCCTCCTGTACTGACTTTTCTGTCTGAAGGCAAAACAATACAGAGAGCACACCAAGGCAATAAAGTGTTGTAGGAACAGAGACTAAAAAAGCCTGATGGTGAATTTTCTGGCCTCCTTGCATCTAAAAGGAGGCTCACCCAAATGTGACGAATAAAACGAAACCAGCACTAAGACTTGATACTAATTTTCTCTGAGGCTGGTTTACAATGGCAGTAAAAATAACCTGAGAAACTAAGCTCAATAAGAAGTTTCTGATCAGGATTTTGACTTTTCAAGTAGGGGAGAAAGGAGAGGAAGTACCCAATAGCATAAGAATGGCACATATATGCAGCCTGGGCCCAAAAATCCCATCAGAATGTGTGGGAATCCTAACAGCAATGTTTAATTCATACAGCACTGTCTAACCTTTGTGATTACAGAATTATTACAAAGATTTTTAACTCAGTACTCAATTTAAGCAGCATTTTGAAAACATGCTAAGGTTTTTTCCTTAAAACACTATGATGGTTTTCAAGTTAATATCTCTACATTGCTTAGTATTATGTTATCTTAAGGGTTTTAAGATACCAGCTCAAAATGCTTCTCTGTAGATATTCAGATTAAAAAAAAAAAAAAAAAAGTTAAAGTAAGATATTATAGCCATCAAGATAAATTATTGACTTGGCCAAATATTAGAAGCTCTGTAAGACTCTTTTAGCGCCACTAAAGGATGTTACTGTCTCCGGGGGAACAAAACACACTATACCTAACCCTAAAGATTTTAAGTTTTATGCTTGACAATTTGTGATAACTGACAGTTCAAGGACACCTCAGTTAAAGCATCTTCTGCTTATATATAATGCAGATACAGCAGAAGGAGAATAAACCCTCTTGTTCAACAGATGGCACAAAGGGAAGAGGATTAGGATGAAACAAGAATATAAAAAAACCCTTCTGTATACTTGGTACAAAAGTCTAATTTCACAATAAGAGATCAGCCACATTGGTATAGTGGCCAGGTACTATAACTATAAAGAGAATAGGGATATTGTTGGCAAAATAGATCAGCTGTAAATAAGTTTGAACATGCAACAGAAGTGGAGTTCTGCACTACTTCCTTATGTAATGGATAGGGAACTTGCTTAAAAAAAACCAATAAACACATGGCAACAGGTTATCTTTTCAAGGTCTTTTGAGATTTCTTTTCACATTTTGTTTTTATAATTCAGATGAACACTATTTATAATTCAATAGGCATGGTAAAAAAGATTGCCTTTGCCATATAGGTTCAAGAAGTTAAGCAATTGCTTGACATCTTAACACAGGAAACCAAGTGGATAAAGAACATAAACCACTCAGTGTCTGTGGGGAAGAACTGTGTACAAATCTGAATTATTTACTGTTTATACTCACTGCTATTAGTTTACTCAGGCATGACTACACAGCTATACCAAGTCAAGACCATAATTCATGAATGTAGTTTAGCACACCCTTTAATTCAAGCGTTCAAGCTTCCTTTAATCCAGTAACATTTGTATTAGGGAATAAGAATTCTCCATGTGCTAAAAGCACAAGGAGTTTAATACATGAATCTACAAATAAGTAAGTCTTTTTACTTACAGTGCATTTTATTATTTTGGATAAGTTAATTCTGTCATTTAAAAAAAATTATTATGAGTTTTGTCTACTATATCTAAACATTCTGTCAAGAATCCAGAGCAACACTGTGCTCATCACACATAAGCTCCGAGTCCATCCTCTCTCACAAGTTCTCAAAGTGAGAACAGCTATCCAATCTTACCCTAGAGCAATATTTCAGTACAGAACTGAAGTCCCATGAGGGAAGAGTGATTGTATTGCTTAGCAAGGGTAGACAGAGAAACACAAATTCCAAATGAAGGCAGTCACACATCAGACTCAAAAAAAGTGTGAGAAGTAAAATGGGAAACAAAGATCAGCAACAAACTAAGAACACTGAATCAGACATCCCACATCTTTTTGCCACATAAACTTCTACACAAATACCTTTTTGATCCCTGATACGGCAACTGACCAGGTCAGACTGCAAAAACTCTATTTAAAGCAATCTGTAGCATCTTTTACATAACTTCTGAATTTCCCTAATGTACAGTTGCATACAAGTTTGACATCTCGCACTGTGGAGATGACTTTCACATACCTTAGATTAATAAGTATAATAGATTAACAATTCAAACTGCCAGCACGTTCTGCTTTTTTTTTTTTTTTTTTAGGAAGTGAATTTCCACTTGAGTACGAAGAAAATAATTGTATTCCTTATTTTTCATTTTCCTCACAGATGGGAATTCAGGGTGCAGTACATCTGCTTAAAAACTGGTTAAATTATCTTGAACAGAGAGGTGACTTGATATATGCAATATGATATATTTTTTGAGAGCATACATCTCATCTTCACCGGGAGTATCTACACTTGGTGGAGTTTTCATCCTATTCACAAAGTTTGTATTTTGAAACCTTAGGAAGACATACAGGAGAACAATTTTAATATAAATTTAGTTTAAGAGACAAATCGGGGATTAGTATAGACTAGTCCTTTGGAAAAAAAGGAGAAAGTTGTTATTTCAAATCACTTTCTCCTTTCATACTTAGAGAGGAATTGCATGCTTTGAGCAAATGCCTTCTGTGGTTTTGCACATTTATGTTAATTTCCAAGAAAAAATAGGAAAGCTTTAATTTAATAAATTCATGAAGCATCTTTTTTCCCCCCAATTTGTTATGGAGACAGAAAATTAAAACTGCACATCTCACTTTAATGCAATTGCCTTCATATTAAGTGGAACTATCCACGTTGCAAAAAATGTGTAGGTGTATATATTTATATACTGGCTTTTCAGATTGAAAGTAAAGAACATTTTTCTAACTGTATGAGTAGTGGAAAGATGGAATAGGCAATCCAGGGAACTGCAGAATCCATGTACAGGCAAGCAAAAAATGATACCATGCCTCTTAGAGATGATCAGTTTTGGTCATCCACTGAAGTTGTTCCCAACCTTAAATTTCTATGAACACTATGAGAAACAGAAGAAGATAAATTCTCTCAGAGTCCATAAAACTTGCCTCAGAAACTGATATATATATCAAGTCTGTTATACTTTTCCAAACTTTTCAGAGTATCTCACTAGGTTGTACAATTTCATTAGCCTAATTTATAGGAAAGGAATTGAATTGATTTTACATCAATGGAAGTGGGATCAAAATTACCTTTTAAAAATTATTTTATTGCTACTCTACCATGTAGCAGCTTGAAAAGCCACCACAGTAAGATTTACAACACTTTTAATTATTTATTACATAACTCTGTCAAGATCTGAGGCAATATAAAATGCTTTTACTTAGCATCACAGACACAGCTGTAATCAAATCTTACTTACGCAACCGGGATAAATAAAAACCTTGTCAAGGAAATCCTTAACAATATAGTTTGAAGCAAGAATAAATAATATCTTTATAAATACACAACAAAATTTATTACAGTTTCAATATCAAACTACTATAGAAAACAACAATCAAACATTCACACAGTTTTCTGGTAGAAAGTATTCAAGTCCCTACTAATTTATCCACCTTCACACGACAGCAGCATATACAGTTTTTCTGTTCAACAACCATGTAGTCCTTGGTAAGTGCTATAGAGATGTTACTGGGAGTAAATATGAGGCCTTGCCCTTCAGATTGTTGCTACAGTAATAGGATGGTTGGCAGGAGAAATAGGAACTTAATTGCTTCTCTCTTCAGCAATGGCTTTATACAAATAGCATAGGCTGGGAGAAACAGGAAGAAAAAATATGTAACTTTAAATTTTGTTATTTAACTGCCTGCTCACATCCAGAACTAAAAAAAAAAAAAAAAAACCTCAACAAAACAACCAAACTCCAAGGGAAAAGAAAAAAAAAAGAAAACAAAGAAGAGAGAAGAACATGCTCCTTAAAAAATTTAAAAGGGTACATACATATTGCACTGCAGTTGGATCTTTGGAGTATTGTTTGCTTACCATTCACATGAGGTAAAAATGAAAGGTACCTCCTGCTAACACAAAATAGATCTCTTCTTATAGCAGTGATGTGTTCCCCCATTCGTTAACCCATAGTGGGTAGGAAGTAGGTAAAGGAAGAGCATTTGCTGGAGAGCGAGGGGTAAGAGGAACAAATGGGAACCTCTGAAATGTACTTATTTTACAGATGTTTAAGAAGTATTTCTGTAAAAAGAAATTAATATCAAAATGGGGAAAATAATTACAGCTTTGTAACTGCATTAGACATAACTTACAGATTTCCACAGACTTACTAGGCCTGAGCCAACTCTTTCATGTTAATCTAAAGATCATAACTTCTGTCAGACTGCAAGGAAAAAATGGCACAAGATTTTTTTTTTTCTAAGAGTCCATGATGTGGGAGAAGTTGAATACCAATATTATGTATACATCGAGGGTGTGGCCGCACTTCATGTGCACTTCTTAAAAGCTGAAATAAGAGAAAATGCTACACAATTACAGTGGTGAGGCAGGACAGCTCAATAATTAGGAGCAGTAGCAGCAGTTAGCAGAAGAATGAACCAGCATAGCAAGGGGAGGAAGCAACAGCAACATCTGGCAGAACGTCAAAAGCCCCCAGTCACAGCATAAAGCTCTGGCAACTTCAACTAGGCTTGTTGCCTCACAGGACTCCACAGATCCCAAAAGTAAGGAAAGCTTTAGTTCAGGAGCAGGCAACAATCAGCTGGCCTTGCTGTTGCCTTGGCAAAGAGGATTGCAAAATTATTATTGTTATATTTCAGGGATTAGCTCTTCTATGCTATCTGTTTATTTTTAATAAAGTATTGTTTGCAGAGTCAATTCATTTGCAAGAAAAAAATTAGCTCAGTGCTCTTGAGATTAATTCTTGCAGATACCCAGGCATTATACAAGATGTTACCTTAAATTTCAACCTGGCCTTTGCTGTTGGCAGTGGTGTCCTAGTGGAAAAATTGCATTATACAGCTAATCATTGGAACAATCTAACTCTGCATCTTACAACTTTCAAATACCCACCATGAAACAAGTGATACAAAAGCAAGACACTGTGGTTTATCTTAAGTATGTGCATTTTTTCAATCAATAATTAATTCTTAAATTTTGTAGGCTGTGCTTTATGGAACATTACAGTAGGGTATCCATCACGTTTTTCATTAATTTGAAACATTAAAAAAGCAGCCTCTAAATTTCCAAGATATACCTTGCAGAGTATAAATACAGTGTGTATGGGGGGGAAGTGATTTTTTCAAAATAAATCATGAGGTTAATCAGTGGCATAGTTTTGTTTTAGCATAAGAGTGACTGCATATGAACTCTGAAAAGTAAATTGTCTGAAGGCTTGAATAAATACTTCACAAAAATAAGGAATAGAATTTAAAAAAAAATCTATGGCTTTTAAAAGTTGCTGCAAGTACTACAGTGGTTTGGTGGGTGGAAAGACTCATTTTACCCTCTTTCCCACTTTAGTAAGTCTAGAAAAAAATAAAAAGGAAGGAAAAAATAGACCATACTATTTGGTTTATCCAGAGTATTTAGAATACCACAGTGTACAATGCAAGATAAGCAGTAACACATGCTGTTTTGATATGAGTTGCTTTATCACTACAGCAGAGCAGCAATATCCTCAGCAGCATTCTGCAGACTGAGCTGAATCTAATCATAACTCTGTAGCCAAGGGATGCACAGTACATCTTCTATTTAGTCTAACTACTTATCACCAAATGCCATAGCCACCAGAATGTTTTTTTCATTTAACATTAGAACAGATTGGCTGTAGACCATTAATCAGAGCCAAATATGGAATGAACAAGCATGTGAGAAACAGAATTCAACCATAAAAAAAAGGCTTCACAGTTTCATTTCATAATTGAATGACCTGCTAGAATAAAAAGTATCTACTACACAACAAGATTACCTGTAAAAAAAAAAAATCTACTAATAATGGTGTTTGTTTCAGTACTTAAATAAATTAAGTCACACAAACTGCATCAAGAATGTCATTGTAATAGTCTCTAGGACCAGTGGGTCTTCTATAAATAATGCATATGGTCAAGGTAGCATCTTGAAAAAGCTCAAACTAAAGTGTTCCTAACATGGTTACATATAACCATAACATGGAACTAAACAGTTCCACAAATTTAATGCACAATTACAGTTGAAAGGTAGTGTTTCAGAAAACCCCAAAATACAAAATGATAGGGGGTTCTAACAGCTGTAGCTAACACCAGACTTATCCCTCCTCTATTTTGCGTCATTCTAAGACATATTGTAACCGTGTGCAATTTACTTTATACTTTCACAGGAAAACAAACAGGATGTTCCATGGAACAAATTTTTTTTTTTTTTTTTGGTGAAACCAACCAAGCTAGCTCCAGAAGCTGGCCTTGTGGCTGTAACACAAAGAAGATGGAACAACCTGTAAAAATTAATTTAGCTATGTGTGAGTCAAGAATGTGCACTAGTATAGTCACTTTAGTACTTGAAGCACTATTCCATGGTGTATATCCTACAAAGAACACATGAGCTGTCACAGCTCCCAGTAAATTTAAATTATAAGAGACCTCTACAAAACAAACAAAAAACCCCCAACAACAACAACAAAAAACCCAAACAAAAAAACCAAATCCAGCAAAAAAAACCCAAAACCCAAAAACCACAATTAAAAAACAAACAAACCAACCAACCAAATCAAACCAAAACAAAAAAAAAAAAAAACCCCAAACCAAAACCACAGCACAAAAATCCATTCTTATATATGAAGATAGTAAATATTCACAGTTACAGTTTGAGGTAGACCCAGAAAACAGAACTATGCCAACTAACTCCCCACATGGTGACTTGGTAAGGCCAAACTTCTTCCTTCTGTAAATCTGAGAAGAATGTCTATAAGAAAGCAGAGTTTGTTAACAACAATTCCCTCAGGTAGTATATAAGTGGTTTATTGCCTTTTCAAGTTCCTTTGAATCTAAAGATTATACAATACAGTGCCGTATTTCTCAGATACTGATGAGTTTAATATGAAACTGAAGCTGAGTAAGCAAATAATTACCTCGGTTAACAGAAAAAAAACCTGAGATCCCGTCAAATTCAGAGATACAAGATTTATCCTCATGGACAGCAGTGTAGGTCCAGGGACATGTACCAACATGTTAAATATAGCAAGGTGCAGATACAAATGAATCAAATCGTCACATTCTTGGGACTGGCCTACCTAAGTCCTTCTGCTTTACTTTCAATGTCAACACTCTTCTCCTTTTCATGTGTGGGGTTGTTTTTTTTTTTTTGGCAAATCAGACACATTACTGCTGTGAAAACTGTTTCGATGGTACATGTGCTGCATACACTCACTACTACTGCACCTCCCAGTGACTGCCTTTCCCTCTTCTTATAAAAGACACCTCTAATGCTGCAATCATCAATATTGTCTTTTATCATACATTTTGTGGTCTAACATGCATTCTTTATTTTAAAGGGCCTTACAACTGACTGACATCCTTGTGGTAAGGCAAGCTAAACTTAATGCTTGACCCGATATGAGCACAGCTCTACACAGCCCTTTTCCTCCCATGCCATTGATTCATGTCTTTCTGAATAACACAAGTCTAATTAAGGCCAAGTGTTTTTCAAATCCCTGACACAAATTTGAGCAAATTCCCTGTACTAAAGTCAGCTGAAATTCCTGGTCAATATATACTGTGGAATCAGGCAGAGGCAGAAGTGGAGACTCAAAAAAATCACCTTCAGCCATGAACTGAACAGATTTCCCACTGATTAGTTTAATATATTTTCTACTCACAAGGACAGCTCATCACTTACAGAACACAACTCAATATTTATCCCAAGGCCACATTTATGCATAATTCAGCAGGAAACTGCTATGTCCATTGGGAACTTTTTTTAAAAAGTTAACTTGTTGAAAACTGATGTTTGGATCCAGCCAAAAGTATTTGGTGGGGGTTTTTTTGTTTCTTTGGTTGGATTTTTTATTAAATGTTTTTTTCACACCTGTGTAAAAAGAAGCAAATGAAAAATATATTTTGAAAACCAACATTTTAAAATTACAGCCTTAGTTTTTTAAAATGACAGAACTAATATTATTAAAGGATAGACATCCAAATTGAAAACCAGAACAGTACTTTCTAATTTTATCACAGACAGAAAAAAGTTTCAAGTATCAACCCAAAGTCTTACATGTATGCAGCTTAAAAGTTTGGGTGTATATGAAGAAAGCCATTTCCTACTCCCTGAGAAAAATTAAAAAAAAAAATTAAATTTCATTATGCAGCATGCATTTATATAGCACACAGGCATTCTGAGTTCTACATTTGGCTCTTTGATCAAAAGCCCCTCAATAAATCCAGTTTTTGAGAAGAAGGGAGGTGATCTTTAGCAATCACATTAAAGAGAGCAAGCATACACACTTCCTTACTCATCCATAACACAACAGAGGAATAGGACATAAAGCAGAGATTTACTTTAATTGAAGACTGTTTTAGAAGCATTATCAGAAATTTCACCACTTAATTTGTCAAATATATTTGAAACTAGAAAAGCAGGAAGAAAACATTGTTCTTCATATTTTCCAGAGGGGAAAAAAACACACTTAGCTTGTCTATTTTGTTGCTATTAATTCGTCTCTGCATTCATGTAATATTATTTAGCTTAAAGAAAGTGTTTCCACATATATTTAATTTAATTTTTCCTGTACTTGCTCAAATAGTAAACCAATGTCTTTACAATAGTGAGAGAAATTATGACAAAGGACTTGGGTTGGATTAAGAATTCATGTTCCACTGTGTTTGGCTGACTGTGCCTGGATGCCAGGTGCTCACCAAAGCCACCCTATCACTCACCTCCTCAGCTGGACAGGAGAGAGAAAATATAACAAAAGGCTTGTGTGTTGAGATCAGGCCCAGGGAGAGATCACTCAATGATTACTGTCATGGGCAAAACAGACTCAACTTGGGAAAAAAATAATTTACTGACAAGAAATGCTCACGTTCTCATAACTTCTATGTATGTCTTCAGATGTCTCCAGAAAACAAAAACAAAAGGTGAAAACATGATCTGTATCACAGTTTATTACAAATTTTAAAAAGTTGATAACTGGACAAATTGGGGGGAAAAAGTCATTTAAATACCATGTTGAAGTGGCAGTATGTTAGTAATTTGCTTAACTTACTCATTAATGGCAGCTAATTAAAATGTCAGCCCTATAGAACTTTAACCACTCACAGCTTTCACTCTTTTTTGTGACGCACGTGAAGTTTGGATTTCTTCCCAGCATAACTGCTTTAGTAAAAGCTGGGAACAAAATATATCAGAAAAAAACCTCAAAATAAATTAACACTTTATTTAGAGGCTTCTTTTCTTTTTGTGTGACAATATTAGAAATAGATTAGTCTCTCAACTAAAACATCCTTGAAGTATTCAATAACCAAAGTTCCTCAAGAGTGGAAAGAAGACCTGGGAGGACAACAGAATCAGTATCCTTCCAATGTCTGTCACTAGCACTCTGGAGAAGACTCCATCCCTGCTTTATAGTCACAGTGTTTCAGGATCAGCCTCACCTTTTGTAAGCTGCCATGGAACAAAAATGCAAGGAGCAAATAGGAGTATCAGTAGTCTCACATACATTGACCATAGTTTCCAAAACACATACAAGCTATCCAATTAATTAGCACATAAAATAAAAGTAATGATCAGGGTAACCTGAAATTACTTTAGCTATCATTTTAAAATATAAAAATGTAACCCAAAATGTATACCAAAAGAAAGACTATTTTCCTATTTTAAGAATACCCATAATGCAATCTAAATGTGTATCTTGCCTTTTTTTTTTTTTTTTTTAATCTGACCGTTTTTCCACTGAATTTCCTGGGAAGTTTTACTATTCACATTTCAACATTACCTACAGAACCTTCAGTCAGGAATGCCTTAAAAAAGGTTTATTTCCAGCTTGTAGACAGCAGAACTTTCACACGGGTTGGCAGAACAAAATGTCCCTCCTAGCATGCAATTTCTTTTTTGACTTTCTTTTTGTTAGAAGGAGGACAGATTCCTGCAGACACCACTTCACTGCAAGCATGGAGGGCAGACAACTTTGTGTCACATAATAACATCCAAAAGGTAGCTGTGCTCCTTGAGAAGCAGTGATTACAGGGCATCATTTGATGAGCTAGTGTCTATAAAGCAAATTATAGCAAAACAATCATATATCTCTGCCTTTTCACATATATTCAATGGATGTCAGACAAATTGTTTCACCAGTCCAATAATTTTCCTCTGTCAGCTTGTTTAATGAAAACAAGAAGGAAAAGGAGGAAAGTCACCTTACACATATTTCTGTCATAAACTGCATCGAGATAACTTTTGAAGGCCAAAAGGCTAAAATAATACTCCAAAAACATGTTGGTGAATTTAATTACATCTTCTGCTAAACCGTATTGTCTATATACAAAAATAATGAAGTTTACAGTAGTAAGTCAATTGCAATGTTAAGGAAAGCAAGGGGTGAATTTTATAGAGTGTAAAGAGCTTTCTAATGTCTTTGGAATGGTGTGCTTGTGGTTATTATCATGATTATTCCAGATGACAAAGTCTGTAAGATGTAAGGTTATTGACCAGTGTGCAAGCGATATGAGGCACTGGCATAAAATGTTGATAGCAAATGTCCTCAAATATCATGTAGATTAGACCAAAAACGAGTCTTGTTCATTTGGCAAACCTTTCAAATTGAATTTCTTCTTATGGGTGTTTTGGCCTGGATTCAGATGAAAGGAATGTCTTTCTTAAATCTTTAAAATAAGTAAGACTTTAAAACTGGTTGACAGCAGTTTATTCCATATTTTAAAATTAAGAGATGACACAAAAGTAGTAAAGGAAAATTCTGTTTTCTCATTGCATCTGAATTGAAAGTATGGTCTTGATATGCTGTAATTGCTGCCAAGTACTTGCTCAAGCTCTTTCACTACAGTTTAGTCAGGATTCACTTCCTTCTTCTCTGAATTTGAGTTTTCGTAGTAAACCAAGCAATGTTTCTTTGTTCACTGAGTCAAGCAGTAATTGCCCTGAACTGAAAAACTTTATTTTTACACTTATCACAAGAGACAACAAGCTCAATTTAGAAGGTCTATAGAGCTCTCTCCCCTCCTTCTTACAGACAGGTCTAGCCTGAAGGTCTCTAAGCTGTTCACTCCAAATTCTCCCCACAAATAAGACACATTTCTTTAGAAGGTAATCCAGATAAAATTTCTTTTCCAGATTTACTACAAAATACTCTCTCTTTAAAAAAACAACCAAACAAAAATCCCAAACAGCCAAGCATCTCCAGAGGAACTACTACTAAATAACACTTAGGTGTTGAGTCCTCAAAAAGTTTAAGGACAAGGAGAAACACAATTAACATTGTCCAAAACTAGAACACCTTCCTAGACTGTAAGTGTCAAATTAAAAGATCCATTTTAGCTGAGACCTCCTCTCATACCCCTCCCTCCCAAAATTCCCCAACCCCAAAATGTCTAAAGTCAAGTTTCCTTTATTTTTCAGGCAACAACTCTATTAAACCTAGAAGCAACGCACATTAAATACATTCAGTAGCATCAGCACTTGATCACTAATATAGATGTGAGTCCACTGACAGCTCTTCGCCACTTTACAGAAATGGTAATAACATACCCGGGACTATCACAAGCAGATGGCAAGATGGTAAGAGAGCACTTCTTGAAATCTGAGTGCTAGTTTCAATCTAGGATATGTCTAATTGATTTACCATGTGTAGTCATAGGTATTTCTTGCCAAGTTTCTGGAAATACAATTTTCTTCCTCCCTATCATGGTTAAAATCAACATGCCAATGCCCAGCACAGAAAAGTACGCAGAAGATAATTTTCAGTGTTCTATATAATATGAGTCATATTATGAGCTCTGCTTCCCCTTCATTAGCCTCTCTGGTAGCTCTTAAAAATTAGCTTACCAATTACATTTAAGTGGTTTAACTGATGAGGTTCTAAAGTGTGGGGGTGGGGACAGAGGGGTAAGAATCAAATTAACTTCAGCCACATGAAGTCCCTCAAATCTGGCCAAGGCAACAGAGGTATTGTGCTTTAAAACAGAAGCTTATGACTTATAGCACCTATAAGCTCTTTTTCAAGCACTGATTTAAGTGGCAAGAGTTAATTCTATCATGTGCACACTTCTCTGACAGACACAAATTCTACACAGCAACAGCCCTAAACTTCCTGGCTTCTTCTGCAGCAGTATAATATTAAGTTGTAACTTGAGACCCAGTGAGGGTGTGCAGTAGCCCAAATACCACTTGAATAATAGTGTGATATGCCATTTCACAATCTGAGGAAGCCAGTCTGTAGTCACCCGGGGAAAAACATAAGCACTTGCAAAAAAACACAAACAAACAAAATCATATTTTTTATATATCATGGTTTAAGCTTCCGAATGAGGCACACTGAAAAAAAAAATCTTTTCAAACCGTTGAGAGTATATTACAGGTTTTTTTGTGCTTGGCACCTAACGTCCGAACTGATCTCACTGTTTTCAATAGGATACCCATGCCATTAAGAGTCAGAGTGGTAGAATGACATCACAGTCTACAGCACTTTATTTACAGAGCAAATGCATTTTAGTATGTGAAATACTTCATATAACTGCAGTAGATTGCAACCATCTTTCATATTGTACATTCTTTATGTGCCGTCCCTTTGACAAGCCATGATTAACCTTACAGTTCAGAATTTTTTAATCATGTCAGACTTGCATTAAGATAAACAGATAAACATTTTTCTCTTTTACAAAACAATACATTGTAAACTGCATGAAGCACGTTCGTGATTAATGCTATGAACAATTAGGTTAGGAATGTTTTTTGAGACCTTGGTTATCACTACAGCTCCAATTATACTGCAAATTCTTAAATTCTTTCAAAAAGAATTGCAAGTTCAGAGGCCTAAATTTAATTTAGAGAATTTTTTGACATATTATGCTAACAAAATTCCCAGTGTATAATCCCATACGAAATATGGGACAAGTAAATCAGTATTTTAGTATACATGTCTTTTCCTGCATAACTTTTATTACATTTACATGTATAAGTATCACAGAACTAATTTTTTTCATAACCAATAAGGAATTACATTTAATGTTGCTTTTGTATCACGCTGCCTCGTATCTTCTAGAGGCACTCTGGCACTAGGCTTTGCCTTGACAAGTTCTTTTGAATTTAAGAATGGGCACTGTTCAAAATTATAAGATTTAATCAGAGAAGTTTGGGGGAATTATTTTACTGCACTGTATTCTCGAAAATACTTGAACATAATTGATGGAAAAAAATCACAACTGCACAATTTCTTTAGGTCACACTGAAGTCAAATGTCAGGTGCTCACTACTTGTTACTTCAGTATAAAAGCACTTGAGTCTTTTGCTTCCTTTTAATATGCCATCCCAAGAATACAGAGCTTCATTCTATTTCCATTTCCATCACAAACAGGTACAGTTCACTTATTTTTCAATATCTCTGCTTAGCTTGTTTATAAAACTAATCAGTATGAATGTTTGTTTGTAAAACTGTAGAACATACTGTCTGTTTGTTTATAGCACTGATCTCTAGGAAATGCCTGCACTGAGGCATGTAAAGGTCAAGATCTTTAAAATCCCCTTCTCCCAGTCAAGGTAACATTTTCAAGAAGCAGAAAGGTAATAACAATACTGAATATAGGAAAGAATTAAAGCCTTAATTTCTTCCCTCTGCAGCAGGCTTTGATGCACTATTTAAATATAAAAATAGGAGGAACAAAGCCCGTACAAATGGCTCGATAACTGCTGGAATAACCACTGTCTGTTACGGCACATTCTAAAAGGTTTTTTTTCTGAGATCTTATTAGCAGACAAGCAAAATGGCTCAACAGTCAAACACAAAAGTATTGACAGCCGCATCTCAGAATTCACTTCATCAATCCCTTAACCAATTTCTTCTGAAGACAAAGGTTTTTATAGATTTATATTTACACAGCTCTTTACATGTTACCATTCTCTCAGAAATTTGCTTATTACACTACTAAATTTTCAATGAACTTCACAGAACATAATCATTTCAGCATACACGTGCAATTAGACAAAAATATGTCCAAAGCATTATAAAGGAAAAAAAAAAAAAGACTGTATTTAAAAAACAGAAATTGAAAATGAAAAAACACTATGCAACTTGAAGTATGAAATCCTTCTACATGTATCTTAAAGGCTATTGATATACTTAATAGGATTGATAAAATGTTTTCAGAAATTAAACTTTATTTTTTTGTTTTCCATCAGTTCTGCTTAGCTGAAAATTCTCCCTTTTTCTAATCCTTCAGTTCCACTTTTCTAGTACCTTACATTGGGAAAGCTATCACTGGTAGTTAGAAATAGCTTTTCAGATCAGAAATAGCACCATATTAAAATATAAACATTCAATCTCTACTTCTTTAAAAGCCCAAGAATTACACATATGAATCCTTCCTCTTATCTGAAAAGGGCTATAATTCATAATTACTGGTACTACTTGTAAGTGGTGGTAGAGCTGAGAATTTCTTGAGTGAAATAGATAAAATAACTTTCAGAAATGGAGGAACAATGACACACTGATTCTTGAGGACTTTTAGTCTCACAATCCAGGACATAAAGACAGAGGTAAAACCAGCACAATTTCTTCTTGTGGATACTTCTGAATTACCACCTTAGGCTTTCATGGCTCTCTCCTGTGAATCTCATCCCTCATGGGAGCATTCAGGGATCTCAGATTCCTAGTTCTGCACAAAAAGCCTGGAAAACCAGTGGCCACTGGTGCCACAGAGGTTGCCATGTTCCTGAAATGAATGTACTGGTAGAAAAGTCCTCAGAGTCCTCCCCAGACAGCTGAAGAGAAGTAGGACAATCTCTGATGAAATGAAGAAATGACAACTACAGTAGCTGATTAATGGCAATATCAGGGGCTTCAGCATGCAGGATCTCCACTCTATCTAGAGATGCAGGTAGATTTACACTGCCATGAAACAATCAGTGTTGCTGTAGCTGGACTAGTATGCACACCAGCAGCTACCTGGGTTATTACTATGTGAGCTGTGTTTATGTAGGGTGCACTCACAACTTCAATGCAAGAGCACTCTTCCAATACATACTTAAGATATTGTTTATTACTTACTGAAACAAAAATTGACAGATGTAAGATTTGCATTTGTTTACAGTTCTCATATTTTTAATGCAAATTAAGCATATTCTTCATCAAGGCATGTCACCAGTTGTATTCCCAAGGGAAAATAAGTCAATAGAAACAGTTCTTATTTTAAATGCTGATTTCTTGTCAAAAAGATGGCATGACATATCAACTCCAGCAAAGTTAGTTTTTCTGATTAGCTTATTTTGTTCCCTCCTCCTCCATTGTAATATCTGATTGACTTAATGGCTCACTTCAGAAAACGGAAGCAATTAAATGACTATTTTTTTCCTTCTAAAGTACCTATTACAACTGCGTTTTTTTGCTGTTTAGTTAGAAATTGCTTCTTTTTAAGATAAGTATTTGCATTCCTTTTCCTATATTTCAGTTACTGGTTTTGAGCTAATGACAGAATTATATTCAAAGAAAAATGGAAGTGATTGGGTTGACTGAATGACATAGTCTTGATTTCACCACATTTATTCTGTACTGATAAGTAGTATATTCATAAAGCAAATGGCTTTACTACTTGGCTTTAAAGAGGAGAGACCATGCAAATTCAGGAACATAGATTTTAATTTCATGGAATAAAAAGAGATCAAATTGTTTGGCTGTGAAACAGAAGTAGTAGTCATGGAGAAACTAGTACCTGTCCATAATTAGAAATTATGAAATTCACATTCCCAGTGCTTAGGAAATTTTAAGGTTTACAGATAAACAGCTAGACTGAATTAAAAGAAATACTACACTCCTTTCTTCTTTTCTGTGCAATGAGCATTGACTGCTTTTCCTGAAATGTCCTGAGAATCATTTTCACTGGTGTTATTTCATGCCTTCAGATAGATTTTTAACTACAAATTGATTTCAGCTATATTTTGCTTTGTTATTTGGAAGAGAAATTACACAGTATGCCCCAAAAGTGTGCACTGAGATAATCTAGCTTTGCATTTTATAACTATAGTGTGTTAAAAAGAGCATTAGAAGTTATTTAAATCTATTGAATAATGGTGACAAAAATAATTTAAAATAGATTTCTTAAAATATTAAACTCAGCAAACAGTACAATGAAAACATATTTTTATTTAGAAATATAAATAAGTCAGAATTAAAAGTACATTGCCAAAGCATCAGAGCAAATTGCTCCAAAAAGTCCATTCTAACCAGCAAATGTGATATTCCCTACATGTGTGCAAGTTTCTATACAAACATTGCTTCTATTTTGTACATTCTCTCTTAGATATGTGTCATTTTACATTTAGAAATGTGGAACATAATAAGTATTGATCTGACAACTCCTAAATTGACTAGAATAACTTCTTCCTCCTCCTCCCCACCTTTTTTACCTCCTAAGCCCATGTGGGAGAAAAGAATAATGATTTTTAGTTAGTGATCAAGATTCAAAAGAGAAAGGGAGAAAGAGCTTACAAAATTAACCTACATTCGTAATATTTTACTTGTACTTACTGCAAAATTAAGTACTTACCAAGTTTTCTGAATTTGTCAACTAGATTCAGCTATAGAGGTATTTTGGGGGAGGTGTTGGCTGCCTCAAGACAGTGGGATCAAGACAGCATACTTTATTTTACAATAGTAGATTGGCCTTTGTAAAATAATGACTTTCAAACACTGATTAAGGTGCAATTCTACTGCTGTTTTCCTTCCTTCCTTCCTTCTAATTTAATTCATCTTATGCCAAATAGTTGTACAATGTATTATAAAAGAATTCAAATCTGAACACACTCTGATGACAGAAAGAGGAACACAAACCATCCTTTGCAATTATGGCATGCAGCATGTGAAGGTACATTAAAATTACATTACTCACTGTAACAAAGTGTCCTTCACTGTATCCGCAAATACAATTTTCTCCCATTTTCAAATAATTTTAGACTGTCACAATAAAGTGAAGCAGCTTCAGCATTTAGGATTGGACTCTGACAATCCTAAAAGTGTCAAAGGTTTTCTTATAAGATAACCTTAGATATTCTTGGCAGTTATAGGTACTGAACTCAGTGAACTCAGGTGTTATTCATTGATTTAAGGACAACTTGGCTTTAGTTGTAATGTATGTCCCTTTGGAAACCAATACTTTGTTCCTATTTGGTCACAGTCTAACAACTGATTTCAACATGACAAATATTTTGTTGATAACATTTTTGCCCACTGTAGAATCATTATATAGTAATTAGCATGAAACACATTATTTTTATTGTCACCTGGCTGTTTTCAGAGATAAGGTATTTATGCTTGGTCCAACCCCTCATTTCAGAACATTATGTCCTTGACACATGGCAATCGAAAAAAAGGTTGTTAAAATTGCCTTTCAGATGGCTTAAAATAACCATATAGATAAAGAATGAGTAAACTAATTTGTTCTGCACTCATGTATACCTGAACGCATAGCATCTTTTTGAATGCTTTCATAATCATGCCAGTCCTTCCTTTTCAAGCCGTCAGTCCAGGTAAACAGCTGTCCATCTCCCAGCCCCAATGGAAGTGTCTGTGAAAATAGTAAATAAACGAACAAATAAATATATACAAGCATATGTGGTTTCCATTATTACAGAGGAACACTCATGGCAACATAAGCAAATAAAACATTCAGGTTATCCAATGCAAATATTGAAACTTTACTGCAGTAAAGGAAGCTATTTTTCTAAACAGTGTGAGGAAACAGTGAATTTAGTTCTTGACAAATAATTAATTGAAGTATATCAAACAATGCGTGCTTAGCATTTCTTTTTCTTCTGATATGACTGCTTGGCAAGAAGCTCATGGAAGTCAAACAGACCACTGATAATGAATAGGTTTGAAAACTGCCTCATCTTTCAACTAATGAAGTACCCTGAATTTTTCCTTAAACTATCACTTGTGCAATATTGGAGTTAGAGTTACCATGTAGCTTTCAATGGTCCCCTTTAATATATTTTAAAATATTTTTAATAGCTACTGCTGAATTACTGCTATTCACAGAAGGTCAAAGGACTGCATCAAAGGCACAGAGCAGAGATCCTCAAACCACTTTCAAATCCTGTAGATTTTTCTTCATGATAAGCAATAAGGGGGAAAGAACTAAACACACACCACCACCGCCACCAAATACCCAGAAAAAACCCTCCATACAACATTTTCATCATTCTGTCTGCCAAATGCTAGTATTTTTATGAAAAATAAGAATTGAAAAGTCCCATTAGAAGTACATGAAATGTAGATCTGTAGGAGTACTACAAAGCTGTGGAAGGTTTCAAATAAAGTTACCCTCTTTCTAAATGCTTAATTTACAGAAAAATGTGGTAAAGAAAGTGGACCAAATTTTGAAAAGCAAAGATGATTGAATCAGTAGGTTTGAATCAGCAAGCTGTTCAGTACAAAGGGTATATATATAATACATGTTAGAAATGCTGTTATCAAAGTTATGTGAAAACACACTTGAAAAGCAGTTCCAGAGACACAACATCTGATCAGCCTTCTAAGAGAAAATATTAAAAGCTCTACAAAAATCTTATGCACATGTAACAGTGATGCTTTGCACTTCATGTATCAAGTTTGTAAACCCACTGAACATCGGACTCACCCAGCTTCCCGTACTCTTTACACTACTGGCTGGAAAACTACAGAACTGTATGACACACACAGGGTCCAAGCGAAACTGTCCCAGCATGCTCAGTTAGGGTTTCTCTTTATAGGACAGACAAATATTTGCCAAGTTACACGATGCAGATCTGGTATCTAAGCCATCCTTAAAAGTGGGGTTCTAAGGCTTTTGAATTTCTAAGTAAGAAGTCAGGAATGCCAGGCATGACTGGTTACCTTCAAGCAAAGGATGCTAGAAATCGTGGCGGACAAAAATTCATGCACAAAATCTCTGTTTGGGTCAGCTGAGAACATTGGATATTTAGGGTAAAGTGTTGTGAGCTCAGTGCTATCCAATAAATTCCTAAGATACTAAAAATAATCCATCACATTCTGCTTGCATGACCTATATGGTTTTAGTCTTAATATTAAAGGTAACTTATGCTACACAATACCAAAATGCAATCCAGTCTGTGTTTATTCTTTTATTAAAACTTTTGCAGACATATTTCAAGAAAACACTCTGTTTTCATATTAACATAAGTCAGAGATTCACACCTGGAAGAACCAAAGAACTTAATAAATCCTGATAAAAATATTTCAGGTTATCAAAATATCTAACCTTTCATGTCCTTGAAATGAACTCACTAAACTCAATAATTCTTGAGTTCAAACAATCCTAATATTCTAATAGTAATATGAAATTGCTTGTTTTTTAAAGTCAGAAGCATAAGGTATAACAGAGGCTGCAAGAGAATTAGTCATGATTCTTGAGCCCAAGTTCCTAAAATCATCTACTCTGAGGCAATAGCTGGCTCCTTAAAAGTCAGGCCCAGACAGATTCACTTCAATTAAACTTCTACCTCTTGTCAGTATGGGTACAGCTGGTGTGAATCACTTGGTCTCAGAAAATCAAGACTATCAAAACTATCAAAAGCAGGATAAACTTTACTTTTGTGACCCTTTATTCCTATGCTAGCTTCTATCCCTAAAAATAGTGATTTAATGGTAAGTTTGCAGGTCACTGAAAGAAAGCTGAGTAGTAGATTTTAGAGCTGATTTCCTGTTGTCTATTTGCCTTTTGATGACATTACTCTTTAAAAATATTAATTACGTGTAGTTACTTTACCAGATAACATTTACAAGTCTAATGTGCCAACAGGTCCTCTTGCAAGCATAATATAGTTAAATAAATATATCCATTAAAATTAGGTTTGCAAAGTGATAAATATAAATCCAAATATCACACAACACACAAAAAGCTAATGGAAATCTTGCTGTGGCTTGTATTTTGGAAGGGTAACATTGCCCTAAGAGGACATAAGAAACAATCAAATCAAAAACCATAGTGTTGGTGCCAACATAAGTCCCTGTTTAACAACTGAGTTTTGTTTGGATAGTTGGGATTTTTTGGTAATAAATCCCTTAACTCCCCCACATCATACCATGGTGATTTTTCAGCTCTAACACCCTTTCAACATAAGGGGAATTAAATACAACACTCTTGCAAGTCACTTCTTAAGACTAGTATTGAGACAGCATCATCTCAATTCGGACTGAACGTTGTGACCCTTAGAGGGACTGGACTTCACAAAACTCACCCTGTGTATACACCAGTTTTACTTCTGCAGTGCACACGAAGCAGGGCTTAGGAAGGGATGTCAAGTTTCACAGCCAAACTCTCTGGAAAGAGCAAGAGTTTTGCAGTGAAAATTCTATAGCTCTGAAGAAATCAGAATGGCCTTTGGTATCGCCACTAAGTATCTCCCTTGTCAGCAACTGAAAGTGTTTTGTGTTTTCTTGGTTTGTTGTTGCTATATTGTTTAACAAGATACAAAAGCACTTCTGCCTAAGGGTAAACAAATTGCATTTTGAAAGACATCAGAACACAGTTTCTGGAATGTTTTAAAACTGCTAAAAGGCTCCATTTTAAAACTTTAAGTATGCTCACATGCCTCTTTTTCCCAGATGATGACTGGAAGAGCTCCCATTTCTAAAACATTTCTAGCTGAGAAGGAAGGAAAAGAAAACAAATAATAAAAAAATAGTAATATTCTAGTTCTCCATCTTTTTGTATACATTGACAATTTAAACTATTTTCTATTTTGCATCAAACTAGAACAAGTTCTAGTTTAATTATACACAGGTTGACTTTCTGGTATAATAGCTAGATAATAATACGCAAGAAAGCCCATAAACCTCTACAGTCCGTATCAGAAAGACAAGTTCTGAGTAGGTGAATATGACATCACAAAATGGAATGTGCCAGTGGATCCTGATTCTGAATTTTTGCCCAATATATATTCAACCATGAGCTGATATATAAAGATGAGAAAAAACCTCAGCTGATTAACTGAGACATACTCAGGATTTCCCCCTCCAAAACATGTCTAACATGTAAGTCACGCACACACAGTGTTGTCTCCCTTTACCACCTCTTGAACTCATCAACTGTTTTCATAATTTCAGAACTATTCTAATAGTAAATATCCCCCTGCATACAAAGTGCTGGATTTTGACTGCCTGTCAAAAAAATCCTACAACAATTTATTATCCAACCATTTTTTACATGTAGTATGCCCCTGTGAGCTGCACATTTTTAAGTGTTTCAGTTCAAAAGGGATTACCCATCTACAGGAACATTACATACAGCATCTGCCTTACTATTTCATTTTCACATTAACCTCAAACCTTTTGGGATGCAAGATTGATACACTACTACATAGACTCAGAAGACCCTTCTCCTCCAGAGAAGACTCAACATCTGGTACAATTACAGAGAATATGATAAGCCCCAAAAATAGAACAATTACCAAAAACTCAGTCACAGACTATTAGATCCCTCAGAGAGGAAAAAAAGGTTTTTCTGCTGTGACATTCAAAAGCTTAAACTCAGAAACAAGCACCTTCATTGAATAATTCATTCATTTTTAATTTCACTCTGTGGAAGCAAACAATTAGAGGCGACTGAGGCAAGGGAAGAGGATATATCAATGGAAATGCACCTTTTTCTTTTTTTTTTTTTTTTTAAGAAGATATAACTACAGATTCACTTTGAGCCTAAAGTTTTGCTCACTAGCCCTAGGGTTGTTTTACTAAACACCAATATACAACTGAATATTGCATTAACCAAACATCGTATGTTGATCAGCATAACCACTTCCAACTGTTTAATGAATTTTAGGAAATAATCTTAGAACATAAGCACTTGTTCACCATCAGGAAAATATGCACATGGGAAATAAAGGCATAAGTAAGTACTGAGCTTAGACACCTTCAGGGATGTTTCAAAAGAAGCATAAAAGCAACAACTGTTTGATTCCTCTTTGTTCTTGGAATAAAAGATTCTGTATAGTATTTGTAAATAGTCTTGTGTAAAACAGATAATTCACAGCTTTTTTTTCCATCCTTATTAGACCAGTACACTCAGGAGTCTAAGCTCTGACCAAGTACTCTGATCAAACAAGTAAATAATTAAAAAAAAAATAAAAATCACAATACACTGATCAATTAAATTCATTCCTTTATCAGAATAACATTAAAGATAACTTTTTAAAGAGTGGCATCACCAGATATATGACCATATGTTTATTATAAATCAGCTGGAAAATCACAACACCTTCATTACCCGAATTTCTCTTCTAGTATTATCACAAGTATATGAAGACAGACATCCTCAAGAAGCTTCCTCCCCTGTAGTTGTGTCAGTCACAAAAATTAATTTTAAATGATTTCCCCTTTTTCTAATTACACATTTTAGCACAAGACAATCAAAGTCAAAGCTTTAGCACCATGGCACCCAAATCTGAAGTCAAGTGCTCTCTCACTTCCACAGTCAAGCAAAATCCATTCTGGTGCAGTGACTGACGGAGGATCTTAGAGATGAAACCCAATTATATGCCCTAAGGATGTGCTTGATACAAGTCAGCCTGGTCTACGGAAAAGGTATAAAATCCAAGCATCACATTATCTCATCTCTACGCCTTTATGCTTAAGCTCTGAAGATGGCCTGTGTAGCTCGCCTTTCCTGTATCTCTTCAGTGTTAGACTGAAAAACAAAAAAGCCCTATATCTGAACTGAGATCTGCATACAAGTATTATGCACAGTGAACAGGTACAACGCAGTCCTTAAGTGTCTGTGAAGTTCCTATAACCATGAAATGAAAGTATCACATGTAGTAATTTGGACCCATCATGAATCTTTCTTAAAGATAGCAGGAGCAAGGGATCCCACAGACTAAAAATACCAGCCAATAGTTTTGAATCCCAAGCTACATTTCCTGTCCGGGTCCTTCTCTGGGATTCTGTCCCTCTAGGGAGGCAGCAGTGGCTGCAGCACATGCAGTGGCAGGTTTTGAGGGGGAGCAGCAGCTGCCCTGTACACTGGGGTACCCACTTTTTGATGCCATTCATGGTCAGTTTCAATTGGTCCTGCACTGTTGCTGGCCAACCACTGCCTGTCAAAACTGCTGCCCACTGGAGAGGCACTTCAGAGACATGCAAGACATCCCACGGAGAACTGGAGCGACAAGAGCACCAGAGGGGACACTTGTGGGACCTCATTCTACTGTGCCACTCTCCCACACACTTCACACAAATGCAGAACTGCAGATCTGGATGGATCCTCATTAGGTTGGGAGACACTGACAATGAAGCAAATGTTCAGTAAAATGTAGAAAGCTACTATGAGATATCAAAAGAAAGGGGTAAAGGCTCTAAATCTAAAATCTTTCAAAAATAAGGAAAAACTCAGAATATATCAAGATACAATCACTGCCTTTTATTTTATTTTTACTTCATTTTTATATGTTTTTAGAACATTTTTAAAAATGTGAACCCAAATTGTTTTCTGAATCCTTAGACTGGAGCTATATAATAGAGACTTTGGGACGTGATAAATTTCTTCATACGCTCAGATTTCCTGTGCCATTTGTTTGTTATGCCACAGCAAATAAGTGTTCATTGCACTGACATTTGCATTAGTAGAAATAATTAGCCCAGCACGTCAAAAAAAGGGCAGCACTTGATTTAGTCTGTGACATCTGAATGACTCAAGTTTATTTCATTTTTGAAACACTTACATCAGACTTTTTTTGCTTTTAGATTTTACTTTATCATGGACAACCTAGTAACATCATGCCATCAAATCCCAATCAAAGTTGTTAATAATGTTATTTAGAAAATGTCAAGCTCCCAAGCATTTCATTACTGAGATTTTTTTATAGACAGGTATAAAAGCTGTTATTGCTGTACTACAGTTATGTTTTTAAAGTCACAAAACTGCAGCCAAAAAACTAACTTACAACATGAGTTTTAAAAACCTCAGAATTACCTACAGACCCAGTGTATGAGTGCTTGAGCACTGGGTGAATGAGACCTCTGTAACAATGCATTTGCATGCTGGAAAGTTGTGATTTATCATGTCAAGTTATGGAAGATTATGGATGTTTAATAATATACATTGGTATGAGAAGACTAACAGCTTCTTTAGCACAGACACTGTTTTGCATCCATCATCCATGGATTAAGATCTTGCCGTATGCACTTCCATTCAGGACACAGAATTTTAAACACACTTATTTTACAGTTATCAGGAAGAGGGCTCATGGATTCCTGTGTTGACTACATCAGGTGATACCCCAATGAAAGTTCTGAGCTTCACAACTCTGATGTATGTATTCTCAAAACTACTGAAACTATCCTCAAAAACTTCTCATTTCTTTTAATATCTAACATCTCCAAAACATCCATTCTCACCTCAATGAAAGGACAAGGGCAATTTCAGTTAATTTTTCATATGAGCAATGAGTTTCATGCTGGCATCTCTTATTACTATAAAGGAGAAGCAACCAGAAAGTTGCATTTCTTGACTGATAAGAACGACTCTGATAACACAGGCAAAAGTATTCTAAATCCCCCAAAGAACACAGGAGAGTGGAAATGAATAGCACCAAGTAGCTATGCTGGGCACATCACAGTATGTCTAAATGGATTTTTCTGCCTTTCAGTCAGTGCCCACTGCCTTTTACCCTTTCCCTCGGCACCACTAGAAAAGGTCTGGCTCTGTCTCCTTTACTCCCCATGGTCAGATTTTATACCCACTAATATGATGCATATAAACACCTGCTCTTGTTAAGGCTAAGTAGACCGGGCTCCCTGAGCTTCTCCCCAGAAAGCACATGCTCCAATCCCTTTTGAGAGGTATGATGGCATTACTAGTTTCACAGGCGGGGAATAAAATACACAGAACTCCAGGGGATTTTGGACTCCATATGAGTTAAATGTGAAACACTATGAGTTTCCAAAGTCTGGGAGTGAATCTTGGCTTCCTAAACGACACAGTTTGAACTGACTGTAGGACAGAAGATAGAGTCTACACCAAAGGCATAATAAAAACCAAAATCCTAAGAGCATGCAAGTCTCTCCTCCTTTCTGCCTGCTGGTCTAAGCTGCTGATAGATTTGCTCAATAACTAAAACACCTAAACCCACCTTTTTTTGTTTTACTTTCAATTGTCTCATTTCCAATTTGATGACAAGAAAGCAAACTCAAGTAACATAACCATCTATGGCAGGTCTAAATGAACACATGCTGACAATGTACACTTCTCCAGGTCTTCTCTTTCAAATGAAGAGTGCTTTAGCAGCAAAACAGGGTAAGCTTGCAGAAGAGCCTGCATCCATATTCAACTTCATTTTCAGCAAGTTTAAAAATCACACCTGATGTGTTAATGCTGCATATTTTTATTGACTGCTTTTTCAGAAATTATTTTTAAAATAAAAAGACATGAAAGGGGTTTGAAGAGATTAAGCAGGATTTTGCCAGTATTGGTCTCTGAAACAAAAAAGGTCTCCAAGACCCTTCTGATGCACAATATAACCAATGGCTTAGAGTGAATCCTGAAAGAATTATATGCTAGGTTTATCAGGTTTTTAACCATTGCCCCATGGTCACAGAAAATTTTAAGTATATAAATAGCCTTCTTCTCCTTACAAACAAGCAAACAAACACAAAAAACCCTCCACAAAACCAACAAAACACCAAATCCCCAAAACCAAAACAGAACCATGTATTCATGGCAACGAATAAGATTGTAGTAATTTTATAATTTCTAAAAGTTAATTAAAAAACCCAGAAAACCAGAAAGAGATCTATTTACAGCCTGGGGACTAAGTGACTGCCTGCAGTGTGCAACACTGCAAGGCTGAATAATAAAGATACAGTAGTGCTTATGGTTAATAGATTTTTCACATACATATTTTTCCTCAAGTTTAGAAAAATGTCTTTAGATTTTTACTGTGCTAAGTGTCATGTTGTTTCACACTGGCCACAGCACCAACTTAACACAAGAAGTGCTTCTGCAGTCAAGTCAGGTGTTTTAAACAGGCATACATTTCTCACTTTGAGATACCTGTTCCATGCAATGGCGATTAAAAATCTTATTTTGATAACTTCTTAAGTAATTTGCTTTTGAATTTCTTTTACTAAAAGGCCATTGTCTCTTACAGAACAGATTTTATAAAACAGTACAGAATGTTGACTACAGTTAAGTTATCCCTTACACGTAAAATTCAACTTATTTGTTGCTTCATGAGAACAATAATTTCAGAATAATTTTCTTTTTTTTTTTTAAATTCTCTTTTGGTGCACCTCTTACTTATAAAAATAGGATTTGCTTCACAAATGTAACATTGTTTAAATCTCTGTGCTACAATTGATAACACCGTTGAAGCAAATCTGAAATCACTGATCCAGCAGACACAGCAATACTAGAAAAAATATAACTACCATTTATTATTGCTTTTCTTAAATAACCCAAGCTGACCAATCTTTTCAATAGAAATAGATTTTTGATTTTGGGGTCTTTCGTTTGGGTTTTTGTTGGTTGGGTTTTTTGGTTTTGTTTGTTTGTTTGTTTTTTGCATATTCCGTTGTAATAGAAACATTTTAAGAAAAAGGTCAGATGCAGAAACTAACTTTAGCCAAATCTGCTACCTGGAATGCTTGTGCACAAATAAAAAATTTGGTAGAAAATATCAACTTCTGCAGCAGTGAGATAGCATATTCTGTATTTTTTACTGCAGTATAACTTAATTTGACCTCTCTGAGTATTTGTAAAAGCTAATAGCCTTCTATGAGTACATTTTTTTTTTAATTGTTACAATAGAAAATTAATAGATTTTTAACAAGTATTTTAATGATCTTTAAATTATAATCTCTACAGTTACACTAGCTTACAATAAAACAGCTCTGAATACAGGTGCAATACAGTGACTTTTTATTTTATGCAATTACCTGCACATTTTTAGAAACAGCAGAAGAAAAATACTGATTTGTTTAAACAGTATTTTTGAAGTTTCTTGATCCATGCCACAACAGAATTCATGCTCCATGGGTACTGATTTGCAGAATACTAAAGCTTTTGGTATTAATAACTAATTTTGTAATTTGCAGTTTAGGTTACACTGGATTTAATAAAAAATCCTAATGTTTCGTTAACTAGTGAACTCATGCTGGAAAAGGATTATTGCACTTTAAAGAAGATCTTAAATCAAACTAATCTGCCCAAATGAGAGAGACAACTCTTATCAGCAGGCTTCTGATGCTGCAGCATATGCATTATTACTTGATCTCTCAAAGAATTCTTTTCTTCTGTGGGCATTGGATAGTAATTTCCATTGTCTAAAAGATTTTCAAAAAAAGTCCACAGACTGCTGCAGAAAACAAGCTGATTAAACATAACTGACAGGTTTACATTCTTGTTCAGCCTTCTTAAGACAGAGCAAAGCTGATAAGGAGACCTCTTGTGAGGTCTCTGGAAGCATGACAATTTCTGTGCTTTGTGTGAACTCAGTGCAGGTTTACTGAGACCAAAGACAGTCTTCATAGAGCTTTCAGCATGATGAAGAAAATAAAACTTTTGGTATATTTGGTTGTACATTTTCACAGTTGATCATGTGTGAAGTCTGAGACTCATCCGCTTAAAACAGTTCGTAAGCTCTGAGCTAAGGACTTTGTTTCACTCCCCTGTGTAAAGTCAGACTGCATTTATATTGCATTTTTTCCCAGTCTGCGCTATAACCTTCTTCCTATTATTAATAAATTGGTTTCAGTTTTTGGAGCTTTGGGCTTTTTTTTTTTTATTCTCATCATGCTTTCTCAATATGACTTAACTCCATCCTTGTTTCCTTCTGAATCTAATGCTCATTCCTACAATCATTTCCTTACTTCTAATAGCACTGATTAATATAATCCTTTCATGTGAGAAAAAGGTTTTCACTCTTACTTTCTACCAGCAAAACAGTAACACAAGAATATAATGAATCCCTTAACATATTACAATTGAATAGAGATTGCTCATCTTTAATTGAATCCAGTTACTTGCAAGATGAGGCAAACTAATACTGAAGCATCTTAATACTAAGGTACTATGTCAGCTCCTGTTGCTACCCTGTCATGTCCATTTTTGCTGAAATACCAACATAAATTTACTACTACAGAAAGTTTTAAGATGTTTTTTTTTGTGTGAAATTCAACAAGTTGTCACGGAATTATAAAAATATATCTGGAACTTCCTTTGAGACATAATCTTGGCCCACCTCAGATCTGGACTGAGTATGCCTAAATCACATCTGCCCTTGCATACTTCCAATAGGAGAGATTGCACAGTTACTCAAGGCCATCACCTTCAAAACTTCATTATTCTTGCAATTAGAAAACTTTCCCTTTCATCTAACCTGCATTAGTTGCCATAATTTAAGCCTTTTATTTCTTTGTTCTTTTCACCAGGGACAAGAATAACGTATTTCCTTTCCAGCAGTTACATTTCATGGACATGAAAATTATTTTCTCCTCTAGATTAAATGCTCTTATTTTTTTTAACTTTTTCTCAGCTCTTGTTGCTGACCCTGGGAGTATATGAAACTTTGAGGAGAACAGCATTACTTTGTTAGTAATTGGATAAGGCTAAGAATAGCAAGTATAAGCTGCTTGTTACAACCCCCAAACAAGTCAACAAGGAACATGATCACTAAATGGGCAAAGAGGTAAGACAAGTACCAGGAGACTAGCATTTCCTAAAAAATAAGAGAGATGAAATTATCTACTGTAACATGCTTTTCCCCTGAGAATAAAATAGACTAGCACACTCATGTTGTGTGTTCATATACTTCATACTTCCAACCCAATCTCACTTATTTATAAAGCAGTAGTGAATTCTCTTAATTAAAGTGGAAAAATGACTGAAATGTTTAAACATAATTAAGGCAGTCAAGGTCACATTATGTTATAAACCTGAGGAGACTCTAAAGTTCAACAGGATTCATATACTTAAAATTGCCGAACTATTAGCAAAAACAATCTAACGGGTCTTACACTCCTGGTTGTGCATGATTTTTCCCCTAGCAGTGAGTGTATTTAAAAAATTCACATATGCAAAGAAAGTGATCCCCAGGTGGGAAAATATGAACAGGAGTGGAAGGAGGAAGACTTATGAGAGGTTCAAATTCAAACAATGACCTCATTTTTTTAATCTGAACCAAAAATATTGATATTGGATAAACTGAGGATCTCCTCTGCCCAATGCCATTTAAAATGACCTTTCCATTTTATGCCAATAGTTTTCAATTACAAAACTAATCACAGTATATTTCACTAAAAAAAGTACTCTGATTAGTTAAATCTAATTTTATCAACAGCCAGAATGTGAATAGCATATTAAAGTAAGGTGAAAGTGAGCTTTGATTGATACACTGAGTTTTAATTTCTAATTCCTTGTCTCCCACTCTTTTGGTAGGAATTGAAGGTTACACATCATTGAACAGGGTAAGTTACTGTAATTCAAATGTAGCTTCAAAGATTTGACCTTCAATTTTTCTCAAACTTTTTTTTTTTTCCCCCTGTAGCATACAGACACCAAGTTGATAGGTCTTGGAGCTATGAGCAAAGTTTCTATTTAAAAAAACCCACAACAACAAACCAGGATGAGCATTAAAATGAATTATCATACTTCTTTTGGCAGAAGACTCCATATCCATCTTTGCTGGAGATTATTTTTATCAATTTTTGAAAAAGTCTTCCTTAGAAGGCAAGATAATTATTCTCTTCCAGTGTGGGTTCACTGTTTGAGTTAATTAAATAAGATCTTCAGTCTTCTAAGAACTAGAATCCATTCCACATCCAAAGCTAGGTATTTAACTCTGTGTTTACCTATATTAATATAGGCAGCCTAATCTTCATTGGTACCCACAGCTCCTACTGATGTCAGCTTTTAAGTTTATGGTAATGTTAATTACTGAATCTAAACATTTTGTACTTTAGATCATCCTGTGGCATTGCACTGAGGAATTCATGCGAAGTCTGTGCTCAAGAGTCATTAAATTCTGCAAAAACCATGGCAGAGAGAGAAATGTTACTGCACTTTCCACAACCCTCACCCTTGAGAAAAGGTGGCTGCAGCAAGGTCTTAGGGACCCTTTCGATAATCCCCCTCTCGGAGGGCAGGTTTCCAGTAAATTCGAGGCAACAGACCTTCCTGCAAGTCTCTTGCTGGGTCACAGCTGTTGTGCCAGTTAACCCTGGCCCTTGTGGAGGCTTTCATCCCAGCAGGCCCACGTCTGCCTGCAGGCTGGCTTTCACCAGGCCTTCTGACTGAGAGCTTAGGAGAGTCTCCGTTCTGCCTTTGCAAAGTCTCTATGCATAAACATAAAACGCTCCTATTCCCTTCACACTACCTTGGCTGAACTCAGTATCCTTATGTTTCCCCAGCAGATCTGATATCCAGCTATGCTTCAATGGCTCTAAGACAAGTTCCAGGGCTCCCTTAAAGACCAATTCTCTCTACAAGCAGGGCCATTACTACCATGTAGACACAGAGAAAAAAAATTATATTATCACAACTAGCACCATGAAGTAGCTGTTCTTTAAAAACTGACTTTTTACTGATGACTGTTACAATTACCAGGATTAATATTATTAGTCCCCTTTTTCTCTTAGCTGAATATTTCAATACTCAAAAAACCCTGAACTTTAAAATGCCTTGGATCTGGGGAGGAGTCACAAAGGAAACACATTAAATTGTCAGTTTAATATATATTAGAATCCATAGAGACATTAAATTTCACTTTCCATCTATGAATATTAAACATTAATGAGGTCTCAGGTACAAAGACATTAGTGAAACATCAGAGAGCTATGACTTAGCTCGTATACAGAGATAGAAAGTTCACAAGGGAAGTTAATAAAGGTCAAAAACACAGAACTACCATAAAACCAGATCATACGACAGATGAAAAAGAGAGGTTCAAGTAAACCTAAATTTAAAGGGGCTATTAAGAACTGTATATGCATTTCCACAAGCAAAATTTTAATGTAAAACACAAAGAAACAGGAATTAATTAAACACATAGTTTTATTCATGTCTAATATTCAAACTGAGAGCCCACAGACATTTCTTGAGTGACTTGAGAACAACTTGTAGAGCAAGATGTCAAACCTTAAACTATTCATAAGCACAAACAAAAATCACAGTAATAGCTACATCCAGATCTCCCTTGTTCCTCCCATGCCTCCTGTTCTGGAGACTTCAATGTCTACAACTATAAACATAGTAATTCAAAAACCCAGACACATGGGGATTACACAAAAAGAAAAAGTAATATGCACTGAGTCCATGACAGCATACACAAAATACAAGGAAAGAAATATCTAAAAATAAATAGGAAAGTAAAATATCATAGACCAACCAAGTACCAGCTTATTTTTGGTACATTTGTAATTTACCTTTTTTCCTCTATCATTTACTCATACACACAATCCTTCCCTACAGGTATAAAAGCAGATAATCCTTCATTCCACCCTGAAGAAAAAAATTCTAGTTACAAAATAAAAACCAGCCTGGGAGATATTCGGTATTTGGAGGTATAGTCTAACACATTTGACAGAAAAATAGTTGAGGCAAAATTCAATACTGGATGTTTCATACACAAAAAACAAAACTGAAAGGCACAGATCTCTAACTTTACATAGCAACTAGAACTGCATGTCCAGGTTGTATTTAAAGACGTAATTCTGTAAAGCCAGAGTTACAAGCACGATGCCTAGCAAAGCATATTCTGAATGCTACCAACAGTATAAATTTAACTGAAAATTTTCACTTGTGAATGTTGTATTATCACTCTGATATACAGTGTCTTGGCATATATAACATACAATGAAATACTAATAGCTCAATAATAATTTGTAAAACATTTCAGAAATATATTGAGAAATAAAGTAAGGTCTTTTTATTATATTACAGTATCTGTCACCATATTAACAGTCAGCAATGTATGTACCTTCAAAAGAGAGGTATCAGTATCTGTACTGTTAGATCTTGGATAAAGCCAGTTGAAGAAGCCTATCACTTACATAAAGTTGATCAGGTCACCATGAACTCTAAACAAAACAAAGCTCTGACAGTATTTTCCTCCAAGTAATTTTCTGAGCAGCAAAATCTGAAGCCCCAGAGCCATCTGTGCACAGTCATGTGCCTCCCTGAGTTTACACCCTTGAAGCCTGTTAAACCTCTAATTGCAGGTGAATTATCAAACCCAGTCAGGGTGAAGGAGAAGGAATAAACTGAAGTTGTGCTCTTAGCTGTGCTTAGCACGAACAATGTTAACAGAAGGAAAACAAAGGGATCTAGCTCTGCTACAAAATTAAACACCCTCACCTCTGCATTCATACTAACTGCAAATTTGCTGAACAAAGTATTTCTTTTTAAACAGAATTTCAGAGTGAGAGCAAGTCTTATTAAGCTTTTACCATAAACCAAGTTTCAGCAACAGAATCAAGAACAGTTGCAATTAAACTTTTCTTATATATCCTTCATTAGGACAGTGCCTAACATCCCTAGTTTAGAATCATACATCTACTGTGCTCAGCAGCAAAACCCAGGTTTTGCCCAAAGGTGTTTACAAAGCTTAAGCAGATGAAGAGAGAAACATGAGCAATGGGACAGTATCATTCAGCATGGAAAATTATGTTTTCAGTGCACTATGAACCTAACTAGTGCTAAATTCAATAATCAATCATCACAACACAGTGTTTTTAATTAAGGAATAGTTACATTCCATAGGAGTTCAGCTTGTGCTCCTCCCAAGTATCTACACAAAAGGGAAATCAGGCTTTAGCCTGAGTTCCATGGGCCATTGAGAGTCAGTATTACAAGACCTAATGAAAGAGCTGAAGTAATTTCCAAACCACCTGGGGATTAAAATCAAGAAGAGAATGCTTCATGTTATATATTAGGGACAACATTGTGTCACGGTCAAGGCAGTAGTCTTCCCCTTGTTCTTTGTCAATTCCAGGGAGAAAAATACAACAGTAACTGAGATGCTGATGCCCAAACAAACACTCAGTTCTACGGATCAAGAGGAAAGGTTGCACATCCCTAGTGGTATGGAAAAAAAAACCCATATATTTTCAATTTGTCTTCAAACAAGACATCATACATTATCCTTAAATCAGAAGTAATTCTTTAGCTTGCTGATTTTTCTTGTAATTGGTTTGGAAATTTTTTAAGACACAGTTTACTTCATACACATTTTCTTAGACATTAAGCATGCCTGTTGGGGTTTACGCAGTCAACTAGACTCACGCATTCCTGCCCCCCAGTGCCTCTTTATCTCATTCATATGGACATGGTACTGACAAAAAAGGTAGAGAAACCAAACTGTACTGTCAGTAAAGGCCTCATGTCACTCTGCTCTTCCTGGAGCACATGGGCATCATACAGTCCTTGTTCAGGCCTGTATTTCACTGATTATCTGCATCAAAACCACACTGCACATGCAAACCTTACAGAAAGTGAATCACTTGGGCACTGCAACATCTCCCCAGGGCCATGTCCTGACTTAGAGAAGCCATCCATCATACCTCCCAGCAAGCAAATATACACCAGTCCTGTGCCCACAGTTTCATTTACATAAACTGTCTCTGCCTTCACTACCATTCAGTACTGATTAAGGCAGCACTTGTCATTCATCTGTGTTCAGGTAGTCATCTGTCAGTCTGTATTTAGCACCATACTTAAATAATTTAAGAACAGTCTCTTTTAATGTTTCTGCCATCCAATTTCAGTTCAACATACAATTCTCACTATGAGGAGAACAGTCCTCCTTAAGCTGACCTGAAGAAGAATTAAAAGCTTCAAGAGAAGCTATAACCCAGTTCTTCCCATACTAGAGGGGGCAAAACCCCCTTCAGTTATTGCTAAATCTCTTCTGAGATGAAAAACAATCTCTAATCAATGTCTACTATCAATATCTGTAGCAAGTGCAACTTAACCAAGTCATTCAATAAGAAATTCAAAGCAATTCATTCAACTCGAGACATTCAATTTCTGCAGCAACTGGCTGTAACTTCTTTTTCATCCAATAATGTTTTCTGTATCTCTTTAAAGGATGGGATTATCCTTGGATCGATCACCAGATGCCTGCAGCTAATGCACATGTGGAAAGGGAAAATTCACTGTAGAAAAAATCCTTTGGAAGAGTTTAATTTGAATTTGTATTTACATACAGCTTTTTTCTTTCTGTCAATGCATTCATATTGTCTGAAAAATTGTGGTTCTTGAAACAGAAATTAGATTACCATAATGTAACCATTATGAATGCTACACTGAAATATTTTTTACAAACACTGTATCTTAGTTACTAAGGTGTAACTTGGTGGCAAAGAATCATTACAGTCAGCTTTGAAGGCTTCATGGTTGTTAGAATGAATCGATATATTTAAAAACTGCACTATTAAGTTACCTTAAAAACAATAATCTTGTCAGACTGCCACGTCTTCCCCTCTAGGGTCTCACTGGGGAGACCCAGACCTTACCCTAGTCACTCCTGGTGCCAAAGAGGGTCCATCCATGGGCCTGGGAGCCACTCTCCAAGCCACAGGCTGCCTGCTCATCCCCCTGTTCCCGCCTGGCTATCCAGGCTGCATCTTACCCTGGTGTTCCACGCCAGACCCTCACACCTCTGTAATGGTGGTCTGGCTCAGCCCTGCCACAGGACCCTAAGGAGTGGCCTGGCCCTACACTGGGCACTTGCTGTTCTGGCTAGTCCTACACCAAAAATATTACTCACTCTGCCAAGTTCAAAAGGCCTGACAGTACCTTTAAAAAATACGTAACTCAACAGAAAGTTGGAGGTACATTATTCACAGAAATATAAATCACTAAGTGGGATCGTTATATAATGCTAATTAATACTTAGCATAATAATGACTGCAATAATTAATTGTTACATAATGTGAAGCAAGAACATCGTAAAGTCAGCTAAAAAGTCGACAGCTGCAGCCACCCAACCACCACCCTTGTGACCTGAAAACTAAGGAAAGGTCACAACTTCTCTCCAGAAAGCTGTTCTTGAGACCCAAGAGCCATCCATCCACATGGGGATCTGTAATATAAAACCAACACCCAGCAGGGCCCATAGCAGATCATCTTCTCAAGCTGTTTGTTAAACATTACCTAAGAAATGCGCCAAACCTGGGGTGAACTAAATCAGGGGAACAACAGGCGGAGGTCAGTTTTCTGTGGCTTGTGATGCACCCGAGTTTACAGCAACCTAGAGGCTTCTTCAAAGCACCTCTGGTGAAACCACACAGGCACCTGATTTCTGGATCCCACATCAGTCATTTACCACCACACCGCTCAGGCTGTAATGCACTCGACTAAATTAACACACCTGGAAACAAATACCATAAAGAGCAATCTTTCTTTGAGGAAAATATAAGGCTACAGTCAAGCAGTACTGTCTACTAAAAAGCAAAAGGAAGATCAGAATATGCTGGCCAAAACACATCTCAGTCATAAAAATGGGAGCATAAGGTAAAAAAAAAACCAACAAGGGAAGGGAAAATCATGAAGAAAAATCATTTGCACTGCTTGTAAGTCAAACCAGTATTGAAACAACCTGTCATCTATCAAAAAGGTCTAGATACCAGAGATATAGCTAAATCAGGCACTACATGAAAGCACTGACAAATGATGTAATTTGTTGCTTTTAAAAGGGTAATAATCTGACAGAGCAAATTGCAGCCTATGGAAAGGTGAGGAGCTATACCTACACTAACACTTCTAAAAGTCCTTGGGAGTAATTTTGGGCAAGGAAACATGGCTTTTCATAAATGAGAGCCATTAGAATGATCCCTGTCATGCTTTTGTTCCTTACCAAGTAGTCCACATACATTTCTGCAGACATCATATCCTAAGCATCAGTTCCCATCTGGTGTTATTCACTGAGATGTCTTCTTTTGGAGACCAGGATAGTGAGGATAGTGAGGATGCTGGCCACCCTGTGACAGCTGGCCACCATTCATGGAAGTGCTAATAATTTGGGGTATTACAAGTAATAAAAGCACTGCTGGGACAAAGTGTTAATGCAACACAGTCAAATACCAGCTGTCACATTCCATCATCTAATTTCTCTGTTCTAACATTTACATTTAACAATCATGAAAAACACAAAACTCTTTCATATCTGCAAAGTACAGTTAACTGACTTCATGACAAAATTATAAAGACATTAACTGCAACTCTCCTAAATTACATTTTAATCTCAGTAATGTCAAATCCTGCTGAAGAAAACTACAGGCATTATTGCAGTGTGTAGTAGACCACTGAGTAGCACACAAACAAATTTTCATTACATCAGTTAATTTTCAAGGTTTGAATCATCATTTGGTACATTTCAATTCAGGTACAGTAAATACACGTAAGAGACACTGCAATATTACCTAAGATTGTAAAAAGAATGAAATCTACAAAACAGTCCTTGCAGACATAGAAATAAAGCCTACATTGTCTATCATATATCTATAGCTACTCTAGCTTGGATGTTTATTAACTGAAAGTAGAGAGAATTTAATTAAAGTGCCAAATGTGTTCCCTATACTTCCTCTTACTTGCCATATCAAATACCACTACTACAAACATCATATGACAACAACTTAATCACAAATACTGAAGTACTACAGCTACTATACAGTCAAAATGTATGCAGACAGAAGAAAGTCTTCATGGTGTCTAACTGATCCCAAATACCACCTCATTGATTTCTGCTTAATCCTCATGGTTTACTGTAATAAACATGCCTGTACACATCTGTATCAAAGTTGTGACCTTAATTTGACATTACAGTTGACTTTGGAAAAGCACGTCCTATGTTTCCAGAACATGTAACCCATAAGTAGCAGTCACAGGTAAGCTGCTGACAGGTTATCTGAATACCTGTCACCTTCTTGGATGGCTTCCACAAGTGTCATCAGTGGTGACTGTCATTTCAATGTAAGGACTTCACCCTTAAAAGAAGGTTTTGGTAAAGAGGATCTCTGAAGTGATGATGAGGATTTGTTGTCATAAGAACTGAAAGAAACTTTAACCATCATTACAAAAGCGGATCTGTAGACACTAGACCTGCCTGAAAAGACATTTGGTCTAAGGAAGTGAGGACAGAGGACAGACAGGAGACCTTGCAGTGTTTTCTCAATTTTTCTGAAGATCTAAAACTTTCATATGCCCTGAGCCTCTGACATTGTGCAAAGCCCATGTTCCTTATTTTATTTTGTATAATGTCTGCAAAGTATTACAACACATAATAATTACTTATGGCCATGATGTTCTCTTTGTGAATACAGAACTGATGGTGCAGACAAATACTTTAGATTCATGTGGGGGTTCTAACACTGTTATTCTCCATACCTTGGCATTCTCAGTTGCCAGGTTGCTTGAGTGAATCTACCATCCTCCTCACCATTTTTCTGCTTTTAACCCTTTCTTCACAACAGATACTATGCAGGGTGGTATCCTGAAACACTGTTCAAGGAGGAAATACATTATTCCATGTGAACAATGCATTCCCTGTATGGGGCAGTGTAGTAATCAATACACCACTTAAGGTATGGAAAGATTCTTGTCATAAATGGAATGTGGATGCTAATGCAGAGAATGAAACTTTTACTGTGATATGAATATT
>JAWWEU010000125.1:36854627-36868049 GCA_035583155.1 Acropternis orthonyx | reverse complement strand
ATAAAGTCTCTTTGCCTCCCTCTCTCCGTGAGTTCTGTGCTGCTGTTCCCGGTCCCCTGGGAACCATGTGGAGGGGGGAAGGGCGGAGAGCTTGCCCCCGGCAAGGAACGCAGCAACCGTGCCAGGGGAAAACCCACCACCTGCTATAGGGCAGTACCTTCGACAGGGAAGACCCAGGAGATGCCCCTGTGAACAAACACTCTTTCACTCCCTTGATACATTTCAATTCAGGTACAGTAAATACACATAAGAGATACATCAGTATTATCTAAGACTGTAAAAAGAATGGCATCTATAAAATAGTCTTTACAGACACAGAAATAGCCTACACAGGATGAAAATCTAGGAATAGCTCAGACTACAATTTCAGAGCACACTATCCGTAAATGTAGTTTTCAGAAACAAATACAGATGGTGCACTGGAGCTTAATCAAAGCAGCATGAAAAACATCTTTTTATATAACACTGTAAAGCACCTTAAAAAGTATTTTACTCGGATGGTATGAAAGCAGTGTTATCTTTACATCATTATTGTCTTTCTTTGTTTTTCTGCAAAGCTGACACCTAGAATTTTTATCAACTTTTAAATTTTTTACATAACGGGGTAACAACACACTGTTTTCAAAAATGCGGTATGCTGCAGAAATCTGTGTGTCCATCTATGGTTATTACCGAATGTAAGTACCACCAAAATGTCTCACCATTTTCCAAGTGTCAAAAGACAGTTATTCTAGAGGATAACGAATATTTGATTTTAAAGGAGGGTGGGAAAAATATCATCAGGCAAAGATATACCTAATCCACAAACTTGCTGCATTTACAGCTTGCAAGCGATGTGGATGACCTAAGAAATGATGCATCACTTAGCAAAGGCTTTGTCCACTTAGGTCCCCAAGTCTCCCTTTCCTGAGTATAAGATCTTTTTTGTGTACTACACCTGCCAGATGGAATATTTTCTAAAGAACGAGGGGATGTAAAGGCATATAATTTCCACACAAGGTGATTGTTTATGTGTTTATGACAGCAAAGCATTCTACCTGTTTGTTTTGTTCATTAATTAGCCTATTCCCACAACAGGAAAATTAATTGAGTTATACTTTGAAATAAAGAACTAAATGCCTTTTTTTATTTATTTTTACATATTCCGAGTTTACTTTTGAAAATTTGCTCTTTGCTAAGTCATTAACAGACTTCAATTTCAGTAATATATGCAATACATTATTTTCACCTTTCTTAGAAGAAAAATAAAGCCATCTGCTCTAAAAAACATGTCAGTTTATTCCACTGGAAGACTAAATACATTTTTTTATATAAAAGAGAAGGTATTTTTGTTACTGTTTTAAATTTAATATAATACTTAACCTAAACTCAGAAGATGTAGAAGTTTATCTTAAAATAACTTCATAGTTGCAATAAGAAAGCCCAAGTCTTCTCTAGACAGCAGTAGTACTGGAACATAGGTATTGATGATTCACATACTCTTCAAAGTTTCTTTCATGTCTCCTTTGTGGTTGCTCTAAACAGCAAATTTCAATCAAATCTCATAGCAAACTTTAGCTGCACCCAAGAGATGAACCTTACATCTGTGATAGTATCCACACTCTATCCTTATGCATTTGTTCCTACAACTTTTGACTGTATCCTTGTTTAAGAAGCTGAAAATGACTGTTTTGATCACAAATCTCTCTTGAAACTAATTTCTGCATGGTGAATACTGTGGTTTTTGGGACTGCAAATATTTTTAAAGTCAAATTGCAAGGGATGGAGTTTTTTAATTTTAGAACAATTGTTGACTTTGTTTTTCCAGAGCAGACATATAATTAGAAAGCAAAACTAAGGAAAATTACGAACAAACACATAGGTATAGCATTTAAGGAGATACTATGAAATTTCAAATGCATCCAGAAAGAGAAACTCTGGTGGGGCAGAATGGAGCCTGATGAATAGTACTCTGTACTCTATTTCTTTTTCTTATACGCTGAATATCCAATAAATTCACACAACAGTGTGTCTTATACTGCAGAAAAGTACCCTACTCAAGGAACGTGAGTAATCCAGAATGTGGAACCCACAGCACAACAAAGCACAGCCACAGACTCCATCTGTTCTCTGGAGCAGTACATTTTCTATGCACAGATGGGATGAGTGGGACTATGGAAAGAGAGTTGAATTTCCAGCTAAACTTATTCAAATAGATTTCTTTTAAAGGAAGAGGATGTTTTTTACTGACACCATATGTCATGTATTGATGTCATATATTGAAATATAATGAGGCAAGGTGCCCTCTCTGCCTGATCCAAATGCTCATCTTGAACTGTAAGGGTATTTTTAAGGTTTTTTTCTCCAAGTGCCTTTAAAATTGGCTATTGCTATAAGGTTCCTCTGCTGTGCCTACACCACTTGCTATCTATCACATCCAGAAGTTGATGCCTGAATGCTATCAAATGCTGAGGGAATGTGTGCATGAGTGACCATGGGACAGACATGTAGGAGACCCAAGACATAGATTTTGGAGTTGGAACATTGCAGTCAGCTTGTTTAAAGGAAGGATGTTGGATCAGAGTCCCAAGACTACCAGAGTGGCCAGAAATTCAGAGCAGAAACACCTAATGGTTCTCTCCTTAGGCTGAGGATTTTAGAACGCTTCAGATCAACAGCTCTGTGACCGCATGGCTGTAGGCCAAGCTGTAAGATGTATAGACATGTTTTGAATGATGAATTTCAAATTGCCATATATTGTTTCTGCTTCCCTCGCACAGCCTCTGGAGTTCTGGTCAAAGTTTGATTTTTACCACTTTTGTCCTTCCTCAAGGTTAAAGTTCAGCTATGAGAGCTTTATTTGGCATGACCACTGTGGGTTTTTTTAATTAAAACATATTTTTACTTTAAAAATTGTATTAATTATGTAACAGACATACATTACCCTAACATAATAAATTATTTCAGATTGTTGCATAGATATATTACACACACATATAATATGCATTCAAGTTATGTCTGACCGTTGTTTATGGTGAATTACTTGTTATAGAATATCACATTCAATGTTGGTAGATTTTTTTTATGGGGTGCATATGAAACTGTAAACTAACAAAAATCTACATATGATCAATGCTTATGAACTATAAAATACACATTACAGTTCTGCAAGACCAGATGATGCACAACTGCACTTTAAAACTGAAGCAGGGTAACTTTCTTCTGTTATTAAAAATCTTATACATTGTGACAAGTACCTGACCTTTCTAAGATCATAGAACGATTTGTGTTGAAAGGGACCTTAAAGATCACCTAGTTCTAACTCTCCTGCCTTGGGCAGGGACACCTTCCACTAGAGCAGGATGCTCAAAACCTTGAAGTGGCCTTGAACAGTTATACAGATGGGGCATCCACAACTCTGGACAACCTGCTTTGAGTACCTGACCACCCTCACAGGAAGGAATTTCTTCCTAATACCTCATCTAAACCTACTCTCTGTCATTGTAAAGCCATTAACCCTTCTCCTGGCATTACTTGCCCTTGTGAAAAGTCTTGGAGCAGAAAGATAATAAAGTGTGCACACTGCTGATACAAAGAAAGTGTATTTCTAGAATAGCAAGCAGTCATAAATACACTCTTTGACTATAATAAATACTAAATGCACTAACAGTTTGTATTACATGACCATATTTAATTTCTGTGTATGTGCTTTTGTCTAAACAGACAGGTTAAATAAGCTGTTCCTTCAATGTATCATAGATTTTTAAGTTTAATTTGGTATAGTGTAAACAGGGTACAGTGAATTATTATTGCCAGCATGGTAAAATCATGCAGCAGGATGCAGTTCCCTGAACACGTTCAGGTCTCAGAACTGATGCTCTGTTTAGTTCTCAGCCACACCAGGACCTAACAGCTGGCTGTGTGATAGAAAGGGAAGGGATACCCTCAGCAGTTCCCCAACTGCTCACAAGCATTATTCACATCTGTAATACAATCACAATACCAGTGAGATCAGGTTCCAGAGGGGAGTCCAAATGCAGTGGATGCTCCAGAAAGCAAAGGGGGAAAAAAGAGGGGGGAGGGTGGAGAAAAGAATATGCTCTATATGTGCTGACAGTACAGAAGTGAACATTACAGAAATGTTATTTCCAATTGAGATTATTCTGTCATTGACCTAGAAACTCTTATTCCTACTCCTGCCATCCACATCCACAATTGATGTAGTGTGAAAATACAGATGACTATCCATGCAAACATGGTGACCATGTTTCTTCTCTGTTCATTGCCTGAAACAACACAAAAGAAATTCCAGATTGCTTGAAATGGAAAAAAAATAAAATTAAAATATGGTGTTGTGAGGTCAGATAGTCAAAACAAACCATTTTAACCTTTCAAAATTAATTTTGTTCAGCTCTGTTCTGATGCTGTACATACTACTTACACTGGAATATAGCAAATAAAATTGAAATATATTTAGTCAAGGGGATTCTAGAGTTGAAATAGTCATTCAAAATGTCTTCACTTAATTCATACGATTCCCATATAAGATCTAGATGTCATGATTTTATCTGAGGTTGATTAAATTCCCATGAAGATAATCATGGGAAGATAAGTAGATAAGTAAATTACAAGAGAAGATGTATCATGTCTGGCTGACAGAATTTAACCTGACTGAAACAACCTCTGGTATATTTTAAACCCAAAACTTTCCAGCTTCATACACCAAAATATTGATATTATTATTTGCATGTACATTAGTGTAAATAACATGCACTAGTAGTTGTAATAAGAACTGTGGATACAGCAAATACAAATACTGAGTGGGTCATTAGTGTCAGGGCAGCCATTTTATTTTTTTAATAGCTTCTGAAGAATTTCACAGAAGGAGATAAATTGCACTTGAATTTTTTTGGTTTAGGTCTTTTGGTCATAATCGCTGTAGCAAAAACACAGTGATGCTGAGACTGAAGCACATGATACAGAGTACATCCATGATCCTTTAAAAACCATTCCTGAAAGATAGAGAACTGAATAGGCTGTACAGCAGATAGGTCAACCTTTCAATAATGAGTTCAGCTGCTTTAGTGGCTGTTGAGATAGATTAGACAAGCTCTTTCCACAGACTTAAAATCATCAATATATACCATTTTCTTTATCAGAATTCTGCAGGTGCCTTATTTCACTCTCTGATAGCATGACTATACTCTCATGAGAAAATACTTCTACCCTCAGCTGTCACATTCCTATATGATCCACACCATTGAATCTAATGCAGATTTTATGTAATAAAAATAAATTATGCCTTTCCATAAATATTGTGGAATTTCTAAGTTTTGCACCTTGGAGTATTTTGATTTAAAAATGTCCGGTTTTAATCTCAAAGTTATTTTATGATCATCAAGATGTTTTTCACATTTTTATCTAAACACTTTATATTAAAAATTCAGGTTAGTCTCAAAAGTTACATTTGCTAGAATAAAAACAGTAAGAACTGCTAAATCAAATGGTTCAAAACCTCTATATTAAGATTTTCCTTATATTAGTATTAAAAGTTTATTATAGGTTCTTTCACTAGGTATCTTCTTTGATCTTTTCAGCCCTGTCCAAGATAGTGGATAAGACACTGGTTTAAATTCTTATACTTAATTCCCATTCACATTAGCAGCAAGAAGTGTCAGTCTATAAAACTGAAGGAGAAAAAAAAAAAGGATTTAGTAATTTTAAGGGATTATATACCAAATAAAAAAAGTCAGTGATACCATAAACCTACTGAACATGGATATTGGGTTGGGTGTGGAAAGATGGCTGGGGCTAAAATCAGCAGAAACTTAGAAGTTATACCCACATCCTAACAGAAGATATAACACACAGAAATTACAAAACGTGGCTGGCAGCTTGAGCAACTAGTCTTTGTAACTGATTGGTGTAAAATTTGCTCGCTTTGCTTTTAAAGATACAGTTGAAAGAATCTCAGGTGCCCGGCCCATGGGAGGTGGTTGTACCTTGGAGACAGGTAACTTTGGGATGGAGGTGTGTGTTAATATTACAATTAGGCTATAATGAACCAAGTTCATCTGAGGAGAGAGATTTTGTCACAGTTTTTGGCTCAGCAGCAGGACATCTTACCTCTCCCTTGGTTGACAGCTGCAAAGCAGCATTGAGTTCCCTTCCCTGTAAGGATTTCCGCAGAGCCTGGCCATGGTGCCTCCACTCCGCTCCACCCCCCCTTAGCAGGTGCTTGCAGTTTTATGGGGAATCGCTGTGGAGCTGCCAGCCACATTTTGTAATTTCTGTGTGTTACATCTTCTGTTAGGATGTGGGTATAACCTCTAAGTTTCTTCTGAGTCAGATACTATACTGGCAACCTGTTACAGGGAGGGATTGAAAAGCATGTGAGAACCGAAACTCAAGCACCATTGTAAATGTAACCTAAACAGTATATTATTACAAAAGGTGGATCGAAGATGGTAAGATGGAGAACCCCAGTGAGGGAGGGGGAGAGAAAGGGAGAGAGGAAGAGAAAACCACGCCTCATGTTAAGGACCCTTCCAGGTGTTACACAGTTTGTCTTACCAACTTTAGAATGCCCAATCCTCCCCAGGTAGAGGCAGTATCCTCAGAGGCTGGCCCACTGACGGGCGTCACCCCCGAGACAACGTGGTCCATTCATGTGTAGCGGCCCCCCCTCCGCGAGGACAAGCCACTCACCTTTTATCTCTTTGCCAAAGGGGGACATCTACCTCGGTGGGCGTGGCCATCACACTCCAGGTAGAGGTCCCTGGCTCCTCCCCCCTGTTATGTAAGTGGTCTTCCACTGCACCTGCACCTGTGCGGTCCACTCCAGAGTGTCTCAGTGAAATGGGTCTGGGGGCATACTTCCTCCCTGTCTTCCTCCCTTCTTTGAGGCAGATCAGAAATAGTTATGAAGAACACACAAAACAGACATGAGGCACTTGGTACGTGAACTGTGTGCAACTGTGCTCTGGTGACTGTTAAGAACAGCAATCCTCATAATTTTGATACCCATTTTACTGTTTTATTCTAGTGTACGATTTAAAATAGATAATTACAGTATCTTATCAATGAAAAGATATACACTACTAGATGAACATTTCTTTTAAAGGTGATTTTATCCTTCAGACTTACTTTTCATGTTAGACTATTTTCATATTTACAGTTAGGAGGTTATACATTAAAAAAAATAAATCCACGATGCAGCTGCACTGTGGTTGTGTATACATAAAAGCAATATAAAGAGGAGTTTATCTCAGAGTTGCTTCTGTCTTCCACAGCCTGATCCCCCACAGCATAATCTGCATCTCTCAACAGTAATCTTGCTGTTACTCATACTACTTCCACTACCACAAAAACCTGTCCTGCTTTTCATCCTCCCCTGCTTCTGACATTGATTAGGAGAGGATTGTCTGTATGTGTGGGCTTATGTAGGTGTGAAGTTTATGTCTAAAAGTATACTAACAGCTTTATCTTAATTATGTACTCTTAGTTATCACTGATACAGAGAATTTATTTAAAGTTATATAAGCCAGAAATGGCACCAAGATGACTTTCACAGGCTTTTCTTTTTTTCACTCAATAGAAAACTGTGAGTAGACAGGCATCCAGAATTACCTGAAGGTGGATGAAGTATTACTCTTACTGTTTAGTCTTTTCTTCAACACCAATATTAGAGTAATAATAAAATAATTAAAACTATCTGAATTTCACTTCAATGCCCCTTTTGTGGGCTTTCTTTTGCACTCTGTTGCAACAAAAAGGAACCTTACCTGCAGAAGATATTTGCAACTAGCAATTCTCAGAGATTCCTATATCCTAGTTAGGCAAAGATGACACTCAGTAAGTTCTTCTCAATGACCTTTTAGTTCTTCATTCTGCATGGCGTTGACTTTCTCCTTCCAAAGCTCAACAGCTGCAAGTCTGTCACACATTGAAGACTTAAAAGAAAAGCCTCATCTTTTCAAAGAAATGAACAAACTCTTGAAGAAAATGAAGAGCACCATAGTTTTTCTCTGATCTACAATGACTGAATCACAAATACCATACAATATGAGCTGCAACTTAATTCACAAAAAAAAAAAAAAAAGTCTGAGTAGTCTGACTTGATGGCTTAAATAAACCTTTTTCACTCCTACACACTATATTGAAAATCTGGATAATCATATAGCCAGATAATAGCAGCCAGGAGACAGAGTACTACACAGAGAGGAGGATTAATCTTTCCTGCTATGTTGTTATAGACTTGAACTGCTGTAATTTACTTAAGCTCTGTGTATAAAGACTTACATGTTTTGGCAGGTAAGTATGATTTCTTCCTTTTATTCCAAAAACGTTGAATGCATCACAGTTGGTATATTTATTATATAAATAAAAAGTCTTCTTTAATGAAGACTCTGAGGGAATCTGCACAGACAGAAGTGCTCTAGAGCTGAGGATCCTGCCAAGGGAGGGAGGTGAGCTTTCCTACCTAGCAACACTTTGATAGTAGAACAGAGAGAGGCCCCCAACCCCTCACTCCTGAGCGGGAAGTGGTGGGGTCAGGACTCAGAAGTACCTCTGACCCAGCAGATAGCAGTGCGGATGGTGCCAGCAGGAACAGCAATCATCCTTACCCACAGACAAACCATCTCCAGGGAGCATGAGCAATGAGGCGTGAGGCAGTTCCTGTAGGCAGTTCATGCAGGCAGGCTGTGGATACCCTACCAGCTCCAGAGATCAACTGGTATCATTGTTCTCTTGGGAGAAGCTCTGGTATGGTATCCACTCAATGGGGAGCCACGCCATCCACACATGCCTAAAAGTATGTAGTGACCCAGACAGAGCTCCCAAAAACACAGGGGAGGAAAAGTATAGGGAGCTTAACCTTCATGTTTACATCACAAAAATGTCTGCAGAAAAATTAGAAAATCTTTCCACTTTCTCTTTGAGCACACAATGATGGAAATAGGAAAAATCTTCACATATTTGGTATGATTTGGTACAAACAAACCATGGAAAAGAAATATACAAGTAATATTCGAGGTACTCTCTTTAATATGGCTATTAAACATTTTATTGTAATAACTTTGTAAGTATTTTAGTGGGAATAAAGTCAGTCAAAGATCTCCAAAAATCAAGGATGAAAAAGAGAGAGGGGGCAGAACAAGGAGGTAAGCATAAATGTGAACATTGAGGATGACCAGAGAGATTTAATGGAGGAACTTTCTTTGACTCTCGAAATTCTCTTTCTGCACACCATTATCTTGTTTGAACAGTACATATTTGCGGAACCAGCAGCACAGAGTTTAAAAATATTCATACTTACCATACATAAGAGAACAATTACCTTGCTTTTATTTTTTTTATTCAACTATATTCTGAAAAGTCTCAAGTTGCAATTACCAATAAATTAGATGGATAATATATTGCAATACAGTTCCCTCCACCAAATCATATGTTTATTATGTCTGCATGGAGAAATCTTATGACTGTTAATGTTGTCTTTGTATAACTGTTTCTTAAGACACAAAGGTGATGACTGCAATGAGCACAGCAGAGTTGTCCAAACTAGGATGAAAGTATTAGCTGAAGAATCAATGGCTCCATCACATGACAAGGAAAGACATGACTGCCAATAGGGAGTACGTTTGGTTACAGAAGGTTATACATACTATCTTGATGGGAGGATAAATTATTTAGTATTTTTTAATGAGCTTTTAAACATCATTTTTCAAACTCATAAACCCCTAGGTTTTTAATCTCTTACTTGAAATGAATAAACTAAATGCAAAATGAGTTTAATTTTTCACGAACATTTAGTTTAAAAACAACCATTCTTTATACACTTATGTTCCCAATGAAAATAAAAACATCTATTCCTAACTTGTAAATTATAGCCTTTCCTTGCTATAAATGTTTTAAAAATGTCTCAATTTTATTGTCTAGAATGGGTGGCAGCAGGAAAGCAGTACAAGATGGCACTTCAGCCTCTGGGAAGCAAAAATTAAATTTCTATTTTCTCTGTTGATGAATTAATAGATAGTGTGGGAAAAGCCACAGAGATTTGATCCAGTAAATTGCCATATCATTATGCCTCATATCAGCATTCACAGTATATATTACTTCATGAATCTCATAGTACATATGGAAGATGACTTTTTTTTTAACAAATCTCCAAGCAAAATTCTCAGGAAAATCATGTTCATTCACACCCTGTAATTAAGATATTTTGCCATGTACAGTCTTGACTTTTACTAAGTCAAGGGTTTACTAACTGAAGATTTTTGACAGGATATAATTATTAAAAAAAAATAAAAATTGAGGATCTGCAAAAGTCTTTAAAAGAGCAGAAGAAAAAGCAGAGAAGTGCAGAATAGAAATTAGCTTTGTGTGTGCAAATTAAACATTGTTAGCAATAAAGTTGTAACTAAATTGTTTCAAATTAATTTGTTATAGTAGAAAAAATTAAGATAAGGCATCATTAAAAATTATACCTATTTGCTTAAAATTAGTAACACATGTATTTCTAAAAGCAAACAAAACACAGAGACATCTAATCTGCTAACTTTGAAACAACCAACTTTATATAGATATATCATCAGTCAGCATCAGAACATACCTACATTACACCAGTAACTCTTCTCTCAAACAGACTGACCACACAAGTCCTTGATCTGTTGGTGGAAATTGTCAGCATAAGATGATGTTTCCTGAAGCAAAAAAACCAGCCTTGAAACTATGAACTGGACTGAGACCAATCTCATTTCACAAAGGTATTCACTGACCCACTGGAATGCCAAAAAAACTCTGATCACTAATCATGGTGACCTTATTTACACTGGTTATTTCACAGTGATAGATTACATATCCCATTACCATTCTCCTGAGCTATGCAATTCCCTCAAATAAATAAATCGTAAAGTAAACTATATGTTTTTCCAAATTATGCCAAGATCTGGTTGCAGTGGTATTTGTTTCACTTGCAAGACACTGAGAAAATCAAGACTACTCAGAGTAGATTAATTATCTGAGATTAATTATCTCAGGGTAGATCAATAATCTCAGAGAGATTAATTCCTTGTGTGGAATTAGATTCACATGTGCTCTGATCTCTTGCAAAAGGAAATAAAACCCATGAACATTGGTTAAGTTGGAGCTTTAAAAATAAAAAAAAAAAATGAAATGTGGTGGATTTTTGCACCTCTCTTTTTCACTTCCAAGGACCTTATCCCATCAAAAATCGAAGCAATCTAAGCCTCTAAGCAGTACAGGTTTAACACACGGTTATCAGAGATTCACAGAATGGCTGAGGTTAGAAGGGACCTCTGGAGGTCGTCTGGTCCAAATCCCTGCTCAAGCAGGGCTACCTAGAGCAGCATGCCCAGGACCATTTCCAAAGGTAGATATTTCACAGCTTCTCTGGGGGAACCTGTACTCCATGCTTTGGAACACTAATGCAGTTTTCTTTTAAGGACTCAATTTTTTTAATCTTTATAGTGTAATTTTTCCTTAAGTTGTCTTCCAGGACCTGAGTTAATGCCCACTAACATACTGGTCCATCTTTATTGTTTTTGAATGCACAAATCTCTTTCATTTTACCTTTTGAAAATACTCCTTTAACTTGGTAACAAATTAATTGTGCTAATTATGTCAACTATGAAATGGTTCCTTCACATTTAAAAAATAAAATATTCCAGCTCATTTTCAAAAGCTCATTTATAAAAAGTTTCTAGTTTTCAGGGCTCAAAAATAATGCAGAAAAGGAGAATCTGTCTAAAGCTGTAAACAGCGAACAAAAGCAACATTATTAAATTGCCTGATGAAGAAGTAATTTAAAATTAGTCGTTTAGCATAAATTATATTTACAATTGATCTTATGTTACAATACAAAATGCACAAATTTTGGCCTAGTTTTCAACACTTGCAAAATTAATGTCTTCCAAAGACTTAAAGTGAATGGAAAGGAACAATGGGAAGAAGCAATTCCTACATCTTCTATGGGAAAAAAAACCCCAACAACTTTTCTCAACTAAGAAACAAGACTGTACACTAAACACTCAGAGAGGGTGATAGAGATGTCTTGGCAGAAAACATATTATTTAGGGTATTGTAACAAGTGAATAGTGCTAATTATCAATCATGGTTAAAGCCTCCTCATTAGCAACTAGATTTTTATGAACATATATTAAGTATCTTTCCTTTTATAAAGTAAGATTCTATGAATTCAGAAAAATGTACCATTTGAAATGTACAAATGTTATCAAGTATAGTTTCAGATACAAATAAAAACAACTTCATCACTTGAGCCTGGGGAAGGAGGTGAGGAGAGGGGAAGTGGCCCAACTCCCACACACCACTGTGTAGCACGCTAAGGTGCAGCTTTGCTTCCGGGTGATGGCAGTATGGGTTTATCAAGGTACTGCTTACCTTCTATCAGGTAAAAGTCACAGGAATGAGCATTCTTAAGTGAAGCAGAAAGACTAACTCACCCATCGGAATCATGTATTTTAAGGAAATTGTAAGGAAGCATATTTGCTAAGTTTGGTATCTGTAGATTAGATACCAAATTGTTTGTCAAAGCCCTCACTAAATTTATAGACAATGAATAACTATTATTGATGGAATTTTGCTAGAACTTAACCCTGAAACTAGGCATGAGATGGTTGCCTCCTCTGGGAAATCATAAACACAGACAGATGTTATTTCCTATATTAAACTATTTTGAGATTCCCCTAGCATTAACATTCCAAATAATCAATTTCAAGTGTGTACCTCTACTCGAAAATCAAGTAACAAAATAGACATCTTATCTCTATCAAATTAAAATTCATGCTAAAAGAGCTACACCTTGTAGCCATTATCTCTGTCATATAAATACATTTACAGCCTCATCTGCAATCAAATAAGCCATCAGCCAATAAGGTACCATTCACACATTTGAATATATACCTAATATTAATGGTTCCTAACTGCTACAGAGACACAGGCAGGACCGGAGGGACTGATGATGAATTTCATCAAGTCAAAGGAATTTCACTTCTGTCTTTTCCTTTCCATGTCTACTGTGGCCCTGCTTATGAGGCAGCATTACTCTTGAACTTAAAGCATGTTCTTTCCTACTGCCTGGAATGCAAACGATCTTCATTGCATAATGATTATTTTTTGGATCAGATCTTTTTAAGGGAGAGAAGGAATTTAATTCACAGTACCTCCCAAATCTAATCTCCAGCGATATAGGTGAAATCAAGACTCCACAAAGTCATCTGCCTATTTCCCTATCTGTACTTTGACCTGCTTTCACTTTCCTGTTTCCAAAATACCTCACCTAGCCCAGTGATTATCATCCAATAAAATTGTATAGATTCTCTTTCCACTCCTGTGATGGGTTTGATAAATCCCAAAAAACTCAGATTAAGGTTTTAGTTTTAGCTAGGCCCCACTTCTGTGGGT
>JAWWEU010000125.1:36820365-36854527 GCA_035583155.1 Acropternis orthonyx | reverse complement strand
TCAATAAGTTATTTTTTGGTTTGTCCTTTATATCTATCCATATATATGCTGTAAATTTCTGTAAATATATGTGTATAATATACCAGTTTCAGTTTTAAGGTTTTTTTTCCCTCACTTCTTTTAACTGAAACTCTGCCACATTGGGAGGTGGTTGGCATTTTGCCAAGAGTCAAACCAAAACAATAAAAACTCCTTATTTCTCTTTGTTCTGGTGCCTTTCATTTGTAAACTCAGTCCTAGCTTCCTTCCCCCTTACCCATCTCCTAATCTTACCAGATTTTGTACCATCTCTCTCCCTTTTCCCATGTCACCTATGACACAAATCTCATGTGCCACATTTTCAATTCTAAGCTTGCCTCAGCAGACACCACGACATGTTGCCAACTTACCAGTCCACAGGATTCTGCTCTAATGTTCCACAGAATGGTCAAGGTTAATGATGCTAAATGACAAACAGATCTAGCTACCTAAGAAGAACTGAAACATTGTCATTGGGAATGCAAAAAGTGGTATTATTACAGATTTTAAAACTTGTCCAAATTTGGGCCTATGTAGCAGACAATAAGGATGGACTTGATAAAATCCCCTTCTCTGAGTAATTTCACCTTCCTGCTTCAAACTAGGACAGGAAGACCATTTAAAGTAAAATAATATGTATAAATAACAAAATACTGTTTTCGCTGCTTGAGGCTTCTGAAATATGCATTTTGCCTGAAAATCTCTCTCCAAATATTCAACCTGATACAGATACCTTACATTAGGAATCCCATACATTACACCTTACACTCAATAGTGTCACAAGCCACCTAAAATCGAAAATTATATTGAGAAATACTGAACAAACTTAACAGACATTTCCTCAGTTCTACTTACAGTAATTGAATGCAAAATTCTATAATGTATTAGAGTATAAACAGTTTGAGCTAAATCATGGAAGTCCCCTAGACTGCTCTATCACAATATTAATTCTTAAAGCTGACAAAAGGAACCTTCTGTCAAAAATTATTAAAAATCAAGTACAGATTTAAAAGTATTTGGCACAAGAACTGCAATTATTTTTACAAAACAGCATACACTTATGCCATACAAATCACTTTCAATTATCATTACTTCAGTTAACTAATTTGCTGGTTTTAATGATAGGGAAAATTACATAGAGAGGAGTTTTTTACATGGTATTTCAAAACTTGAAGTTTATATAAAATAATGTATCTTTTTTCTTTAAAAGAAACTATTGCAAAATGTACCTCTACTTTCAGACAAGATTATAAATTTATGCATGTGTATATATATATACATATGTGACCATGACACTTCCATGATGTGTAAGAAGCAGCATGTGTCTAAGAAAGGAGTCAGCACACTCAGCATAATGCATTCATGCTAGTCACTACAAAAGGCTGACAAGAAAGCTGAGTTCTTTCCCTTTCACAGGCTCAGGCAGCTCACATCTGGCAGAAGGTGGCCTTTATCCTGATTTTTAACTCTAAAATTCTCTGAAACAGTCTCCTGAGCTACCATCTGACAAATAAGCAGATGGAAGCAGCAATGATTCTAAGCAGCATCGATTCTTTCAAAACGGGCTTGATGGAGTAGCTGTTTTACCTTGTCGCTCACTAGTTACAAGGCACACACGACGTAACAGAAAGAACAGCTTCAAACCCCCTTCAAATAAGGGGCATCTGAGTACTTGCTCTCCACTTTGAGAAGACTGCCTCAGCCAGCTCATGATAACAGATTCTGCATTCATCCTTATACTCTCGAAGCACACCTCTCTGGCACCACAAGGAATCCTGAGATACCCCCTGGATCACACTGAACACGCAGGAATTGCCATAGCTCTATGATTAGTTTATTCATTTGGGAGGATGGAGAACCAAGTTCAAGACCCTGTTATAATGAATGCTTAATTTAGAATACTGAAATGTTCACTGTTGCAGAATCTGCAAGCCTGCTTTCCCATCCCAAAGGGCTGCCTTAATCACTAGGTTACAGAGTTCTTCTCTCTGGCTTAAAAGACATTAAAGTACTTAATTCTAAATACATCTCTATCATGAAAGACTCTGACAGGACTAGTCAATTGTTTAACACAAGAAACTGAATGTACAACTCTTAGAGAAAGGAAGTAAGTGTGACTTCAGTCTCTCAAATATTTCAGCAAAATATTTTAACCAAGACCATTTTACACCACCTTTCTGGCAGCTCTTTTCTCATCAGTTCATTTTAGGATATCGTCTACATATCACCATGGAAAAAGAGATGTGAGAATCCATGCTGCATTTCCACGCTTTTCACAAATAAGGCCACTGGTGAAAAGGTTCCTTGCTGCTCAATTCACTGGACACATTTTGCAAGACATGCAAATGCTGAGGAGCAAAAAATTACCAGCTTATACAGCTATGGAATTTGAAACTAAAAATCCAGGAATTTTCTTCTCAGTACTTGACAGGTGAGGTATGAATACATTGACATTTAAATGCTTGATTTAGATGCCTGCAGGGACATTTAGGCACCAGCAGCCCTCTTGCAAATTTGTCTCTTAAACACTAAGATTTACAGACAAACAATACTTGTAATAATGAATTTGAAGAGCTTAATAATAATATCATCAACTGATCTATTTAAATTATCTGAGTTCCTTCAGCTCACCTGAATAAAAATGTTCCTATTAACTCTCAAAGAATCATAGAATCATAGAATGTTAAGGGATTGGAATGGACCTTGAAGATCATCTAGTTCCAACTCCCTCTGCCATGTGCAGGGACACCTCCCAGGTTGCTCAAGGCCTTATCCAACCTGGCCTTGAATGGTGCCAGGGTTGGGGCATTCACAACCTCTCTGGGTAAGCTGTTCCAGGGTCTAACCATTCTCACAGTAAAAAAAATTATTCCTAATATCTAACCTAAATTTCCCCTCTTTCACTTTGTGCCCATTACTCCTTGTCCTACCATTACAGTACCTGACAAAGAGTCCCTCTTGGCTTCCCTGCAGCCCCCCTTCAGATACTGGAAGGTTGCAAGAATGTCTCCAAGCAACCTTCTCTTCTCTAGGCTGAAAAGCCCCAAGTTTGTCAGCCTGTTTTTGTAGGGGAGGTGCTCCTGTTCTCTTATCAACTTTGTGGCCCTCCTCTGGACTTGTTCCAACAAGGAGCTCCATGTCCTTCTTACACTGGGAACATCAGAACTGAATGCAGTACTCCAGGTGAGGTCTCACAAGAGCAGAGTAGAGGGGTAGAATCACCTCCTTTGACCTGCTGGCCACATTCCTTTTAATGCAGCACAGGATTTTGTTGGATTTCTGGGCTGCAAAACCCCAAAACACTTAACTTAAAAATCTGGTGAAAATCACCAAAACTCACAAATGTTCCTGATTCAGAAATTCACACTACTTAAAATAAAGGAGGAAAATAATTCACTAAGTCTATCATGTCTTATATTGCTTGCATACAATAAACAAATACAATTTTACAAGTTATAAGCAATTGCTTTTTTTGTCACAGATAAGATTTACTTGCTTCCACTTCAGCCTGGTGTTATACAACTCATAACATACTAGCAAACTATCAGCAGGCATGCTTTATATGTAGGAAACAAACCAAAAAGAAAACCAATGAAAGCCAAGCCAAACCAAACCAACAAACTTCGAAGAAGAAAAAGGACCCTACAGAAGTCCCCACTCAAGATGTTCTGACACAGTTTAGGATCAGTTCTGCTTGGGTCACTGGGCAAACTGCAAAGGCACTTATCCAGCAGCTTCTAGTGCTAACTGGTAATGCTCCAAATGCAGAGTTGTAATAGAATTCCTTTATTAAGAATCTCCACTATATTTTTCAAGGATCTTTAGGAACAAATAGCTTCCTGCTGCATTAAAGTGAAGTAGCCTACTTCACTATGATACTAAGATATGGATGGGTGGGTTTTAGGAGTGAAAATGTAACTTAAAACGTCTTTTTCCTACAAGAGCACTGTGGAAGCCACAAGCTGGGATTCAGAGTAATTCCACTTCCCTAATAAGAGACAACAAATAGCACTCATTTATTTTTGGAAGGCTAAACTTTTGACCATGCTAATGACTGTGCTTTTCAAAGGCTTATTCTCTTTTCTTCTGTGATGAGAGTGCTATACGGATGTTCTCACACACCCAGGCACTATAAAAATCCCTTTGCATCAAACAGGGATCTGTGTTCTGTTGTCAAATTACTTTAAAGCCGACATTATGTTAAAAAGAAATACAGACAAACATTCCCAATTACTGTGTATACCTTTGCTTTTAAAAACAATAAAGGGACTCTTGTTCAGTAAACTCCAAACCACAAAGGATGAGACACTGAAGTTTTCAATGATTTGACCCTACCATTAATAGATTAATTGTCCTGCAATGAAAGAGAGAGGGAAAAAACCTGTTTCAGAGCAAGCAAACTGTATAGTAAATAGAAAAAAACATTTCCCCATTTAAAAACATCCTAAGAGACTGATGAAGAAAGTGTGGTTTAACTAGTAAACTATTTTATTATTTCTCATATTACAAGTAAAGACTGACTTCATGAAATTTTTAGTTTGCATGCCATACCTGGAACTCCAACTCTTCACTAAAAAATGATCAAATACTCTGCAGATGGGAAAGTTCTTTATAAATCTGTGAGACAGTTGATGGATGAAAGCATTATATAGAAAGAATATAGCTCTTTCTTGATGTCTTTCACTATTTCAGTTCAGTAACATTCCATATAATTAAATAACCATCTCTTTGCATTTCTTCACTATGAGAGTGTATGTAACATTTTCTATACTACAAGCATTTTCACAAGACATATGTGGCAATAAACAGTTTAACTGTTCTATTCATGCTCATGATTAATGTGACTTTAGGAGAACAGAGGTATCACTAAAAGGCTTGAAAATTCCTATACAACCTTCTTATCATTGATTTTATCATGAATCTTTAATTTGCATTATATGGCACTTATGATCTAAGTATGCAGGTTGAAAGTTACTAACATAAAAACAAATCAGAAGGTATAGGGATTTAATCAGAAGAACCTTATTTCCAATACTGGGAACTCACTGACATCAAGTCACTGAATAGGCATCAGCATCTTTGGAGATCAGCACAGTGAGTGAGCCAAACAAATGGCAATTAGGATGGCTATGTGAGGGAACTATTAATAAACCATTAAGCAAAACAAAACAATAAAATCTGCTGTAAGCACAAGATGAGATTTCCTGGAAGGGGAAATACAAGAAACTCTATGTGAAGTCTTTGGGGTGGAAATCAGCATTTACTTGCTACTTAATTACATTTCTTGTATACTTGTTTATCACTTATTCTATTCATATTTTTAAAGTAAATAACTATATATGGAAAACAATCAAATGTGATGCAGAAGATAAATCTTTTACACAGATTTAAGCACTGTCATCTTACAATAATTTCTTGTAAGTTCTCTACTTTCTGTAAGAAATAATTAGAGGTATGACACAAAGAAATTGGACAGGACACTAAAAGGCATTTCATAACTCTTAGGTTAATTAAAGTGTAATATAATTTTCCAAAGGAAGTGATTATATTTTATTAAAATAGCAAGGTAGGCAAGGAAGGAAATGTGGAGTATCTGTATACCTACCTGCTTAGGCTTCTACACTACATCTATACAGACTTTTGCAGAGAGACAAGAACTAACTGCCCAAGCTCACAGCTTTTCCAGACCTTCTACTAGCTAACAGCTAATGAGCATTCCGTTCATGGGACCAGTCTAGAGTCACTCCAGAGTGAGCTCCTCCAGAGCACAAGTAACTAGACACTGGGTGGTCAGCGGCATCTATTGTGCTATCAGCACTGTTTGTCGATGTAAACTTAGCCACTGATGGCCACCTATCAAAACCAAAACATGGCATATGTAAGCTTGCATTCTGCACTGTGAAAACATAAGCAAATAGTTTTATTTTCAGGAGCAAATTCATTTGCATCAGCCTAAACTATTGACAGAGTCAGCTCACATTGATCTGCAAAATGTTGCACGGATTTTCTGTCAGCAGAGTTTGAGCTATCGGCTTTAAAGGATGCTGTGGCTGCAGAAGTCAGCCAACTGTGGTGGGCTTTCCCAATTATGATGTCTCATCCCCAGACAGACTTCCCTAGCTGTGATGCTGTGGCATGAATGGCACTTTGAAGAGACAGTGAACCTAAAGGACACACAGCCTCAAAATGGTTCGGTCACTCCAGCACAGTGCTCAAGACTGACTGATAAGCTCTGCTGGCCTACACAGTTCTATGTTATCCAATTTACAGAAACCTTCAGTGACAGTTTCAAACACATTCACACTGCCAAACAGTATTCCAGTGCTTGAAATAAGAAGCTTACTTAGGTTTTAAACTCAGCATTCCTAACAATAAACTTTACCAGAATATAAAGAACAAAATACCCTGGAAAACAAGAATATTTTATTGTTCAGATACGTGCACCAGCTGCCTATCCTTCACACTACTTTACTATATTCACATCTATTTCAAAGCATTTTGGAGGGAATCCAAAGAGCTACCAGATGCTGTTTGCTGTTCCCCAAAGAGAACCACAGATTATATCATAATAACAGACTGCAAATCAGACCTAAAAGCGATACATTATAAATCCCTTTTTATGGTTCCACTCTGTGCTTTGAGGTCTCTAAATATGATTTTTGTGTTTTTTAATATGTGCTTATATTTTCTTTTGTTTTCTACAGCTGGTTTCTTTGGCTATCATTCATGCTGCCCAAATTGCAGACAGATATTCTTCCTCTTATTGACCTCTGCAGTACTGCTTGCTGAGAGCATATTTTAATTTAGATTTCCAATACTGGCACAGAGAAGTGTGCAAGGCTTCTTGCATTCATAATAGTGGAAGGTGCCACTAAGCACTCAAGAGATGTGACATTAGACACATGCAGGCCTAGCACAAGTCAAAATAAAGATAATTAATCTCAGTCCCACCCCGAAAGAGACAATGAACATTTCCATCTGATCTACAGACAACTATGTTTTCAGTAGGACAAATGTCTGTATTCTGATTATAACAGCAGAAAATCCTAAGCAGTGTGAGATCCATCCTTAGCTCTACTAACATCACAAAGTAATACTTGGTAATATTTTACTGGAAGTATTTTTCCATTCATCATGTATCTCCTCATCAGTGGAGAATTAAAAGAGAAATCTACTAAAACCTTGCAAATTCCTGTCTACTTGGAGTTTTTTTTCTAAATGACACTGAGGACCAAACTCTTTTGAGTGCTGAGATGATATTCATTATATTATTCACATGATCCAAACTGGTCTTTTCTCTATATATGTATTTATCCTCACTATGCTTCCTGTAAATTCCTGTAAATATACAGAAACACTGAAATAATATCCAATAGCACCATATTCACCAAAAGCATCAGACACCACTTCTGAAGCAGACACATTTGAAAAGCATCCAGAACAACCTATGAATCTACTGGGTCATTTTGTTTCTCTTCTGAAATAACAGAAATAATGTTCCTCATCCTTAAAGGAGAGCTTCTTATTTAAGAAGAGATCTCTTTTGTTTGAATTTTGACACACTGCTCTTTGGATACAGGCAGTCAACGCCACCTTATCACTTCTGCTCTTATTCAGTATCTCTGTTAACAGAAGAAACAGTATATAATTACCAAATAGCACGACTTCTGCACCTCACACATCAGGAGGGCTCTGATGTTGCAGTCCTACCATTATTTCACATACCAGCTTCTGTAAGGCTGATGTGATAATAACACACTTTCAATTCACTAGCAGTAATAGGAGCACTGAATTCTTTGTACAGCAAAATCACAAATGAAACAAAGGAAAACTATAAATGTATTAAGATTAGTGAAGCTTCAGATTTAACTTAAATGTCATGTAATTTTTTTTTAAAATGTTAATACTGGAAGACAATACTTCGTAATAGCTGTTCTGCCACCCACAGAGTAAATGCAGATAAATTGGACAAGTACCGAACTTTTAATAAACCAGCCCAAGAAGTACTCAAAGAACTCTCATATATTTATGCTACATCTTTCTCTACACTTTCTATGCATCAGGGAACACATGGAAGACTAGCATTTACATTTATCAGTTAAGTGCAAAGCTGACACAAAAATAAACACGAAGAATAAAGCACAAAAATTCTTTGCAATCACCAGTGTCATGCTCCATTCCCCTTCCTGCAACTGCTAATGCTGCACCATGTCTCTTGCTTTCTCTCCTTCCCTTTGCCATTCTAACTAAATTTCTAATTTGGAATCAATTCAAGATGACAATTCCAAAAATCGCTTTCCTTTGTCATACTATTTTACTGCTGTTTTATACCTATCTCCTACATTATGTCTTCTCCACCTTCTGTATAAACTATTGGGTCTTCATATTCAAAGTTTTCCATGACATCATATCAGGCTTCATCTAAATCTCAGATTAACTCTTGCTGTGAAATCTCCCTACAAGCTTACTTGTAGTTCTACTGTTTCACCATACTTTTATACCTTGTTTTGAGGAGACAGGATTGTGCATTTTTGGGTGGCTTTTTCTGGCAAGGGGGGGTGGTGGTGTGGCGTTTTGATGCTGTTACTGTAATATTACACTTCACCATCATACCCTGCACTAAAGCAAATATGCCCCTTAACTACAAATATTTCCAGCATGCTCATTTAAAAAAAACAAAAAAACAAACCAACCAACCAATCAAAAAAAAAAAAATCCCCACACTATTATCAAGAGATTTGGAAGTTATTTAGTTCTGTCAGTTCAGGTGAAACATACAGATTTCTCTCAAATTCATTAACCTGTCATTTCCAAACTATCAGAATGTGTTTCTTCCTAAACGTTAAATGGGCCTTTTGCATAAGTGCATCATATATTTTTGGAAAATAATGAGCAAGATCTGGGGTTAAAGCAGAGGAGTAATGTTAACAGAATACTGATATATAAAGGAATTAGTGATAGGGTAACAGATTTGCCCTTTATAAAAATAAATGTGAGATGATATTTGCTCATTGAAGTTTCTATAGTATGCTAGAAAAATCAGAGTACAAATCCTTTTGCTTTATCACAAATGCAATAATATTGTGACAGAAAAAGTCTATGGCAGATTTCTAGCAAAAATAACCCATTAGCTCCTTATGGTTGGTTACTTTTTTCAGCATTTTCCTTCAAATATGTTACTAGGGCTGCCAGTTGTCATGACATATTATTGAGGCATATGTCTTTTGTTAAGCACTGTTCTTTTTATCGATTTTTTGACAGGTTTTACTTACTGCCAGATAATATACTAGAACATTTTACTGGCATTGGTCATTAGTACTGTAAATTAAAGCATTGTGATAAGAAAATGGAGCATACTAACTCAAATTATAACTGTTAGAGAATAGGAAAGTTGCAATATTTGATTTGTTCGGAAAATAAAACTTTCTCTATTACAAAACACAGCTGATTATTTGTGACAAGACATGCCAAAATGATAATGTTAAAATGATTCATCTTCATCAAGAAGAGTATCTTCTTGTAAAACAATGTAGGATAGCACTAATTATATCATCAGTAGACAATTTTTTGTTTCATTGCTCCCAATACTGCGACTTTAAACGTATTTACTTAACAGGACACTAAGAACTTATATTACCCTATAGATATACAGGAGGAAAATGTTATTTAATCTCTTACGCTTTATTTAATTACCTACACTACAAGCAGAGTAATATATATCCAGGTGGAGTACTGTGTTAGCTGCTAACTGGCAGCTGTATGCAATTATCTTGTGCCATCTGAAAACAGTGCTCCACCAGGCTGAGCTAGCTTCAGTATTTCTGCTCTGTTGTGTTATGCAAACCTAAACAAACTTTATTCAAGAAGCTTCTCATTTTTTAGAGAATGAACAGGACATGCTTTTAACACATTAAGTATCTGTTAAAAACCTGTGTATCAAATCAACACACCAATAATTCACCAGTGGAGGTTTTATCTAATTACTTCACTGATATATGAGTGATATCATGTGATTATGAACAGCAATAGCAGTGAATACATACAAATTAATATACAAGGTCTAGTAAAGACAGTATAACTCAATGCAGAAATCTGTAAAGCCGTGATATCACTGATGATCCAGGTCAGCTCAGTTCAAGGTAGAACAGATATGCCTAACTAATCTGGTAGTCATACATTCTGACTGCAGGACAGAGATACCCACAACAGGCAGGAAAGCCTAAGTGCTATTTTAAATGTTTACATAAAGCTATTCCCTTTCTCACCCACTCAGAAAATGAAACATCAGCAATAAAAAAGGTAGACTTCTCTAGTATTGTAGTTCTCCTTAACTAATTCCACTTATTTTCTCTCCTTTTTTTTTTTTTTCTTTTTTTTAAATCTTTTTGAGTCTGGTGGATACAATTAGGCCAGAATTAATTAGATGGAAGAACTGAAGGGATAATAAATCTCTTCACAGTTCTAATGCAATTACTTCAATTTAGGAAACAGTCTAAGCAGAAGGTTGAGCTAGCTCAAATTCAATCAAATTCAATTTAGGAGGTCCTACAAGGCCATAAACTGGCTCAATCTCAAGATACTTATTCTAGCTTTTGGAAGCTAAGTACTGCTTAAAAGCTTCTCCTACCCTGGAAACAGAACTCACCTCAGAGGTTTGCTTTAGGAGCTCATTCACTTGTACACATATACATATGTACTGCATGTACATGACCTTATGTATGTTCAGCAAACAAACACCTACCAAGCAGAAAATTACCTATAATTTTAACATCAATTTAAAGACTTTCTGAAAATGTTTCATTTCAATTAATGCAACTATCATGCAATTTTAAGGCAAATCAACAAAATCCCCGCACCAACACCACAGCTTCCACTACTTACAAGGCAATAGCTGCAGAACCCCCAGGATGAGTTCTCTGGATGCAACTTGGCAGTTGCTATTTATGGGGTCTCAAGAAAGACACTTACCTTCAGGAAGGTAATTTATAACTGTGCTGCTACCTCCTGCATCTCTTGCAGAGACTGTCTTTGAAAGACAATGGTAGGGGTGGCAGACCTATCAGGTTTTATAAGATACGTCTGGGTAACACACAGGAATCTGTGGATTGGTGAGTTCTTTTAAACAGCCTCTTTCAATCGACTTCTCTTGTAATTTCTTGATGTGAAGCCTGTTTTCATACGTTGTCTTTTGGTAAATATAATTGTAAGCATTTTTTTTTTCCTTCAAGGAGAAGTCTGGAGTTATAGAAACTACAAAGTGGGGCACTTTGCCTAAAATTACAGACTCTCCCAAATTGCCGTAACTAGGTCAACTTTCCATACATATTCTGATTTCCTGTTTTGATACTTACATTAGCATTATTAATCAAGCTCCTGGCTTATTCAAAGGAGAGCAATAAACTTCTCCAGAGCATAATTCAGCACCTTACATTAGGCTTCTGCTGAAGAATTGCTCTCTGGAGAAGACATGTTCTCTCACATACTTTGAAGAGATCCTAGGGAGATTAGTGAGGTAATTTAGCCTGCTAAATTAGATACTAACAGTCATTCCATATTGATATCTTGTCCTAAGTCTGAATATAGTGCAACTCCACTTACATATTTCAAATGTGAGTTGATTGTGTTGCTCATCTGCATTTAAACTGTTCTCCAAGGCAAATAAAACTGTACACGCATTACCTTTACATGGACATCTTGTTAAACATAATGATTGTCATTAATATCTCTTACAATATTGGTACTTTTAAAATGGCTCATAGCTCCACAGTAATCTCATATATCATTTTTGGTGACATACACAATGATTAAAATTTTCTTAGGACTGAAAAAAAAGACAAAAGTCCTGAATAAATGTTCTTATTTAATACTCATTCAACTGATTCACAGCTAGTGCAGTTAGCTACAAATTAAAGACAAGTAAAGGCTGTTCTCTGAAAATGAAAAAATCCAAGTTACAGGGTTCCTAAGGGGAAAACTTTGGTAGGTCTTGATCAAAATATCTGAATCTATAGATAATTTTTAATGTCATATAACAACCTGAACTTCATTTACCTAACCTCAAGAGAGAGGAAAGAGAAACAAAATGAGTGTGTGAGAAAGAAACCACTTGAGCAGTCAAAGGCACAAAAACAATTAACAAAAAAGAGTTGCATAATTAGACCTAAAATATTTATCTACTGCTACAACTTCTTGGTAAACCACAAATCCATAATTTATTAATAAAAATATTTTTTATAATAAAAGTTACTTCAGAAGACATGTGACCACAGGTTTACACTTTCCCTGTCCCAGACAAGAAGAGAACTACTGGCAATAAACTGAAACCACTTTCTGAGGCCTCACTCCTGCAATGTCAAAAACCATGAGAGAAGCACAGGTGCAATTACCTTGGAAAATGAGGCTGTCTCTTTATCCTTGGCCATCTCACTCCCTGCTGCAGCTGTATCATTATTCTAAAATGGTATGTCAGTTTTTCAATTTACATCCTGATCCTGGCCATAAAATGTTTCAAAGCCCATGTAAGGATGCATATGATTTATTGTCCTACTGCAATCTATGTCACATTAAATTAAGTAGTAATATAATTCATTACTTTTTTAAGACTAAATACTTCTTCATATATTATTCTATTGGAAGTAACAGGAATAATTGAATCCTTGACATAAACTCTACGAGAAACATGAATATGGGGATTCTGCATCTATATTCCTTACACTTAACAAACTACTGAGAGAGATCTACTTTTACATTTACTTTCTCTGTTGTATGGTATGCGAGACATCATATGTGATAGGACAAGGATGAATGGTTTCAAACTAAATGAGAGGAGATTTAAATTAGATATTAGGAGGAAATTCTTCACTCAGAGGGTAGTGAGACAATGGAACAGGTTGTCCAGAGAAGTTGTGGATGTCCCATCCTTGGAACAGATCAAGGCCAGGTTGGATGGGGCACCAGGCAAACTGATCTAGTGGGTGGCATCTCTGCCCATGGCAGCGGTTTGGAACTAGATGATCTTTAAGGTTACTTCCAATCCAAACCATTCTATGATGATTCTATAATACAACCATCTAAGGAAAGCTGTTACCTTTCCAAATTTTAAAAGAGTAAAAAAAATTCCTAAAATGGTCAGTTAGAAATCAATTATGCATTAATAATTCATTATAATAACCTAATACTTCATTTTTATTCAGAATATAAACTAAACATTCTAAAGTTTTTCTGTAGCTGACAATTTCTTTTCCAAGTTTGTGTTGTAATATTGTAACTGCCAATTAGTGATCCAAGAAAAAAATATCTAATACAAGAAAAACACAGAAATTGGATCCTCTGCATAGTCTCAATAGTGTTTCACAATACAAATAATCTGTTATTGGCATAATCTTATGCCATTATTCAGTTTTGTATGCCTCAATCACTATTTTGCTATCTAGTTGACTTCCAATGGAATATATTTGGTTCTTCCCAGTTGCTTAAATAACTGCTGTAGAAACTCTACATTTGTCTTGGTAAGGCTGAGAAAAAGAATAGGGCTTCCTACCATGACTCATGTCTAGTGATGACACTAAGGCCGCAGACATTAAATAGCCTTATGATTAGGTTAATGGACTTCCATTTCCTCCACAAAAAGTTAAACAACACTATCTGTTTCTACTATATTTACAATTGAAATATGTCACTGCTAGCAAGAGAGCCCAAATGATACTCTTAAACAGGCTCAAGAGTTCTCTTCCCCTGTAGCAAAGAACAAATAGAGTAACGAGTAACATGAAACAGGTGGCAACACTGCCGTGCATCCAATCCAGCCCCGATTCACAGAGCAGCTGGAGAAGAGCTCATAGCAGCTTAACACTGATTCATGGTCAAGAGTCAAAGGAGGGCCGAAGCAGGAGCTCTTAGTAAAACGTTCAGCCCACAAAATCACTGCTTCTTGGAGCACCTCTGCACGTGCCTTGCTGCTTACACCCTCGCCCTAATTAGAATGGCTACTTCAGGATGTCAGCAGCTGCATAGCTTCCCTTCCCCTCTACAGTAAGAGTTTCTATTAACAGGAGGGTTTACAAAGGCCTTATAAAAGATAAAACATTTTGCAAATCCATCCTCAGTACTCTGTGTCTTATTAAGACCCTAAGAAGTGTTTGCATAACCAAAACCATAGCCACAGAAATCAACAACTGCTACATTTATGACAACATATATAGCCATGATGATGTGTCACATAACCATTGAAAGTGACAATCCCTGAATTTCAAAAATAGTACAAAAGACTGTCAAAAAAATGCACAGCATTAATATAAAGATGACCAAAAGCAGAATCATGTCTTAACCATGCACTGGTAAAAAGGAAGAAGGTGGATTAAGCAAGGATCGGGTGAAATTAGAGTTTCTTCAAGATATCCTAAGAGAGGAAAAGCTCAGAAACAAATATAAATCACAGAAAATACTGACTAGGTAATAGCACTGTAGGAAAAGATATGAGAAAAAAATACTGAATGTGAGCAGAATTACAAAACTAGCAGTATATGCTAAAGACTGTACATAGAGAGGCTGTACAGAGAGTTTTGGGGGTAATTATCTTGCTGATCCATTGATATAAACAGACTACTGCAAATATGCTGCTAATCCATACAGTCTGAATAGTGCTAACAAGAATGTAGAACAATAAAGAACTATTCTGTAATGCAAGAGTACTAAGTATGACAAAAATCAGAAGGCATACTGTATAAAGGAACAGGTACGGGAAATGAGTTAATATACACTAGGGAAAAAGATACTATTTAAAGAGTATAGTAACTTCTTATAAAATAAAAGTAAGGAGAGCTAATGAAAATGATGAAAATACATGTATCAAGTAGTTACTGTCAGCAGTGGAAATAATACAACCTCTTGGGTTTTTTCTTGGTTTTTTAATTACTTTCACAGTCCATTCACCACAAGCATCTTCTATAACACTAAGTCGTATCACTGAAAGATAATCACTTTCATAGATAACATGAAACAAAAGGTTTATATCATACCCAGCCTCTGGAATTTCAGCCCATTTCCATAAGAGATGATACTGCTCACAATATAACTGGTTGTGACCATAATTACTCCTGAAAACATCTTAGAAGCACAATTAGAAATTTAAATAATCAACTGCATAGATAATAATAGTAATAGTTGTATTTTATTTCTCAAGTACTGATTTAACTTTTCAACAGATAAGATTTCAAGCTACAATTTAAACTTCTTTGGGAAAGTCAAGCTGACATACGGAAAAAAGCACTACAAAATTATATAGCAAAAATCACGTATGCCAAAAGAAGAAGTATTTCTAGGGCCCTTAAATATCAGAAGTTGAAAAGCAGTCTTTTTAAACTGTCTTTGTAATGTCAGTTGGTAACACTAGAATCTTTTTTTAAAAAATCCTATTTATTTAGTTTTACCAATATCATCATAGTAATCTAGGCTTTGTTACTATTCCTGTTCCTCAGAGCTCCTCTGCTAGCCACAAAGTATCAGAAACTACTTCATATCTTGAAAATCTTCCTGGTGGTTGCAGTAGAAATTCAAAGCATAACAACATCAAAAAAATCCCTAACCTTAATAGTGATAACATACTGCTATGATACCTTGTGTAATAAAAAGAGAAAAAGAAAATAATGGGGACATTTGGCATAGAAAAAAAAATTATGGTGAGAGTATAAAGATGATGTTCCAAGTGAAAACAGTATTGGTTTCTTTGTGCATGTCGAATAACATCAAGAGAGAAGCAACTTTAGAGCAGACATGGAGACATGGTAACATCAAGGTTCTATTGAAAAATGCAGAGCAAATTTATAACTTTTTAACTTGTGGTAGAACAGCCATGACTCTTGTCCTTTATTGAGTGTCATTCATTTTGATCCTTATTTATTTATTTATACTTACTTTTTTTTTTACTCCACTGAGTAATTAATTAATTGTTTTTCTTAGTTTTCTAATACAAATGGAATCTTTTAAGTCATATAGAAATTTTATATTTAGTCATCCAGATTTTGGTTGAATGTAAATGTTCTCTCAGGTTTCATAATTATAGTAAATTATAGTTTGTTTTGTTTTGTTTTTTCCTTATTAGTCTAACTTAATGTCAACAACACTAAATCTAGGTACCAGTTTTCAAGGAAACATCATAGGAAGGGCACCAAGGAATTTATCATGTTGGCAAGCTCAGCATCTTTCCGTTCTGCACAAAACAAATAAAAATTAACGTCTCCTTAAATTTGCTGGGAGTCAGTTATGTGTGTGCAACTGTGTCAGGGTTTAAACGGAGACAGCAACTAAGCACCATGCAGCCACTTGCTCACTCCCCACCCTGTTGGGATAGGGGAGACAATAAAAGGGTAAACGTGAGACAACTCATGGGTTGAAATAAGAACAGTTTAATAGTTGAAATAATGATAACAGTAATAGTAGTGCTGCTGATAATTTAAATGGAAAGGAAAACAAAAACAAAGAAAAAGAGAAATAAAACCCAAGACAGATATATGATATAAATGAAAAACAATTGTTTACTGCCAGCTGACCAATGCACGACGCCATATGGTACAGGATATCCCTTTGGCCAGTTGGGATCAGCTGTCCTGGCTGTGTCCCCTCACAACAACTTGTGCAGACTCAGGCTCCTCGCTGACAGGTTGAGGGGAGAGGCAGAAAAGGCCCTGACTCTGTGCAAACAGTGCTCAGCAATAACTAAAACATTGATGAATTATCAACACTGTTTCCAGCACAAATCCAAAATACAGTCCCATACTAACTACTAGGAGGAAGACTAACTCTATCCTAGAGGAAAACAGCACAAGCTGGGAAACACACTTTTCCAAAGTAACTGAATTTATCTTCCTCTGTTTCCCTTTGGTAACTGTTTAAATGCTTATAATAAAACAAACCAAAAAAAAATTATTACTCATTACTTATAGTTAAAAGATAAAAAATTTCATAAAACTGACTGGGTAGTGATAGAGTTGGAATACATGAGAAATATTCAACACAGCTGAATTCATCCATTTCTTTGGTATATCTAAGTCATTCACATATAGCTCATTCTGAAACCTGACATTTGCACAAACCCATCATATAACTGAATCCAGAAACCAGACATGAAAAAATATCAGTTTTATAAAAGGCAATATTGCTGATCCTACAAATCAAAAAGTACATACTTGCCACTCTTTTCAATGACAAATATGGCAAAGAAATATAACTTTCTGAAATTAAAAAAAAGTATTTTCTTTATATTTAAAATACCATTTCAAATGAATGCTTTTTGTCTTTGTGGATCAGAAGCTTTGTCTGTTCTCTCATTAAGCTAAAAATACAGATTCACAAGTGAGCACAGAACAATGTCTTTCCCTCCCTTCCACTTTACTCAAGCTACTTCCCACAAGCATACTAAATAGTAAGGCACTTCAAAGGCAGTACAAGAGCTGCCAGAAGCAAAACTATTATCACATTAGAGAAACAGTCACAAAAGATTTCTATTGGAGTAGCGAAACAACAGGTGGTAGAAATTATAGCTCTAGTACAGTTTGTGCTGTACATTGACGTGCTTGTCCCATCGCCTGTTCGAAAGTAAAGAAAGATACAGAACAAATATTGGCTCTTTATTTCCAAAGATAAACTAGAAGGTGCACAAAAAAAAGAAAACAGAACAGAAAGAATAGCTCTTCCTGTGTGCAGCAGCTACGTTTTGAAAGAAGCTGGACCTTCTTCAGATTGATAGAAATCCTCTGTATATGACTTTTTCTGAGGAGTGGATATGCCAATGCTTAATGGCTCCATCTAATCATTACATTGTGGGAGATTTCCTAGTTTGCCAAAACTATGAGAGAAAAGTGATTGTAGCAATTAGTTTAAAACAATAAAGAAGACAAACTAATTTTCTTTCTCCTTCTTTTAAAATAGTATTCTTGAAGAAAATTGCATAAAGGATGAATAGTGGAAATCTTAAATGGAGATTTTCTGCCTTCTTTTTCCAGCATAATCAGCATTCAAACCAATGAAACATGAAAACTTGCTCAAAAGCTGTGTGTCATATCCTTGAATGAAGGTACAGAGGGATACCAAAGATATGATTAATATATTTGCCTTAACTCCTAGCAATGAATGTGGGTAGAGAGCAGTATTTCTTACATTCTGTATTTTTAATATGCTTGAATATTTTAGTCTTTGTAGTGTCAGATGTCAGTGCCTCCACTCGACACTCACTTAGTGAGGTGTAAAGTATTACATCAAAATGTCGGAAAGACTTTAATTTGGGGTTGAGAGATGAATCGTTCTCTTTCTTTGTCAGACTTCTAAATCTTATGGTCAAGTCAATAGCTCAGCTGTCAGACATGCCCTGAAGATAGTAACAAAGAAGAGCATAAATTCCAGCTCTGTTCTAACTTTAAAAAAAACGTTATAGATACATAAATTTCTAAGCTATCATGCAATGTAGTAAGTAAAGCACATTAGTTTCTGAATTTGAAAGATTATATTCTTTTGATAGGTACTTTTTTTCTGGTCAGCAACAAGTATGTTATTCCTCTTGATGCTTTAACCATTCTGCTTATTTTTTCTTCTACTAAGAAACATCAGCTAGTAACTCCTTTGTAGTAATTACACTATATGAATAAAATATTTAACTAATTGAAATAAACATATTGAATAATCTCACTGCATAATTTAAAGTATTTCTAAATTAGGTTAAACCTTCTAGTATTTAAAATATTTAATGCCATAACTTCCAGTCTGGCACATTTTCAAAAGGAGCTGCCATGGATGCCACTAGCAGTAAAGGATGTAGAACTCCTAGGTATCTGGGTCTACATTGTCTATGTCCGACTACAACTCTTCAGAAGAAAACTCAGTTGTGATTGATAATTTTCTTTCATAGACCTGAAAAACCAGGGCAAGTGTTTCAATTCAAACTAAGGATACAGGCTAAGGAGATTTCAGTTTTCAAGTTCAATCAAGAATTAACTTAGAATGATTTTCTCTTCTGCCAGTAATAGAGATGGTACCTTAAAGGTACATTTTCTGAGTGAGCAGGATTCACAGAGGATCTGGCTACATTTCAGAACATTGTCAATTCCTTACCTTGGAGCCAGTACAGAATTGTACATACAGAACCACCAAAAAAGGCAATGCTCAGGAGAAAACATATACTGCAAGACCCCCTTTTGGCTTTAAGAGAAGGAAGAATGTCCTTCTTTGTTTTCAGCTCATGAAGAACACCTTGAGGTTAGCATACTATGGATTACACATTTTAAGTGCAATGTTCTAAAAAGCATGTAGTAAGAAATGAATAAAAGGGAATGCTCCTTAGCACTAATTATCCTCCAATTTTTAGATTGTAATTATAGCAAAAAAGATTACAGTACTTCTAATTACGTATTTTGTAGCCAGAACAAATTTAAACCTAATGTTGCTGCAAAACTTCTCCATTATTTTCATTCATCTGTTCTTATTCATTTCACACTTACACTTCTCACACTGTATTGCTTTCTAGCTGTGACCAGTGTACATTTCAGACAGGACTTTTTTCTTCATTGGACTAATCATTTAAAAATGTCCAGCCAATTTTTCAATATCTTCACATGTTGTGCAGGGCTGTGAGGCTCCAATCAAAAATAATTCTGTAGATAATGAAGAATCTTACAAATGTTTAACCTCTACTTTGAAAATCTCTGGAGGAGTTTCTTAAAAGTTACCCTGCAAGAAAGAAGAAACTTGGTGTATTACTATTTGCATAAAAAAACTTCTGAAATGAAAATCCAATGTCCAAGCTTCCTGCTCATACTGTCTGCAGAATTTATAGATGTAGCTTATTACTGATCTGCATTAATTGTTTTCCAAGGGGTTGGTTAAAAAACAAGGGCTGATAAACCTGGCAGGGAAACAAGAGGCTCAGCAGAGTCTTAGCAACATACCAAGGGTTGACTTGTTACATATAGGATGCTAATATATAAAACATAGATTGTATCACCATTTCCAGCTGACAGCAGTGGGTTATGCAGCAGCTGGAGGACAGGATCAGAGCTCCCCCTTCCAGCAGCAAAGAGGATGAAAGAAGATTATTTAATACAATCCTAATTATTTTAGATTTTGATTTTTACCTTCAACATTTTCAGAAACACACTCTTGAAAAAAACAGATGGCGTTGAAATTAATCAGTATGAAACTCTATGACAGTAGCATCATTATCCAACGTCTAGCTCACCTGTCACAGCATGCTATTGAGGGTAAGGCTGCCTCAGCATTCAGACCAGGCGGCAGTAAGGATGTCAAAGAGTAGAAAGGGAAAACACACCAGTATGTGTAGGGAGACTGAGGTGGCAAGTACTCTTAGGACTGGAACTCAGACCAAGTTGGGAGTCCAAACTCCCAAATTTCAGTCTGCCAGTGAACTGGTATTTAATTCCACTGAATATCCCATGCTTATGACTCACTGGCTTTAAATGAAAGGGAGGCCATTTTGACAGAGCACACTGTGCCTTGTAGGATGCTGGTACAGTGCTGTGTTACTGGCCTTAAAACTGACTGTGGCCTTTCTGCATTTTGATACCACTATGCAGTGATAAAATTATCTCTACATGATAATGTAACTCAATTTTAAAAAAAAAACAAAACCAAAATGAAGAGAAAATATGGTAATCCTTTAAAAAAATCCACAATCTTTAGCAAGGTTTACACCTATTTACAACACCTCATGCAACTTTACTCAAGCAACAGTTGAGGAAGCAGAAGCTTTAAAACTCAAAGTGAAAAGTGTAGTCAGGATGTCACAGTTTATAATAATCATACAAAACACAGACATCAACTTGTTAAAATTGGCTGGAGAGGCCACAGGTAGCAGCAAATGAGAACAAATAAATGTGTATTATGATAGTTTTATTTTAAAATATTAAGGATATTTCAAAAACCTTTTGAGGATAATTGAAGAGATTTGTTTGATTCTTACTGGAGGGTAGTGAGTAAAGTTTTGTAAAGTCTCCTTTACATAAAGGAATAGAATTATCCGTGACTTCAGCATTCCTTCTAAACCAATTCAAGCTTTACTATTCAAGTGCACAAATAACGAAACCAAAATACAAAACAAAAAAAACCCCTAAAACCAAATAAACTGGAAAAAGGAGAATCATCATCTGTTGGTATTCTGTTTCTCTCTCCTTCCAATCCCCTGCACTTTAAATTAGTATGACATGACTTTCTTTAAACAAATCGGAATTCATAGCAAGCAGTGCACAACTGTAAAACAATACAAGTGACCAGGAATTCTTCCAATGCCAACGGAGAGATTTTGTCACGTGCTCTCATGTCAGGAAAAAATGCCTGACTAGACTCCAACCTTCTATTCAAACAAGTATTTCAATTGCTACATTTTGTTCTGTTCATTTATTTTTAAATATTATATGCAGCATGTAGTTTTAGAGTTTCAGATAAAACAATTCTGTAATATTCCTCAGGGCTTTATGCTTGAGAAAGGCCAAACTGTTTGACAGGCTTCATAAACTTGTGGCTTTGAAACAACCAAGTGTTTTACATACAGCTACTCTACTATTGTTAGACTACTGTTTGCTTTTATATGCAATTATACTACTACTGCATCCCATACACACATCAAAAACAGAGCCCAGGCACCAATAAATAATATTTCTGTAGACAGATCTAAAAGACACTCACAGTGCTCATCAGCTGTCAGCAACAATGTGATGCTATCGCAATTCTCCTGCTCTTTTCCATGCCATGTTCTCTCCAAATGTCTCTGCTAAATGTAATTGAATGTGTCCTGATTTAATTTAATCTGGGTTGCCCTCTATCAGTAACTTTACTGCTCTGCTCAGACTCTCTATTGATCTAAAGGCCTAGATACACAACTGATTTTACACCAGGAGATAAATTGCAATCCTGGTTTGACAGATCACGTGCTCCAGTCCTGACTAGAATAAACAGTTTGTGAGGTGGCAGAGGGAGGTTTCCTGCAGTCCTATAACGAGCTGGATTTGTACTTTTCCAATCCTCAGTAGTTTGGAAAAATTGGACATGTGGGCTGGTAAAGAGCAGTCTTTCACACATGCAAATTGGACAATGTCTAACCCTGAATACCGTCTTGATCTAAATAAGAAGTGCTAGGCAAGTACAAAGGGATGATTATGGAGCCAAAGTTGGACACCCATTTTTCCACTCCATGTAGAGATGAACTACTAAAATTAAAATCTAACTGTTCAAAATGCTTTTATTTTCTGAAAATATATTATTAATTTTAAGAAAAAGAATGGTAATACTGCATAGAACTGCCTTTACCAATGAATTTACAAATTAATGAAAAATATCATTTCATTTTTGGTTATAAAATCATTGGACTGCAATCTACAAATAGAAAAAAAGGTATCAATTTATTCTTATGAAGTCAACATATACTTTTTTAATGTAATTCATTCAACAATTCAGTGTCCATCTCAGTTGTTTTCCTAACCAGTATTCTGAGATTGAGAAATTCTTTTCCAAGTTATGGGGTAAGGAAAAATTCTAAATAAAATTCCACTAGTACATCTTTTTGACACATTGTTATTTACCCAGTGGTGTGCACCTTCCTATTGCTCATATAATAAATGTCTACTGTATTTTAATTTCAATGAATGTTTTGGGCCACCATAATTGTTTAACATATTTCTATATATTCATTGTAAGAGAAGACCACAGACTTGTCTTGTTTAAACAGACAAATTCAAATTAACGAAAAGCAAAGTCCAAACAAAAAAACCCAACATGCTAGATTTGAGTGCAGCTGTCTCGGTGAACCTTTTTAACCTGAAAATCAACAGAGAGCTGCAGGGAACACAGCAACTGAACAACAGCAGATGATGGGTCAGTCAATTAAACCACGACAGTGAGTAGCAGAAGAGGACAGCAGATACCCTTTCCATACTTAAACTCAGTGTAATGGTGTTCTGAAACCCTGTCCCTAGTAAGGTTTTTACAAATATACAAAACCCATGAGTCATCTTCCCCTCCAAGCCATTAAAACAATGGCCTGTCTTCTGCCACTCTGGAAAAACAACAGACCCTGACAAAGACTGAGAGACCAAAATACTGGAGATGAATTTAGTATGCACCTTGGTAAAGTCCTGACATTTAATATCATATCTGATGAGGCAAAGAGAATATTGAAGTATTGACCTTTCAGTTTAATTTTTCAGCATAATGGCAGGGATCTGGGCTTTATGATAAATTTATATATTATACTTCTACTCCTAACTTCTTTCTTGCATATCTCTCTGTTTATTACTTATGGCTTAACTTTTGCCCTGCTAACAAGTACATTCACTTAAATATCATGAATAGTCTAGCTGAATTAACTGAAAATAGAGAGACACAAACAGTTAAGTAAGTAGACAGGTAGTGAGTTTTTTTGAGGATTTAGCATATCAGTATTAAGCTAGCTACGATGTCAGGATACAACCTGAAAGATTTTAAGTCACAATGTACTAGAAACTTCTTCATACTGAAGTAATTAAAAAATAGTCACATAGGTATGGAAAGAAAGAAGAGATGCTGTAAGATAATTTATTGGATTTTTTTTTCTATTTTCTACTTGCTGATTGCTATGAATTTAGTTTGGTCACAGCCACATAAAAACATCTCTGCATGTAAATGACAGAGTGTCCTTGCAATAAGGACATTTACAGTAATGGCGATGTCCCAAGAGTTTCAGGAAAATCTGATATAGCTAGGAAAGGCCGATGTAAGTTTTGGGGAACTCTGCTTAGAAGGGGTGGAAAAGCTGGCAGACTGCTTTGGATGATGGTGCCAGAGATCCACAGCAATAAGTGGACATTGGAAAGTAATAAATAATCAAGGGTGAGCAGGAGCTGAGGAGGCTCTGAACAGAGGGAAGACATCAGAAGGTGGTGCAATGGGCACCAGAGATGGCTGAGGTGGAGATAAAAACTGCAGAGCTGGTGAAATAAGAGCCAAGAGATGTGGTTTTGAGGAGTCCAAGTAGACTGAGGACCTCAATAAATAATGAAAATGGTATAGTACTTTACTGATTACAGCACATGTTAAACCTGTACCATATAATTCTAAAACGAATATATATCAGATGCAGGGAAATTACCACACAGGTGAAGTATATTCTATATAGGACTACTCCAAATTTAGAATTCAAAGTTTTATGCTGAGTGTTCAGAACAATCTTCTCAAACATCATAAAGTGAAACGTCATTATTTTTGTGTGATTCTGTTGAGTTTTTCAACATTAAAATCAGCACGCTGCAGACTAAAAGGTGTTGGCTTGCATTTACATCTTCACCCCAATTCCCAAAGTCCATCTTCTCATCTTCATTACCTTAAGAGCTACTAGCATTTTAGATACTTTCCACGAACCCTTCCTGGTGCTGCCAAGGAAGAGAGAAAGAAAACATGCATACTGCAATTGTTTCTTCGCAATCTGCACTCTCACGTCCATCCAGTTTTAACAAACTCATCATTACACAAAAGGTCAAAAATGTCCCCGGTGAAGGCTGTTCGTGATGACTTGTCTCACTGTAATATTAGTGCTCCATGCACTAGCATGACTCATTATCTATCATTGCTTGTTAATATTTAAATTAATACATTCAAACAAATATCTTCTTCTTAATAACATGAAAAATTAAAAAGACCTGCCCGTGCGATATTTTCCTAAAATTTCACGTTTCCTATGTGTTTCATTTTCTTATTCTTTACTAAAATTAGTACCACAATATATTATTACTTGTATAAAACAACACGAGAATGACCCAAGAATGGCTACACATTAATTTAACTGCCTGACCTTGAAAAAATCAAATCCCCTCCTTTCACAAGTTGTATTTCACTGTAAAATAAGCTAAAATTTAAGATCTGTTCAAAATCCTATAATGTCAAACTACAGCAAGTCTATGATGCAGTAGTATAAAGGCAAGACAGAAGCCTGATGAAAAATTACAGAGCCATATGGAAAATGTACATTACTGAAAATGTTACTGCTCTGAGCAACTGCTCTCAAAGTACAGCTTTTTTATATTTTTGTTTCACAGCTAACTGGTACCAGCCTTTTTTCCCCCTTCAAGTCATGATTATTGTAACTGATTCTACATACACTGAAATTAGTTTATAGTTAATAGAAAATGAGCAAAAGTCCAGTGCATTTTGCACTGATTTCAAGACTTTACAGTGTATACAACACGTAAGAGCAGTAAGTCCCATCTTTCTTGCTCTCACTTTTGTGCTGCTTTCTGAGTATACAGAAAGCACTTACATGCTCTAAATGGAACATGCCATATTATAATTTAAGATTCGAGAGTTTCTACTAAAGTATCCTACTTCTTTTAACAAAATCACTTGTAAATTCAAGAAAAATTCCCCCAGTTTCCTGAATTCTACTCACAAGAGAAGTAACCAACCAAGATGAATTACATCAGGGACAATATGTGTGAAGAAGATGCAGATTTTTTCCATCATATATTATCCATGATTCAAATTTAACATAATTTTTGAGGAAGAAACAAATTCTTGATGTTCTTTTACCAGAAACTGAAGGCCAGAGGTAAAATAACTCCTGATTCAATCAATAAAAACAATGAAGGATTTACGAAGTGACACGTGGAAAGAGGTAGCTGTACTGATGTAACTGACAGACTGATGGCAGATTTACTAGCTGTGCAGGACTACAATAAATTTGACTTCAGTTATGGGCAAATCACATTAAGAAATACTGCCATGTCAAAGAATTTCTCAGAGACATCCATGTTGTATAATGGTATGTCACCTGAGAATGTTCTATTCTTTAGTGACCTATTCCTCATCCAGATGATGAAAGAGTCCAATTAGTATTCCTTATCTAAAAGTCCCATAGCACTGAAAAATGTCTTATCTCGTATCAGACAACAATAACTATTGCAATTTTTTTAAAAAAGTAATACATTATTCTAGAATGTAATATATTAGTTATGTAACATAATGCTGTGTTATGTGAAAAAGGCAGAGATCCCAAGATAGAGTTACTTCAGTATCTTTATAATCTCCTTGACTTCCCATCTCTCTCTGTGGCAAAGCTGACCTTATACTGCTAATACTGATTCACTAAATCCAAATTTTTATAATCATCAAATCTGAAAACTTTGAAGGAAAAAAAATCAGGTGACATAAATCACTTCAGTTTCAGGGAAAGCTATGGTTTTATTTCAGCTAATGCCAGGTGGAAGTTAATTCTCTGGTTTCTATCTAGAATAATAATAATCTGAAATGCCACTTCTGCAAAGTTTATGAATATATAATTTTATGAGAACTCTTCTGAAGTTAATGGAAGTTCATTTGAATTTATATACACATGAACAAAAGCATATAGAGGATCAGTATTTAAGTCCAGAGAAAAAACAGTAATTATTGATGATTCGAAACAGTAAGTCAGTATAGTAACATGGTGTGGCTACCCTCATCACTATTTATCAAACTTCATGCTCATTTCTTAATAAAAACAAATAAACCCCTCCTGTCCCTTTCTCTTAAGATTTAATTATCTGTAGCACTGAGCACAATAAATGCATTCAAGTAAAGGTTCTCTTGTGGTAAAACATGCAACAAATCAAATGTCTTTCTTCAAAAAGACATTTTTACAGGAAATAAGCATAATAAAAAGCCAAAGCACTTCTAGAAGCTACAAAAGCATGTATTAGAATCCTAGAGTAACTAAAATCCAAATAAATTAGCATGAAGTAACCCAGACAAGCCTGAATTACAGTACAGATTGATGTCCACTGCCACAGATTTCACTGCTGATATAATCAAAAGATTAGATTTTTGTTTTGCGGATTTTGCAATGGAAGAGGATGTTCAGGATTGATCCTCTGTCATATCAAATCTAAACCTTGTGTTCAGAATTCAAGACTTAATACAGATGCCATATCTCTTCATTGGATGGGTATTTAAAACAAACAAGCGCTTTCCTTACTACAGATGGATTTGAATAAAATGTTATCTCTTTTTCAGAAATGGGTCTTGCCTAAAGTTAGCTCCACAGAGCTACTCTCTCAGGTATGTGACTACTCAGTGTAGTAAAGCACTTAGTCGGGAACATGCGTATCTCCACTGCTCAGGATCTACCATCTAATAACAATATTTACAGAGCAGTAAAGGGCAAGAAACGATGAAGAACTCTCTATAATTTAAATTAAAATTCATATTACCTTCAGATCTACTAGTGAAACATTAGGAAGTTATATTTGATGTTGGAGGGGAATCCACGTATTCTTTTTGGGAGAGCAAAGCCTTCGACCCTATGGAACCCAAGGAAGTAGTCTATGAGTTGGGAGAGGAGAGAAAGGAAAGCATGAGCATGAGGTTGTAGGATTTTGAGTTTCTGTATCTCTCCCTTTGGTTTTATGCCCTTATCCAAGTTCCGTATCCCTAAAGTCATGCCCAGGCTGGTTTGAACTTATTGTGAGTTATCCTCCCTTGTTATTCCACTGTTCTACCCATTGTTTTTCTGCTCCCTTGAGGACACTGTTTTTTTCCCCCATTAGATTCACTGTTGAGCCCATGTACTCACTCCCTGATTGGTTGATTTGTAGTTATTCCCTATTTTGGTAATGTTCTGTGTGACCCCCGCCCTGATCCTTCCTTAGAAGTTCATCTCTTGCTGTTCTTACATTATTGGGTGGGCTCCACCCCTAACTCCTCCCATGTTCTGCCCTCTCAGTTGATTGACATGCCTTGCCCTATAAAAGTCGGTATGCCCTTGAAATAAAGTCTTTTCTCCACTGTTCTTCCGCACGTATGGACCTCCTTTCTTACCATCTACATCTCTACGTGCGCGGCAGGCTGAGTCGGGAGAGAGAACCCGCTCTTGTCAGCACCTACCCTCTGGCGACAGCAACCCAGACAGGAAGACCAGTGACCCCTCAGGGCCACAATTTGTGACTACAGAAATTTCATTGTGAACATAGTGGAGAAAATATTTTTGGTTAAGCACTGATAAGCATGTCCCATTTTGCAATTTGCCTGCAGTGTACAGCATCTGCAGTTTACAAATGTGATTTCACAGAATTCTTTAAGGAATCTACCATAAGTGATATGAGAACCAAATCAAGCACTGAATAAAATGCAGAGGGGGAAAAAAAAATCTCTGTACAGCCACAATACACTGTTAGAGGTACTGGTGAAATGGAATAACAACCTGGGTTGAAAACAACATCAAAATATATGTATCTCATTATTTGAATGCAATTTGGACCACAAAACCTGAACTTGACCTCACTTTTAAGGAGTATTTGATGAACTAGAAGCAGTTGATACTTATTATACATACCTGCCAAGTTTTCATACTGATGGTCTTTAAAGTGTGTGTGAAGTTATAAGAACTCCAGATCGCTCAGGACTTCATTGACCATAGTAAGTCTTAGGTCCACTGTTTCCTCCTCTCAGAACATGTTCTGCCACTGCCTTTGATTTTCCTTACAGATTAGTCCAATTAATTTCTTTTGTTTAGCTTATTCTCTCCTGCTGTTAATAATTCAGTATGAACATGATCCTCCACCAGAACTTCTTTCAAAACATTCTGACTTACTTTCTAACCGTCTCAAAAATCTGTTTCTCACAGAAATAGCACAGCTGTCTGGAAAATGTCTGCCTGTAGTTTAGCTTTCTATTTGTCTCTTTGATAATATAAATTAATAATAATGCTATTTTAGTCATATTTAAAATTTTAAATCATCAGTTTCAGTGCTGATCAGGATTCCCCCATCCTGCATTAGAGTGTCTTTTCCATTAACGTATTATTCTAGGAATTATAATAAATGAAAATGCATTTTCAGTCAACATACCCAAGTGTGATGGGAAACAAATACTTCCACTTGTGAATTATGGTTTCTGTGGAAGACAAACGTGGAGATATATGTTGCATGTTTGTGTATGTGGCTGAGGATGAAGAAGAAATCACAAGTCATATTGCTTCTAATTAAGCCATTTTTCTAGCTGACAACTGTCAAAGCCATCCCAGAAACCCATGAATATTAAAGTGCTGTTCACTGGCACATTTGGCATTTTGAAGCTGGGCAAATAGAAGGCATGAAATATGAAAGGAGTGCCCCATGTCATTTTGCAGAAAATGTTGCCATTAAGATGATATATGGGAAAATTCACACCTTCATCTTCTGGGAGTGCTATACTATATTTTCTGTATTACTTTGCTCCAAAAAGCATTTCTAGTGGCTTACAGACTTCCGTTTTTGGCTGAAAGAAATTTATGAAACATATTAAAGTCAAGATATTAAATGCCTGTTAATATTGATATATATACTTATCTAAAACTAGTGCATTATTTATAATGAAATTCTCTGCTGAGAGAGCATTCTGACGCAGCTATTTTTCATATCTTTTAACAGTGACACTAAGAGATTAGATTAATTATAAAAAAAAATCTACTATTTTTTTACAATTAAAACCCACCACAGAATACAATACGGGGGACTTTTTTAAAGTTCAGACTCAGCTTTATCTGTGTTTTGGTTCTTACATTCCTGATGAGCATCCAACCTGCAACTTAGTTCAGAAATACAAGACTTTTCCCCAAATTCTAATTATATAAAAAATGCATTAATTCAGTCTGCCTGGTTTATGGACCTAAACATGTCATCTAATTTATAACACAGGTTAAACACAGTAACAGGACCTTTGGCGCAGTTATCTGATCTATTTACTAGCAAGCAATTCACTAACAATCTGGATGTCTGCTTCGTCACTCACACATTTAATACATTTTAAATACTCTATCAAATTCACATTTAGAAGCATGAACCACAGGTGCCTGGCCCTGAAAGCAACAGTGCCCCACTTGGCAGAGTCCTGTTGCCCAGGCTCATGCAGGCCTAGCAACTTGTGCCATCTAAATTTACTTGCTTAAACCTGAAATACAAACTAAGACCAGTATTATTCCCTGGACTTCACACACGCCTGGAAGCATCCTAGAAAACAGTAATCCTTCAAAGAGACCTCAGACCTTCCCACTGAGGGCCTGAGAAAAGACTTCAAAATACTGTCTCTAACCATAGTGACCTACTTTTTGCTACAGTTCATTATTCTGGATAACTTCATCCTTGATGTGTTCTTATATCCAAACTAAAGCTCTCATACACAGTAAGAGCTGAGCTGCAATTCGACAGCAATTTTAAAACATGTAAATCAGAAACATATCGCTGATGAACAGGTCAAGAAGAAATGGCCTTCAACTGACACTTGGTTACACCATGAGAAAGGTCTTCTAATGAAGCTCTGGAATAGACTACACACCGTTGCAAGCTCAGTAAATAAGCAGTCAAGTTCAGTGTATTTAGACTCCTTTGGAAGAGGGGCTCCTAAGCTAATTCTGTATGAAAACCAAGGTTCTCTAGTGTTCATTTTTCCCCTCAGAAAAACAGCATTCTCATTTTTCTTCCAACACTGTGCACTGTCCTCATTAAGCAAAAGTATTCACTGGAAGTCGTAAAAACTGCAAAAACTAAAATACTGAACAACTGCTAAAATCCAGTTTAAAATAATACAGAGGTATAAAATTGTTATAATCTCCTTTTAATGTCTGTATTACAATGTTTCATTTCAGTTCTCTTTCTAAGTACATATAAATTTATTTTCCTGATTTTTCTTCTCAGAGAAAGGTATGGAATAATTCAAATAATGTTTATCCATAAAAGGGTTTAGCAGCTTATCTGGCCAATGCTTAATTGGGTTTTCAGATTAAAAGAAAATCTGCAAGTTATTATATCCAATATAACTACCTATTTACGACACCTTACGGATAAATTATCACCTTGAGAAGAAAGAAAAGCAAGTTTTCTACTTGTTCCAGGGGGAAAAAACCCTGCTTTTTCTGGAATACATTAGTAGCAATATCCCAGAGAAATGAGCTTTGATTTCACACTGGCAAAGTGAAATGGAAGTTAAGTTAGCCAAACACAAAGATACATTTAAAAAGGGAACTGAACCTATGTGAGACACTGCTCACAACAAACTTTTCAAACTCAAGTTCTACTCTGACGCAAAGTAAGCCGAGCATCTATGCCTTAGCAGCCACTGTACTGCTAAGTATTATGAATATTTAATATTTTTTCAAAGTTCATTCCAAAGATGAAGCATACGTTCTCACTTGCAATCCACTTACAGACCCAAGCAGTGAATTTCAGATGGCCAAATTAACTTGGTAATTAATTCGCCATGCTACAAGAGTACACCTTGCTCCTATCTTTCTCTGCAAAATCGTGTCATTGGTGCATCCTTGTATGCACATAATCTTTTGAGTAGCTATGCAATTAACCGTTTAGCAGATACGTTAAGTTTAAAACCTTTCTGATTTTACATGGACAAAAAGTGCATTTAAACATGTTTTGGGGAACATTTGTGTCCGTAGCCTGGTAACAAGGATTGACTGAACAGCATCTGTTGGTGGAACTGATAGCATTCAACCAACAAAGAAGGAAGATTAGACAGTAATTATATAAGTATATAAAAGTGTCCTCCATACGCCATCTGACCATATTCAATGCACGCACAAAGGAATGATGTAGTTAGTGCTTGCACTCATTTACCTCTTGACTCTTCAAACTCAAAGAATCAGAAATTAGAGTATCATCAGTGGTGATGGCTTTCACAGTTTCTCCAGTCTTCTCTGTAGGAATCAACTCACCTCTGTGACACCAGCCCATTCTGGGATTTTTTGGACGAATCTGTCTTCCCTTTGCCTCACAATGTGCTTTTACTGAGCCTAACTCTGAAGTACCTGAGGCTGAATAAGGAAATATGCACTTTCAGACATACAAGCTGCTGTTTCCCAGGAAATTCTGTTAGTCAACCTCAAATTAAAGTGCTCCATTGTGAATGGCCATGGCCACTGGATGCACCAGTCAGGAATTTCCAGTAAACAGAATTCTGAAAATTTACTGTAAATTCCTAATTGATGCATCCTAGTACAGCATCCAACATTCTCAGGCATACCTTCCCTGGGAAAATCCTATCCACCTGCTCAGTGACTTGGGCATGCATCATTAAGGGGCCACAGGCGGACCTGCCTCAGCAGTTCTTTGCTGTCTGTATTTATCTGAAACATAAATTATATATTTTTCAACTGCCAATTATACCTTTTTTCTTTTCCTTCTGGCTTTAGTTCAACTGATTAAACCAAACAGAAGGAGAATGAAGAGCTTTCTTTTTTTGTTTTGTTTTAAAAAAGTGTTTTCAGCATTGTTATTTGAGTTTAAAAACCTAAGTTCCTGGCATGTCTGTGAGCTATAAATCAATATATCATTTCATCAGTGACGATTTAATTAAGATAAAAAGGCAGTCGAGTATTTGCTTCTTTATCTAACAAATAGCCCCTAGGAGTTTGTGATGAAATCCTGTATGCTTCCAAAAATACACAGAAATAGAAGAGAGTTCCTTAAATATGCAAGACTTCAGATGACATGGATCAGAATAACGGACCCTGAAGATACGTTTGTGAATAAAGACACTAATATTTAGCAATTGGTTTATCGAATCCTTACTCCTTTAATAGTACACTGGTTTTAAGCTGACGTATTCTAAAAGCAGTAAGTTAGAGGCCTGCCATAAATGCAGACAGAAAAAACATCCCTTTTGCTGTACTCCATACAAAATGACTCCTGCCCTTTTGGCTTGATAAAACAATCTGCAATAAATACTTCTCATGTTCCTATATCTTTAATAATTCAGCCAACAATAGCTGTAGGCACAGGCTATTATGATTAATGGCAAAAGCAGTGGCCTTTGTGTAACAAAGCCCTACTGGCTTTAGAAGTTTTCAAGGTCAAGGCTTCATTAGAAAAGTTCTGCTTATGTTAAATATACTTTAAATATGTCCAAATTTTCATGTGTATTACCTTATAGGAAGGATGATACAAAAAAGTGTATCATGAAACTTCAGATTAATAAAATTCACAGGCACTGCAAGGAAAACTGTGGCAGGAAGGTAAAGCTGTTGTCACCCCTTATTATGCGGTGGAAGTACAACCCATAGCTCAGGTAGTTTTGCCTCATTATCATTTTTTTCACCACACTAATGATCTCTACATAAGGCTCAAGCTAGATAAACTACCTTTAGCATGGTCTGTTCAGAAAAAAATACTGATAAAATATGCTGTGAGACTTCAGATGCCATTATAAAGACAGCCTTATTTTCCAGGCTGCCTTAACAAATAGCTGTACCAGAAAAGAGTGACAGCTTTTGATGCAAAAGTTTTGCTCTTAGCCTTTATAATACCTGAGAGATTTATCACTCAGAAATTGCCATCACTTACATACTGAAACATTCATCACACGGTATGAAAGATAATTATCACCAAACTTTTCACTGTAAATACATGTTCCTGGTGGTTTATGTTCCCATATTACTCTTAGTAGTCGTTGCCATACATTAAAACAATTTACTGCACTTAAAAGGATGTCTTCACAATCTTAAAGAGAAAATAAAATTTCATACAATATTGTATCTTTCATGGAGAGCATATGCTAAAATACTTCACAAAATCAAGTTTATAGCAGTGGTAAAAGAAATATAAAGAAATGTAGAAGATCATGTAACAAATAACCCCCCTTCTTTTATGTTGTAAGATGACGGAAAAAAAAGTATGAATACACAGATAGCCAAGTTTACGCTTAAAACAGAAAAAAACCTGTTCAAAATAAAAAGATACATGCAGACTCCATTAGAAGGGATAAAAAAGGTTCATGAGCTGGGAAACGGCATAGAAAATTACTAAAATTTTAGCCATTCTTATTTCCAAAGAATGTATTACAGTTGTTCTGTTAATCCCTGGCTCCTACAATCACTCAATTTTATGGTGAACTTAACCATTCACTTTGCTAAATATATCTATAGTTCCTTCAATGTTCAAGAAAAAAGCACAAAATTATGACCCATGAAAACCTCAAAATTTTAAACTTTGCGTTTGGAGACAGTTTAGAAATGAACACATTACTTTCACGAATTCAGAAACCCATGAAGAAGAGATGCTCAGTCACATACTACAAAGTTACAAAAAAAATTAAATAAATTGCAGACTAAATAAGATTTAAAACTGCATCTGGGATAACTACATTTGTTGGGGGG
>JAWWEU010000125.1:36778118-36808475 GCA_035583155.1 Acropternis orthonyx | reverse complement strand
GAAAAAGCTTAATTAAAAATATAAGCTCACTGTTAAGAGGAAAAAAACCCTTCTTTGACAGATGGTGTGGGTTAGCTGTTTCAAAACAAACCTCTCTCACACACTCCCTATGCTGTTTCAGTTATTACAAAACAGTTGTGAGTACAGCTTATGTAAAAGTTCCAAAAGTTTTCCCAAGGCTTCAAATTTAACTGACTTCTGTTGTATAAGCAATTCTAACACCTACATGAAAGCCTTCCTAACAAATTCATGAATAAACTCTTTAACCAACATTATTGGAGAGTAACAAGGGACATAACAGCATTTTTGTTGTTGCTTGTTTTCCTAGGAAAAATGTTGGCATAGACAGAATACAGAAAAAACAATGCACACAGTTGAAGAAAAGTATTTATTTAATATGGCTTTTTTATTGATTTTTAAATAAATGTAATGTAAAGAGAATGTCAACAAAATAATTCAGCTCCTGCTTATGTGATGAAAAAAATAGGAGAGCAAAATTAAACGCTGTCAACTGCGGCACACTCCAACAACAGAACCATAATTTACATTTATTCTTTAAAATAACTCAAGTAATGAAAGCAAAGCATAACAGAAATGGTTCTTTTTATTTAGGCAATACAGTAATAATGTCAAATGCAATGGTTGTCACAGAAAGGTAAGAATGCAGAAACAACACAAAATCATTTAGGCTTGAAGAGACCTCCAGGATCAACAAGTCCAAACTTTGAACAACCACTACCCTGTCAACTAGACTGGCACTAAGTGCCACATCCAGTCATTTCTTGAACATGTCCAGGGATGATGACTCCACCACCTCTGTAGACAGTCTGTTCCAATGCTTGACAACTCTACAGTGAATAAATTATTCCTGATACCCAACCTGAACATCCCCTGGTGCACCTTGAGGTCATTTCCTCTTGTCCTGTCACTGGTTTCCTAAGAGAAGAAACCAACCCCCACCTTGCTGCAACCTCCTTTCAAGTCATCCTAGAAAGCGATAAGGTCTCCCTTGAGACTCCTTTGCTCCAGGTTAAACAACCCCAGCTCTCTCAGCTGCTCCTCATAGGAATTACTCTCTAGACCCTTCATCAGCTTCACATGGTGTAATCTATCTGAATTAATCATGCTTACTGTAAGGAACGAATGCAAATCTCAATAGGAGACTGTACACTCAGCCACAGCCACCATGTGTTGTATCACAGGCACTCTATTTAACTGTGTCATGGACAAATAAATTTTTCATAAACTTAATGTCAAAAAAAAAATAAATTAGGAGTTGCTATTTCTTGAACTCAAAAACATAAGTTTATACTCAGAATTGAGTAATTCTTCCCACAAAGGAAAATCTATTGCAATGAAACAACATTCTGAGCACCAGGAAAAGAGATTAGCATAAATTACGGATCAGAAAGGAAGGTTCCTAACACTTGTTTGGGATTTAAAGCATTTTGCTCAGTGGAGTACACTTAACAAAGTCACTCTCAGCAGAACAAAAAAAGCTTGCTGTGATGGACAAATACAGTTTTTCAAGGGGAACTAAGAGTGACCATGTGCTTAGGGACACAGATAAGCATCACAGTTATCTTGAAAAGAGAACATATTACCTGCAGGCTGGACAAAAAACTCTCTTCATCCACTCTGAACTGTTGAAAATTATTTGGTGACTTCCCATGAGACAGAACACCTTGGGCACAGGAGGAGGGAGATACACTGTTTGAATTTGCTTATGAATGCTGACAACTACAGAAATCTTCTTGTAAGTATCCGGCATCACAGATCAATACAGTCAGTAAAGAGTAGTTTTTTGAACACAGAGAACTAACAATAGCTGTATAGGATGCAGAACTGATTAATTGTGGCCAAATGGAAGAGAGAAACATAGCAAATGGATCCTTCTATGAAAAATAAATAATCTCTAAAATAAAACAGAATTCAGAAAATATTTCATATCATCAGAAAGACATGAAAATCAAAAATGTTTGCATATCATTGTTTATTCTACCCATATAGTGATGATGTTTTAGCGAACTATTTACATTTTAACATAAATAACTTTTATTCATTTCACTAATGAAATTATAAGAACATTAACTGGATGGTCCTGTGTGCATATTGAAAGTTACAGAAATTTAAACAGCAATCTCAATAAGCTAACTGCAAAATATGCTTCCCCTTACCAGTAATTCTATTACATGTTACATGGAATAAATAAAAATATATACATTTTACCAATCAAAAATTGTATTGTTTTAGTAGGTGGGAGAAAAATAGTGCACGTAAAAATGCTTTGTTATACCTATTTTTCCCTAAATAACAGTATTTTTATCTAAGCCACTTCTTCCACATTTTTTTCTAATTATTTGTACACTTACTTAAGAACAGTAACTCTAAAACAGTGATTAGTGTTAAAACCTTAAAACTGGTGTTCTACATATGGAAAGAGAATATAGAGCTAATTGATTCTGGTGATGTAGTGCAGGATTTTTTTCTCAGAGGTGAAAAAACCAAAGCTGGATTTAACCTAAGCTGAAAAGATGGTATCCCCAGTTCCAAGAGACAGTAAAACTGGTCACACAAGTATTACTACCACATTACTAAGAATATTCTAAAAAATATAATTCCATTTTTTGTTTAGAGAAGTAAGATTACATCTAAAACTCTGTGAAGACCAGTACTTTACTTTGTTTTTGACAGCAGCAAATAGGAATCTAATACCTAGGGTGGAAAATTTCTTCTTGGGATATGAATCTCATTATGTCTTCCAACCTGAGATATTTGCTTATTGTAATGTCAAAGATGCACATCTTTCAGAGATACAAGAAAAGACAATCCTGCCGTTTAAGGACAGACAAAAAATTCAGGAACAGCAAAAATAAACAGATGCTCCATTAGCTAAATATAAGCCAAATTAATGGAGGATCTTTATCCCTATCTATGCCTGGGCAAGAAGGATGTTCTTTAAAGGCTAAAAATAAATGCCAAGGATGTCAAGACCAGAGGCAGTCAAAGTAAAAACAGTGCCAAAGCAAAGACAGAATTCATAGGGCACTGTTTTGCACTGGGGGAAAAAACCAAACTACACATGTGTAGCTATCTTATGAATGAAAATTTATGAATTACAATTACACATGTGCATAGGTAGGTAGGTAGGTAATCAGAAAAAAAATCTGAAGCACAGAAGATGTGATCCAATGAACATATTCAAGCAAATAAATATGATTCTATCAGTGAACAAGAATTTAGAATGCACATTCTCGGCATTCAAAGAAAAGTAATACCCACTTGAGAAGCCAAAGACAACTGTGGCTTTGTGATGAATGAATAGGCATTCCCCTTTAGCAAACAATGAGAATTAGAAGAGGACACAGAGAATGAATATGCATTGGCACTAGCAAAGCACTGAATCGGAAAGAAAGGTAACGAATATGTGTAGGAAAAAAGCTAAATATGGAATAATGATAAATCAAAGTAACATTCAAGTAACAAAGAATAATTAGTTTGAATTATTCTTACTTTTGCGGTAGGCAAAGTTGAATGAGAAGTCATTTCAGAAACGTGATTCCAGTAACATGGTTGAAGACTGAGATGGGAATGTGAGTGCTATTATATTATTCAAGATATCAGGGTGGAACATAAATTTATAGGAACCAGATCACTACCAGGGCTAAAATCAGACAGTGTTTTTCACACAGAGGTGAACATAATCAGAGAATGAGGAGCAAGAGCTATTTCATGCCTCTGTACAGATACTGTCTTAGAAATCAATCAACTGAGTCACATAAGCACTGACAACACCTCTACATGGCAGTTATGATCAAGGAGATACATCATACTCGCAAATACAGTAAATTTATCTCCCTAAAGAGTGTGCAGGCCATATAATTTCTGTGTTAATTCATTAGCAGAATAGCAAGCTTTACTATTTACCACCCAGGCATTCTAATTTTTAAGACCTATGTGACAATGTGACGGATCTAAGACAAGCTCCTGAGAAAGTGCTTGCTCCTCAGGAAAGCACTCTGCAACCTGCTCTTGTTAAAGGGACTGCAGTGGGTCCAACCATTTCGGTAAATTTGGATAGCCAATCTTTGAACATATATCCAGAACCTGATTTAACACATCTTCAATTTTTATCACTGCAGATGAAAAGATAATAAATCAATTAGTTCCTGAGACACATAAACTGTATTTCTCAATAGAGTGATATCAGACTTTACATGGTATTTGTAAAAGTGAGTAAATAGGACCAGGATACCAAAACACTTCACTACCAGGAACAAAAATCTAAAGCTCTATATTCCATTTCAGAACTTTCCCTCCTTTTTAGCACATCAAAAGTCACTGAATGTCGTCTACACATTTACTGAATCCCACTTTGTTTTTAAAATCTCTCTAAACTTCTAAGAGAATGACACATAAAAAGATGGAAAAGGCAACACACATTTAAAGCAATCCACCCAACAGGCATAACAATCATCAACAACACACTACAATTACAGCAACAGACTTGCTGCTGGTTTCAAGCATGTAAGCCTTCAGCCAGGTCCTCGGTGCTGAAGGCTTATATTAACGTTTCTAAAACAAAAGTGCTGATGGCACACTAAGTTTTAAGCATAAAATACATTGATGTCCTCTGGAGGCAGAGTATATGGCATTGATCTGTGCAATCCTGATACAGACATCAAATTGCAACTGATAAAAAGCATTGCTCTTAAACACTCTTGACAGGACTAAGAAAGTAGATGCAAGGAGTCAGAAATTGGAGGGGATTGAGAGTTGTGGGTATTTTGAGGTAAATGGTTCAATAATTAGATAACAATTTTGTACAGCATTGCCTGATTCTTGCCTCATTCACTTGCTTCTGAGGGAAAGCAAACAATTATCTAGATACCCATTAGAAAGTTTAAAATCTTAAACTATGTCATCACCAAACATTCCGTTCCCACTGGCTATCAAAAATCTGCTGCATTTAAATATGAAAACAGATTATTTTTCCCCAGCAGTTAGCCGTGGGCTAGAGAGATCAGCGGACTTTTTGCTATCATGAGATTATACACAATAAAGGTTTAGCAATCCAAAATGGATTCTATCCATTAGCTGCTTTTGCTTGAGCCTCACAGATGGTACGCATTAGTTGTGGGTAAGCTACCCTGCACTAGAAGAGAATTCTGCTCAGATGATGATGTATGGTGTTAAACCATGCTAGAATAAGCAAGAAAAATTAAAATAAAGTTCATCACTAAATGTAATGAAATACCCAGAACCAGAAAACACTCCAGTATCATTTTTACACATGTAGTCTAGAACAAGTAATGGTGAGTCAAAGAACATTGTATTTAACTGAGGACAAATCAGGCTTCCCAAGGATAAGGATATGTTGTTTCTGTTGCATATACACCACCCTTCAATACCTTCACCAGGAAGCCAAGAGAACAGTTTTGTACCGTTTTTGGAGGAAGGAACCTAGCATGCATTTGATCATAGACATAAGTTGATTCCTGCATAACAAAGATATAGGAAAAAATAAAAACAAGTTTGTTTGTTATTCTTTTAGCATAAAAAAAAAAAAAAAATCTGAGATACATCACCTTATGTTCAGCAGATTTGCACTCTTTTAGCTCTTTTAAAATAATTGACATCCAATAACTCAAGAGTTTGAGAAAATAGAGAAAATGTGTTCTTTTTCTACTGACAGAGAGATAACGGCAAATTCAGCTGCATGCTTTCATGATTTCATATTCTTAATGTCGAAAGAGAACGTAATTTTTAGGTGGAAGGCATTATTTGGTTTTTTAGCTCATTGATTTGTCTCATTCAAAACTTCCAAAGATTCTTACAAGTTTTTATTCACAAAAGGCATTACTGAAAAAAAATCAGTGTTACTGATGTATGACAGGACAGCATTTTCAATAGATTATCCAAATACCAACATCCATCACATCTCTTGAAATACATCATCTTGGTTTTATAAATCTTCCAAGAAAATATCATCATCTGAGTCTTCAGCTGGTAGATGAAGCTAAAACACGTGTGGAGAACCGAAAATGTAAGACCTAAGTTTAGATTCTCTTTTTCTTCACAAGCTTACCTAATGATATTTTTCACTTACGTCTATAGCAACACATGAGTGCTCTCAGCTTGCAAACTAAATATAATTGTATGCATAAACTTGGAAGGTAACAACACTTTATTTGTGCTTTAAATTAAAACACAACAATTAAAACTTGCATTTTGGGGGAATAATGTGTGCACAGTCAGAGGCCACAATCTTTAATGCTGGTACAGTTTGTTATATATTTGAAACTGAACTATAAACATTACCACTATTACCTCTTTACAGTATCTATGTTGCTTCCTGTACACTATTTTTACAAAATAGTGTAAGTATTTAGAAGCTTATCCAATGGCAAGATACAAATATTGCATGTATTTATGAGAAATATTAAATAATCAGAAAAGTAATTAGGAGTGCTTATGTGTTTAAAATCACACAAGTTTTTACCATGTGTTGGCCTGACCTCTTAAAGCACAAATACATTAAGTGAACAATTGTCATTGATTATGTCACTAACAGATTAATAACATTGTTCTTCTCTTGATGGAGAAAATCTATAATCAGCCAAAAACAATAGAAGAAAAGTATCTAAATGTTAATTGCTTTTTACAGATTGAAAATAACTCAAAGAACAGAACTCTCACAAAGAGATCCCCACATTACAAATGCTCTGGATCTTATGTAGATCACCACAGAAATTTGTTATCTAGGTGAGACAGCCAGGCTCCATCTGGAGAAATGCAAAATTACATGATGATGCACAGAAGTAACAACATTGTTAGATGACCACTGGTTTTCTTTATTACAGGGATTTTTCAGAAAGCAAAGGAGCAAATACTTCATCTTTGTTTCTCTATACCTACAGGATTATGAACCACAAATCAGCATCTGACGGGGTGTATTTGGGTTTGTAGTAGTTAAACATTTTTTTTCATTATTTCAACACAAAGTACTCCCTCAGCACACTATCTAGAAGCACTTGCTGACACTGCTTCTCAGGCTTAACCTCCTGCATTCCTTCAACACCTCAGAAAATCACTTCGGAAGCAACCAACTTCCTGTCCTGCTCTAAAGCAATTTCATTCGACTTGATACAATAACGACTAATTGACTTTTTGTAAAGTTATAGTCTAAAAAGTTGGGGGGGGGGGGGGGGGTGTTTGGTATTCTTTGGTTTGATATAACTATTAATAAAGTCCCTCTGCACAGATGAGCTGTATCCAAGGAAAACCTTATGGATTATCAAAGTCTCAAATCCAATCTGATTTTGCCTCAAAGCTTTTCACAAAAGCAATGACCCATGTAGTAAAGGCAATTTATAAGCTTCAAATATAGCTCTTATTTTTTCAACAGTCATGGTGAAATCATACTTTCAGATACTAGCCTTCGCAAGTAAGCTCTAGGCTCAAATGCCCAGCCAGAAGGTCCAGATACACATATATACTTTCACACTGTCTCTATCATATTTTTTGGTTTTGTTTAGTTACATGCAGATAAGCAGTACACCAGAAGACACCCCTTATTCTCAGCCTGACTAAGACATATTTGAGATTCTTCACATCCCTTTTACAGTTGATTTTTACAGGGGCAAATTTTGCCTTTTGCTGTGATTTTGACTGTCCAAGATTTTGCCACTTCAACACATCTGGACTTGCACACACCTGTTAATGACCTCTAAGAGTCTTTCAGTGCCTCTGAAAACACGTGCATCAAGAACGGAAGGCCATTGATTTATTTTTTGGACAAGAGGAAATATTGTACCATTCTGGTTCTGCCAACCAATCACTCATTTCAAACACTTGATAATGTGCTCAATATTTAGGTATCAAAAATGGCAAAAAAATATTTCAGCCTTGGTGGTTGGTGTTTTTTTGGTTTTCTTTTTAATAATAATGTTTGCAGTTGTCCTGTAAAAGGTATCAACATACAACTAGGAAATAACTATATGTCATAAAAACCAGTTTTTCTAGGTAGATTATGGGCCATATTTTCAAGTATAAGGCATTTAAGTAATTTTTAACATATTCAAAAGTTATCAACAATATGAATTTTCATGCCAAAAATTGCCACAAACTGAATAAAAAGCTTTGTAATCTTGATGTTTTTAATACTGTGCAAATGATGTATCCATTAACTTTATTAATGAAACATCATTGTATTGCATAGAGACACATTTTGCACTTCTGTTTTTGAGCTATTTTTAAATTAGGTTAGATGTGACAAGGGACTATTTGTGGTAATGTGGTAATTAAGATTTGAACAGATGTCAGCATTAATAAAGGATTCAAATGAGGTGTAGGGAGATAAATGTACTCCTTTAGCTGTGCTGGCATACCAGGCATCATTGAGAGGAGATGACAGCATGGATTCAGCAGTTCTTTTTTCAGGAGAGCTTCTGGAAAATTGTCCAGTAACTCAGGTTTTCTGATATTATTAAGTCACTGTATGATCTTTCAGAATATCTTAAATTTAAAATAAATTACTGTTCTATTAATATTTATGACATTATAGAATTTGAGTTATATCTTATAATTGCAACAGTCTTTTATAACAGAAATTATTATCTTTCGTGCTATTGCTCAGCACTTTAAAAAATACTCTATACCTAGATATTCTCATTTTATCTGTTACTATCGGTTGCGTAAGTACATAATGCTGTGAGCAACATCTTTCAGAAATTACAAGCTACATTCACAAACAGGTCCAAGTTTTACATTCTGTTCAAAGAAATCAGTATTTACATTGTGTACATTAAACTAAAATGAGCACTATATAAATTCACCATTAGCTAACAAAGATGAATGAAGATGAGCTGATTAGTTCATTTGCAGTCATTCATTTAACCTCTATCTACACTGGTAAGTAAACCTGGTCAGACATCATTCTCTACCTCCAAAACTAAGTGCTACACGTGTGCCAAACTCTCCAAGCCCTCAAATCAGTACATGTGGAAAATTTGGCAGTGATAACCAGCCCTGAATTGTGTTGATGCAGTGTTTAAATGAGTGGTAGCTGACATAAACAACACCATATCCTAGGTGCTAGCACACTGAGCCATGCCTTGGCCTCTTCTTTAAGTCAGTAAAACCCTCTATCTATTGACTGAGTACTGTAGATGTCTTCCCTAGCTTACATCATAAATTAATAAAATTTTATAAATTCCCCATTGGTTTGTCCATTGCTGATCTTTTTCCAAGGGTCACTTCAATAGAGTTTGGTTTGAGTCAGAGAAGAAACAGTGTAAGAAGTTGTCCTGAGAGGCTGGTTGCTTTTAAAAATCTCTTATGAGAGAAAACACTATCTTACTCTCTTTTTGTTCCATCTCTCATAACACATTTCACAGACACATTCATAGACTCATATTAAGAACCTCTTCCATTTTGGAATGTCTCATGAGAATTTTCATGTCTCATTACAAACTCAGAAAGAAGGAGAAGATCTATGAATTTGACTCATGATAGTTTATGCAAATGTATTTCAACCTAGCAAGCATTCATTATACTTTCAAAATAGAAAAATAACAGATTAACATACAATAACAAATTGCCTCATTACCATGCACAAACTGGCATGTGTCTAAGCAACAACCTCACTGCAAACTAAAACAATTAATACTCCTGACCCTGTAATCACTTATACTCAGAATATAAGGCAAGAAGTGTACTATTACAAGACTTGGGACATTTAAACTAGTTGTTGGAACTTGTTCCTGTCTTATGCAGAAATTACAATACACAGATTAGGTTATAGGCACTATTAAGTCAAGCTTCATGATTCTATGCAATTTCTAGAAATAGACAGAAAACTGAAACAGTATTCACTCAGAATATTATATAGTCTTTAAAAGAACAGAAATTTGTCGGGAAGAAAGCAATTTCACATAGCACTTCAAATTATTACTGAACATTAGTGAAAAAATAATGCTTCTTCATAATGCACATAGAACTGGTTCTTATGTAGTGTTTTTTTCTTTTTGTTGTGGTTGTTTTTGGTTTTGTTTTTTGGTGTTTTGGTGTTTTATGTTTTGGGGTTTTTGTTTGTTTGTTTGTTTGTTTTGTTAATGCGCAATAAGAAGGTGTCTTAGGTTAACTTAAAGCAACACCTTAAGAATGTGTCAAATTTCAGAAGTACTGCCATCTGCCAAAAAATGTTCCAGACTACCAAATACATGAAATATGACCAGACTGTTCTGGACCAAAACACTCAGAATGACACATCCTGGCAAAAATCATCAGAATGGCCCAGACAAGTGTGCTGACATTGTCTAATCTTACAAGCAACCTAAGACCCTATGAGGCAAGAGAAGGCTAAGAGCAAAGACTTTATGAGAGTTGTAAAATAACTGTTCTGGAGTAATAGCATACAAATAAGACAAGTCTAAAACTGTCTGGAAAATTACACAAAAATACAATCCACATTACATTACTTTTCAACAGTTTACAACCACTAGTCCTTGCATAATGTATATGAAGAAGCTGACAGAAACCTCACTGTGCTATGCACAATGTTATGGACATATAATGAAAAGCATTGAGAGAAATATTCCTGAGGAAAAAAAGCAAATAGGATTAAAAACATAGAACCAAAAAACCCAACCAACTAACCAACCAAAAAAACTTGAAAAGCAGCTCATGTATTGCAAGCCATACAAACTGCAGCAGTCTAGGCAGTGCTCACATGGGAAGAAAGTGCAAAAAAGGGCAATATGTTCTCGCCTTCACACATTTGTGCAAGGATCAAAAACTGATCATGAAAACACAGCAAAGCAAGTACAGCACTGCCAAAAAGGATAAGAAAAGTAACATTAGTCAAATGAAGTTCTTCATAGGAAGACTGGACAAATATTGCAACAGAAAATTATTGGTTTATCAGTGTGAATGGATATGAGGAGTGTACAAATTTCAGGTTAGACAGTGACCCAGAGGCCCTTATGTGCCAAATGCAGCAATATCAGCAGTGAGTGAATAGCCATGGGCAAGCAGAAGTATTAACTGATAATAATCTTACTAAAGTAGCATTTGCTTGAAAGATTTTGTTTCATACATAAAAAATGGGAAGAGGCAAGATTTGCAAGAGAAAGGAAAAGTCAGGACTAGCCTCAAACCCATGCAATTTCTGTTATCAAGGTGCTGAACACGCAGAGGGAGAGTGAGAAGCTTTTCTTTTTCATTTATATATCTATATGTGTGCACATATATATATGTATTAATTGCTACCAGGTGCTAAAAACTATGTCACTGCCCCATTTCAATACCACGATTGCAAACAGCAGCGGTATCACAGACATGCAGTCCTCACTTACACAGACATATACCATGAATAATTACAAACCAATTCTCTTGTTCCATAAACAGGCAGAGAAAGAAATCAACAAACTGGCTGTTTTTCAACTAACCTCCCTCAGATTAGCAACAGCTGTAAAACATCCAGAAAAATTACTAGACTAATTGGCATTCGACAACAGGGACTAGTGTTTAGGGAAGTCCTGAAAGTTCAGTGTTGCAGGCTTCAGTCTTTCAAACTAAGGGTTTGAAAAGTCTTTGACGTACCAATATCGATCATTATTAATTATAAATCTATTTAAGTGGGAAAAGAAGACAGAGAGGACTGCTTCTGTCAAGAATGTGGAAGCTTATTGCACATAACACAGACCAGTTCATGTGCTTCAGATGCAGGATTTCTGCTCTTGGTTTTGAGTAATTACTGAGCATGGTAAAAACCAGGAAAACACCTAAACTGAGCAACAGATTAGATCTAACCAAGCAACAATTATTTTGGATTAATCAGTCACATGAAGAAGTAAAAATATTTTTAAAGTTGTTATTGCTACTGCTAAACTGTAGTTCAGGTAAAACAGAAGTTAATCCAGTATTGCAGCACACTTGAGTTCTGTTTTAGGATCTGCAAGATACTCTCTTTGAAGCCTAAGTCTCCAGTCCTGATACAATAATGAAATAATTTCAGAGCAAAGTTTGAAGTTGTTCTAGATTTTTGTATCTGAAGTTAGTTGTCCTAGTTAAACAGGACCAAAACCTCAAATATTCAACAGGAAAAACATCTCTGAAAATCTCAATCAAAAACACTCCCTCACACACAATGTAATCATTGCTTTTTCCCTTATTTACAGCTGTGATCTAAGTATCACACATTGCTTTGTCAGACCCTGAAACTAGTTCACTTGTTGATACTCAGCACAGCATTCTCTGTTGGGGTCATTTAGATAAACTAGCAGTTCATTATCAAATTGAAATACACCTTACACAGAAGATACTGTACCTCTAAATTTTGACAACAGTTGAGGAAATAACTGGGAAACGTGTGTAGTTCCATGGTGAGTGCTGCAATACATTTACAGTTTTTTTCTCAATCATTTCCAACGGATTATTGCTCCACACTCTAAAGAGTTTCTGGATTCCCAACAGATTATTGCTACATCTGTTTCCTCAATGCTCATTTCACTGCCCTTTGCTAGTTAATTATTCTACCAATCACTCAAATTTTCAGCACAGTACAGAACTGTTCTACATAATTCTTGTTTCTCTGGCCTCCATTATATATAACCAATCTATCTCAAAGCTGTGTATTTATACGCAGTTCTACCTTTTTATTCTCTTTCACTCCTGCAGTTCAATTCAGGCAGACAGATTTCTCTCTTTTACCATGTGGACTGGCAAAAACTGCAACCATGCTGTATCCCATGCTAATCCTCTTGTCCTGCTTCCTCCATGTGTTTTACCCTGTCACATTATTTAATATACTGCAAATTATTAGCAGCAAGAGTACCAATACCCCTTCTGCCTCTCTTCCAAGCTGCTTCAAGTACCATATATTATGAACAGCAATACAGTTTATTATGAACTGAACATGGAAAAAAAAACAACCAAAAGCAAAAACCCTACTACTTTTGCATCAGCTTTTAAAGCACACACATTTAAAATGCCTGTACTGTCAAGGTATCCCTAATGCAGAACTTAATTTCTTGTATAGTATTACAATAGCCAGATACAGAAACGTACTTTCTGCATTATCCAAGATATGCACCAAAAAAACTTACCACACAAAGAAACAAAATGTCCAAGAAACACACACCCCCAAGCTTCAGCCCTAATCATCAGAATAACTACTCTCTCCAGGTCTTGAAATGTGAGTAAAATAATTTAAAAATCATAATTAAAAAAGAAAAAAAAAAGAATTATTTTTTATCCTCTTGCCACAGGTTTAGTGTTAAGACTTTGGAAAATTCCCTCATTCCTGTGATTTTAAGGACAGCTACTAACCTCAGTAAATTATCCCCATAAAAAATGTCACTACTGCTACATCTCTCAGAAACATGAAGAAACTTTCCTTCCCTTCCCAATTTTACCTTGATCTTATCATCATCCCAAATACAGTGTGATCCTGCATGACCTCAAGATTTCTGTTGCAATGCCTGAATTTCTGTACACATCACAGTGATGTGAAACTGGAGATTTCCAGGATCACCATAAGCAGTACTTCCTGACTCATCCTGAAGCAACATCCATACAGTATGGGTTGGAAAGAGCTTCTTCCCAGGTTACAACTTTACTGTCCCTCTGTCCATCCCCAGGTAGCATTTGACCTCATAAATCCTGACTCACATACAGTGAGCAACAAAAAGTGTAAAGCTCTGTGTGAAGACCTGAGTACACTGCACAGAAGTAAGCTAAAGGATTTCCAGCTGGTTGATAATGATATATACATTTGGTATAGTTTGCTGGGACTCATATAACATCTGTTGAAGTATGCCAAAATACAGAAGCTATGAGGACAGCAAATGCTCTTAAGCAGTGAAAAACGCTGAACTAGAACAACAGCACAAAAATGAGTTTGAGATTTTAATTATACATGACTTTGCTTATAAAAAAATCAGAAATTCAGTGTCTATGTGATGTTTCCAGAGGCTGAGCTTTAAGAATTCTATATACAATGGTTCCAGATATTTCAGGATGTGCAATATTGTTATGAATTACAAAATTAAAGATAATTCTCAAAAATTCTGGCAAACAGACAATTTCTCTACAGTGCTCTTTGGCATGCAATGCACAGTGCTTCACTCTCTCTCTTGTTATAGCCACCTGAACAAGTTAGGAAGCCTGCCTTAATCTGCTAACCAAATATGGCACAGTCTGTCTATATTTTTGACTGAATATGGCCCTAAGCGATTAAAGTATCAGACCATTTGTATGTAAAACCCCCTCTTACAAACACATCATATAGGAAAACCAGTTGTTCTGATCTACATATTTATGGTATTCAGAATAATAACTTAAATGATACATTTCCAAATACCTTCACTAAATGGTCTTCTCTGTGAATCTGTGCCTAGCAGTAGGACGCCAGATAAAGCAGAGATGCGGTGAAACAGGAAACATACCTGCTTTTTGTTATATGCATGTTTGCTGCTAAAGAATAGTAATGCGCTACAGAAATTGTAAGCTTAGAGCAATGGCCTTAATCACACTGTTTTACAACTTCTGTTTACCCATCAAGACGAAAATACTGCATGGAGACAGAAGAGAACTATGCTGAGCACCTCAGATGGAGAGAAATGAAAAAAACTTAGAAAAATGATTGTATTGCTATTTACTAATGAAGAAACAGAAAATATTTTCTTGTTACAGGATGATGACAAGCTACAGTTTTTAATTATTCACAGCATTGTTTTAATGTTAATGAGAAGGAGACACTAACGTTTTACTAGGTTAAAAGAGTTTATTCCTGCGGACAAACCTAAGTCTGACAATTCCTTATTTATATTCTGTTAAAGCATTTTCCTGTTTTAAAAAGCATTTCTTTACCATTCACAGTCTTTTGCATTCTATGGGGGATTTTGTTTTAATGACTCATTATAGGTCTGTCCTTTAGCATCCAGTAATATAAAAAACATATAGACTCAACTGCATTCACACATTATTTCAGCAACACAACATCAGGACCATGAAAGACATTCAACTAGTCATGCACAGAACGTACATGACATCCAATTCTGCAGGTTAGCTCTGGGAACCTGTTTGTCCCCAGTGACCACTGAAGATGGGACTGATTATATTGGCATTGGCATAATTCATTGGAGACACTGATGGAATAAGAGGCCTCACCGCAGCATCTATCTAAAATCATCAAGTCCTAACGTTGGTTCTTGGCCTTGTTAGGCAAATACATGGCCAGCAGATAGAAACCTCTAGAAAGTGGACATGCAATACCATCTCCATTAATCATTACACCATGTATATGTATTATGTAGCACCATATAACAATTTATTACATACCTTCTAAACAAAATCAGTAAAGTACTCATAAAGGTAAACTTCACCCACCATCAGAAAAGCACTTCAGGTGGCATTCTGTGCAACTGTGTATAGTAAGTATTGGCTTGAAGAAAGTTGCATTTGACAACAGCATTTTTATTCTTAAAAGCAAAACATTACAGAAAGAAGTTGGTCTTACCTTAAGTCACCTTAATTCCCAAAATGTTTTCAGTTTTTCAGAATTTCTGAAAGAAACTAATTTATTATTAAATAAAACCAAAAACATTCTAGTGAAAGATTACGTACTGGAGATGGGAAACCAAAGAGAAGAACCGTGGTCCTTTCCACAATAAACAGTACTCATAAGTTTTACAGTATCTGTCTTGAGCTCTGTATTCTTCAGTATGTTCAACAAATGATATGAAGAGGGAAAGTGCAATGTTATATCAAAGTTTAAGAATGCTTTGAAATTATTCACAATAATAAAAAGTAAAGCTAAATGGAAAAGAGGAGCAAGTTGATAAAACAAGAAAGGAAACTGTTGATAGCAAGGTAATTTATGATAATTTTATGATGACTTGTAAATTTGTTATTATCTCTTAGAAAAAAAAAAAAAGGAAATTGGAGTCCCTTTCCAGTAGAAGCTAAAAGGATAAAAAAACTTCCAGAATTATTATAAAGAAATACAGAATAAATTATTTCACTAATATGTAACTGTTATGGTTGAGTGCCTTGAGTACTGCAGATTGTTCACCCCCCCTCAAAAACATATGATTAAATTAAAATTAAGCTAAAACCCTTGTACAGTGGAAGGCAAGTTACTAAGTAACCAACACCATAAGACAATGTTTTGAAAAAGTGGTAGATTTTAATCATAATAATGATGTCATTAAATAAATTGACTGAAAAATAAAATTTTGACCTACAGCCTTGCTTACTTTCATTAGTAAAAGAAATAAGCAAACTACAGCCCCTAATCAGAACTTGACACTGATATGGAGACATCTGCTCCACTGCACCTCTGCCAACAAAACACAACAGCAACAAGGCATTTAGAGCTGTTTCATTTGCGGGAGGGGGGGCAGGAAGGAAAACTATTAGTTTTCTCTAAAGACTTTCAAATAGGTCCAGGAAATCAATTAATTCTAAATCTATTCTGTCAGCTAAAAACATATAAAGTAAAAATATTCTTAGATATTTTGCAAGAGTAGTCCACATTTTGCAATACTAGCACACAAGTGTACACTAGCTAAATTATTAGCTTATATGACATGAAGTTATAGGATTTACAATGGTCTGTAAAAAGAAAATACCATAAGATACATGAACAAGTCTTGAAATCTTGATTCAGAGATCACAATCTAATTTATTTCTGAAATGCCAGTGATAACAATTTGCTTTATCTATGTTCTCTTCATTATCTATTTTAAAGGCATTACAACACTTTAGTTCTCAAATAGCTTTCCCTGTAATGTAAATAACGGTAATATAAAATACTTCTGCCTATGACATGCCAACGAGATTAAATCAGTGTGCTCATCTTTGAAGAAAACACATCTGTAAGAAACAATTTTCAAACATCAACATCCACAGAAGTAGTAAAAAAAAATAAATCACAAAATAAATCTTCTGAGCAAACCCTTCATGAAACTCTTTGCCCTTTCTCAGCTAGAGAGAACTGAAAACTCCAAGGATCCATCATGCCTATAACCCAGAGACTTGCAGGGGGGCTCTACACACCCCAAACTCCTAAGATCTAAGGACTAACCTTACATTACAGGCCTGGGTTCCTCTCTTCTTTTATCACCTGGCACAGTGACCAATTTACAAAAGAGTGTAAGCAAATGTTCACTTTTATTTAAGCACAAAAATTTGTAGTTGAAAATACACAGATGCTTGGACAGCCCACTGAACCTGAGATAGTACTGAGTGCCACTGAAGCAGTAGACTTCATCCAAAAAGCAAACATTCACACCAGTGCAGGCACTTGGGGAAGGATCACCTCTTTGCACAGCAGTTCTGGCATTGGCAGCAACTCACAACAGGAAAGAGCAAAGCCTTCAAAGGCGAAAGCAGTTAACAGAGAAGGCAAACCAGTTTCTTCTACAAGTATTGAAGAGAAGAATGCTGCTGCTCCAGACACAAATTTTCAAATTAGTTATGCTCACAAATTGGGTAACTGCTCCCTAGATGCAAGGGAGCACACACACATACACATGCACATGCAGACCTTAACCACTGTGGATACCACATCGAGGCAAGTACATTTAGAAAATGAGCATGGTTTTAAAAAAGTGCATTCCAAAATTAATATTCTTATGCATTCTTCCATGCATATGAAAGACTCAGGCGTTCTGAATGAATATTCTCAGCAAAATTAAATGAATGAACATTTTTAAAAATGTCTTTATTCAAAGAAGAAATTGTGTATGTTAGCAAAGAGCCTAACAATTACTAATATACCATATATTTTCTGACCTCAGTCATAATTTTTCAGTATTTCAATACTGAAGCCATTGGCATATACAAATTATTTTAGGTTCAAATTGAAGAATTCTGTAATGTCAGAACAAATAAAATACTTTAGGCATAAGTTTTATTTCATAAGACAAGTACCACAAGCTAATTCAAAGCAACACTTACTTTTTTGTCTCCTACTAGTTCAAAAGAAATAAACAAAATATCTTTCCCATTTTCTGTCACTTTCACAGGAAATTGTATTTTATTTTCAACCTTCCTTTCCTTGTAATTCCTTCATTAACAAGATGAGAAAAAAGAAATAGTCTTTTGTTAGTTTTTCCCCATTGAGAAACTTCTCCCCCCAGCTTAAAAAAAAAGAACCACCAAAGAAAATCAACAATTCCCTCCCTTTACCACATACCCAAAAAACTAAAAACAGTAATACTTAAAAATTAATACAAATGACAAGGCTTAAGTCTGGCTACATAGTTTCACAGATATTCAGATATGCTGGTTTTTAATAGTTCACTAGTTTTTTTGCATTTGTACTGGCCATATCTAGATCAAAACCACTACAAACACTAAGAATGGCTTGTACATTGGTTTTGATTTAGTGTAAAAGGAACTGTAGTATAATCCTATTGAGCTGTGTTGTGGCAACAGCCACAACAAATAAAAATAAATCATATTTCACTTGAACCTTCCTCTGCCATATGAAATAACTGACTTCTATTTTGACATTGAAATACAATGTATCTGGGAGATATAGGAAGCTAGGTAGTGAAGGCTCTACCTCCTCCAGTAGGAACAATATGACTGATGTCAGCTGGGAGAGGCTGGTACCCACCAACAGAGGGGATGAAGGAAAACAGGAGTAGTACTTTTGTGGTTTCTGGAGACCTTTTAATGTCATAACTGGTAAGAAAGCTGCTACAACCCAATGGTGCCACTTTTAAAAGAGCTATGCCTTTATCATGAAAAGAGGGACAGACCTTATGGCATTTGGTTCATCAGAATGAACCAGAGCTTAGATACCCATCTGGCAGCCACAGAAGCAAAGGTGAAGAATGAAAACCAATGGGAATCAAACAAGGAAACCTGATCTGCAGCCACAAACTGATGCTAATAATTTGTCCTTTGGAAACCACACACCACAGGATTCTGGGGGATGGCTGTGTTCATTTGCCCCCATAAACATTTTCAGTTATTCAGTAGCCAGGCACACAGGCTCCTCTGCATCTTTAGGCACTTGGAGAAGAGTTTTTCTTAGTTGTTTTTAAGAGTATACCTGCAATGTAGCATTTGTTTTCTTAATGATAACTGAGTTTCTAGACATACCACATGAAAAAGGCAGCACTACTGAGATAACTTACTAATGTGAGAATAAAACTGTTAGGTTTAAGCCAATGGAATTTTAAAAGAGTATTCACACTTCATATCCAGTGATGAGACACGGTGTGCAGCAGTCACTAATGCTTACGTAATCCATATAGAATTATGAGACTGGTATTTTTCTTTTATGGGTATCTTTGTAATCAGTTCCCTGGCATTCTACCCAGTGCTCTGCACAATGCAGTAAAGACTCTTTACAGAGTAATTAAATGAAAATACGCCTACCTGCTTATATTAATGCAATACTGGGAAAACTTTCCTGTGGAGAATTGCCAACTAACACATGTAAAAAACTTCTAAAGCAAAATGTCACATTGTTGGCATAGAGAATAGAGGGATTAGTGACCAGCTCACTGTTTTTGAAAAAATTGTGTAAGGTATTTCTTTTAATTTGGCACACTCATGGAAAAAAAAAAATGGTGTAGCCTAAATAAAACCTTAATATGAAATCTGCATATATTGTGATTTATACAATGTTTACAAGATTCTTCACTTTAATGTTATAGAGTCTGCAGACGGCACTGTATTTTGGGGCTTATTTATTCCTATATCACTTTCTAAACTATACATACGACTTTTACGAATACACGCATTTACACTTTCTCTAAACTCCAAGCTGGGATTTGTGAACAGTTTGGCATCATGTAGGAGTCTTGCTTCTGTCTCTATCTTGTCTGCCAGGTGAGATCTTAGCCAACACAAAAGTAGATTTTGTTACTATGTAGGGACTTAGAGTTGCTATAATGACTCTGCTTCAACTTCTGCAACCTGTTTTGCAATAAAGACCTAATGCTAGTGATAAAAAGACAGAATCATCTGTGATTTGGAAACCAGAATACTACAAGGTCTACGGAAATGAAAAAGAATAATAATTCCAATGCTCAAAGATTATTGTCTTTGTCAAATGCATAGCATTTCACCAGGAATAACATTAAATTTGCAGCTTGACTTTCTTTTTCCAATTAATTAGTTTCACAATAAATCAAGGAATCTCCTGAGTACAGACAGACATGTTATAGCCTAGGAATAATATATGTGGAACAGCATTGCTTTTCTATGTAAGGATCATCAAGTCCAACCTTCAACCAAATACCACCATGTCAACTAAATCATATCACCAAGGACCACATCTACTCTTTCTCTGAACACTTCCAGGAAAGGTGACTCCTTAATTTCCCTAGGGAGCCTGTTCCAATGCTTAACCACTCTTTCAGAGAAGAAATTTTACTAATATCCAATTTGAACCTCACTGGGTGCAACTTCAGGCTGTTTCCCCTTGTCCTGTCGCTAGTTGCGTGGGCGAGGAGACTGACACCCACCTCATCACAACCTCTTTTCAGGTAGTTGTAGAGAGAAAGAACATTTCATGAGTCTTCTTTGCTTCAGGCCGAACTTCAGCTCCCTTGGCCACTCCTCGTAAGATTTATGTTCCAAACCCTTCACTGGCTTTGTTACCCTTCCATGGCCCTGCTCTATTAAAATATTCCAACATCCCACATTTATTAAAACAGACAGTCTCAGTCAACAAAACTAAGACAACTTAACATGTAAGTCTGACCCTTAAACTCAGACTAGTGCTAAGAGAACAGCAATCCAACCTCATGTAAGTAATCCCATAAGCATTTTTATAGCATTCTTGGAACCAGCCAGAGAAAGTGTAAGGTACAATATTCAAGTAATATGTTTAGGATAGTAATCTAGATAACTTTTTTCACCACAGCAAAAGGGGAATCATTCCACAGAATCAGATGCATGCCCACACCCACATGTGTACACAGAGAAAACCTGACCAGGACAGCACCTGCTTTTGCCACTTGTGACTACTGGGAAGTTGAACAGATCAATCACAACTAATCAGTAACAGGGAGCTTCTTAATTCAAAGGGTTTTAAGAGAAAATGGCTTTGGTTTTATGACATTAAAATGTAAATTCTGCATTCTTACATGGAAAATAAATACACTCCACAACAGGGAGGGTGGTGGTACTGAATTACAACAGCTCTTGATACTGGTTTCCCTCTTTAAACTGATTATAGTGCTGTATGCTTTGTATTTGACTTGTAACCACAGGCTAACAGCATAGAAATACAGGGGTAGGAGCAGGAGAGAGGAGAGAGAGCATTAACCATTCATAAACTACAAATCACAACGTATTTTAAAGAATACAACCTAGACATGGACAAAAGTCAGCCAAAATTACACAAAAAAACTTGTTTCCAAAAAACTTTATGAAATTATAAATGCAACCTCAACCATTTACAGACATTCCATGGGAAAAATTAATGAATTCTTAAATTAACATTAAAAATTTGTGACTACAATGAACATTTCTGATGATGTTAAGAACTTTTTGTGTAAGAAGTTCAAGATACGTTATGGTTTCAGAACACAATGGCTTTTAATAACGAGATTTTTTTTAATGTTCGGATCAACACTTCAAAATCTGTTCATAGATGTAACACATTCATTGATTTATTGCTGTAGGTAAATAAACTGCTCAAAAGCTATTCCTTAAAAAATACAATGAAATTTTCATATAATGAATATACATAAATCTTGTCAGTATAGATGTTTATAGTACATAGTATTGTTTTCATACAAGTCTTTTTAACTCAGGATTTTGACATTTTCTTAGTTAGTGATTTGTAGATAAGGGGGTAAAAAAAAAAGCCAGCTGCAGGAAGAGAAACATATTGGGGGGATATATTTGCATATTCAGTTACAAAAGAACAAAAAGGTACTTAGCCTAAGGTGTTCTACACAACTTCTGTTCTGATACAGTCCATTCTGGTAACAGTTCTACATCCATCTGCTTTATTACTACTAAACATGGCATGTTCATTTATATTAAACAGTCTGATGGAGCTGACTGAGACCAAAAAAGCACAACAAAACCTCTGAATAACCGTGAGCCACATCCTCAGCTATTTTGCTTTAACGATGAAAAATCTTTCTACAGAGATAGGCTGATCTTACAGCTGTTCTTTGTTCAAATTCTCACCAGCCATAAAGATAGTTTACTGCACAGAGAAATCACAGTGAATATGACAGAAATTTCTGAGCTTGTTAGGTAGAGGTTTTGAGATACTACAAAAGAACAGGAAGAGGAAAAGAGTATCATTTATTTTAGCCTGTCAAAAAGATTTTGTTCAAATTTTGGTTATCCAAAGTAATAAAATATTTGAGAGCATAAAGGTAAAAGGAGGTACGTAATTCTTCCCTGCAAAATAACATTTGCAATCACTCCACTATTATTATTATAATTTTTCCAATATGTATATAGCATTTATTTTTATCACATACACACAAAACCACACACAGAATTATATCCAAAAGATACAAGTTGCAAAGTATATCTATTAGCTACTGCAAATAGTATGGTGTACTTTTTTCCCCTCTTTTAATTCACTGCTTTTGTGAAAAAATAATTTGCTCAGAAAATTTTTTTTTAGGTTAGGAATAGTGAGACTGAAATAAATGCTGACCTACATATTCAAGTGTCACTGAAAGTTGGAGCAGTGAAAAAAAAATAAATTCTTAGTTTCTTAGGAAAGACGAACCAATTTCAGCCAATGATTAACTCAAGCTCTGATTCTACAAGTAACAGAGACTGAAGTGGTATGGAAATCAAAAAGAAAGAAAAAGCTAAGCAAGAAAACAAAAAATCCACAGCTCCATTTTTTTCTGCAGGACTTCTACATTTTGGAGGGGAGGAATAACACTCACAAAAACTACTAATAAGAAAAGAAACATACATTTTATTGTAACATTGAAGTTAACCAGAATTATAGCCTTTGCTTTGCAAAAATATCAGTGCAGTGAACTGAGAAAGCATTGCAGCTCACGGTGCAAGAATTAAGGGGAGTTAATGTGTATATATCTATATACACATAAAATACATAATGTGCATATGTTTCATAAAATAACTTTCATTCTTAGTGAACAAGCAATAAAATGTAGTAGTCTAAATTCTGATAATAAATCACAGGAAAGTCTTATGCTTCCTTCCTGAACGGTTTGTGAACATACACATTCTTTCAAAGCAAAGAAATATCATGACTTAGCTAACCAACAGGGAGCAAGACAAATCTGAGGCTAATACTGAAAACACCAAATAATTTTATTATAAATATAATCCTTTAAGATGTCCACTTGTGCCACACATTTATTTAGCATTCTAATTTTCCCTTTGAAATTACATAGTAATCTTCAATGTTGTTGACATCTGTCATGAAAGTACTTTGAAGATAAGGAGAGAGTATTTTGCACAATCACAGCCTCTCATCCTTAAAAGCCCTGTATGACAACTTGTAATAGGCTTTTCTGGTCTCCTTGGGGAGACAACAGTCCTCAAATGTGTAATAATCACAGTATTGCACATTATATAGCCCATACCCTCATTTTTCTCTGTATATACTACCGTGTTTACAGTTACGGTGGGATGAGGACTATAGAGATATGGGGCCATTTAACTTACTAATACATAAGTACTGCTGTAATAAACATGATTAAATATTTTAAAATATCTATTCTTTATTACACATTAAAGAAACATCAAATCATACTTCACATATCATCCTTATATATCTCATATTACTAAAATGTTACTTAAATCTCATTTCTTTAATATTACTTTAATTTTCTTCAGCTTTTCATGAGTTTTAACCCATAAATAGCGCCAAAAAATTCTCCATGAGCATTCCGCCTCCAGAGCATTTCCCTTTCTTTGAAAAGCTGTGTAACAGGAGACCTTCATACAAATGAGACATTCCATTTACCAGCTGCTTCCCATGCAGGACAGATTTTGCCTTTGAAAGGTTTTAGCAAGCCTGCTGGCTTTGAGCTGCCTCGTTCAGCAGCTCTCCATTGATGATGAACCTTCCCAGGGAGCTCTCTACCTGCTACAAGTTATTGTGGGGTTGCCACACTGAGAGAAAAGAAAACTCTCTTGTAAAAGCTCCAATTATATGAGTCTTAGCTGGAGCTTCTTTATGAAAGCTATCACCAGCTGAGAGCACAGACCATGCATCTTTTTGTGCAACAAACCCACTAAAGCAACAAGAACAAAATACATGAATTTACATTCCATATTTGTATCTGTTTTACATTTTTTTTGCTTTTTTTGCTTTTTTTACCTCTAAGCATAGCCAGTGACTTTGGTAAGAAAGACCAGATCTTATATGCAAACTGTGTAAGAAAAACACACATGTTTCTTTGTGTAGATTTCCTCTGCATTGTGAAAGGTCTATTAGGGTAGAAAGTGACTGGAAGATCCAAATGAAAACACCAAATGTCTAGAAAACTGTTCACTCTGTTCAGAAAAAACACTTATGCAAATCTCACAAAGACTAGAAAACTCTATTTTCAGAATCACCAACAGTTTCTATTTTGTAACAATAGCAGCTGCTGATTCACAGTGATTGTCTTTCTGCAGCACATTTATTTTGAAACAAGCATTGAATAGCAAAATAAAAGCATATGACCAATTTTTCACCTCTATTCACTATTAATAATCCTTTATTGTTATGCATACTACGGAGGCAAAGATAATCTATTGTAATAGTAGAAAAGGTAACGGGAGATTAATAAAATTTCTCATCATTCCCTTTCCATTTACAGTCAGTCATCCAACTGTATTAACAAAGCTTAAATTTTACACCTTGTTCTATCATTATTCTTGAGGCATAAGAACAGAACTTAAGTTTGAGTAAGTTAGGTCCAAAGTGAGATTAAGCAATTTCTAATTATTGCAGCATTTTAGGCCTATGTTTTAAAACATTTCAGCCTTATTTACATCATCTGTCTTTGCTTCCTTGGTGTCAATTCATTACATTTCTCTTTGGTTATTAACTATCCTGTAAATTTTATACTCTTGACCTTTACTGATCTTACAGTAAAGATTACGCAGATATTGGGCATAAATCTCCCTCTTATTTCTATTTGACGATCAGAGATTTTTACTGGGGATTTTCAGGAAAAGGTCCCTATGCATCTTTGGAAGGCAAGGCATGTTTGTTTACCTGCTAGTTTTCTATGAATATACCAGTAATCTCCTTGAAGCATCCACTAAGCATATACCTAGAATTACTCATTATTGCTTGTAAAAAATATAGTAACTCATTTTTATAAGTACTTTATTTCCCCACTTCAGAAGGAAACATTCTGCAAGATGAAAAAGGAAATAAAATTGTTTTCTAATTTTATTATTAATGTTTTAGAGCTTTATAGTTTTAAAAATAACTGTACAAAAGCTTTTCACTTACAGGAAGCTCTGGAACAGATTCTGGCATACTTTGTCACAGTTGATATATGATAAGCAAAAGACATTTCTTTAACGTCACAAGTTCAAATGCAGATTAATGCAATATTCACTGCAAGTGCATAAAAAAAAAAAGGTATTTTTTCCTTTCACCTGTATTCAGTCAAGAAACATCTGCTGCTATTCACTACATAGCATAACATAAAGAGAAATTAAATACTAGCATAGGACTGGTTTCTGTTTGGCTCTTCTGTAAGAATGCAAGAGCAGGGGCAGGAGAATATTCCATTTCTCCATTGTTCCTTTTTCATCTGTCAGGTGATGTAAGACATCACCACCATTTCTCTTTCAAAGGTTAATCCATATGGCCATTTTCACTGACTGAGCCTCTGCAAAGGGGCACAGATAAACTACTGAAACAAAGGGATAGGCAGAGAGACTTTATAGGAAAAAAAAAAAGATACCATGTGGAATTTTTGTTTTACAAGAGCATGGAGAGGGGAAAAAAGCAGAAATTCTCCAAGAATCACAGTACTTTTAGGGTTGGAAGGGACCTCTGGAGATCACCTAGTTCAACTCTCCTGCCAAGGGAGGATCACTTAGAACAGGTCACACAGGAACACATGCAAGTGGGTTTTGAATGTCTCCAGAGAGGGAGACTGAACGATCTCCCTGTGCAGCCTGTTCCAGTGCTCTGCCACCCTCAATGTAAAGAAGTTCTTCCTCATGTTGAGGTGAAACTTTCTGGTTTTCAGTTTACAGCCACTGATCCTTGGTCTGTCACTGGGCACCACTGAAAAGAGTCTGGCACCATCCTCTTGGCACCTGCCTTTGAGATATTTGTATGCATATCTACTATCATATGATAACTTCTGATAGTCTACTTCCAACTCACTTGGCCTAGTGATTCTTCGACCTAGCTGGTTCAGCAAAATGGAACCTTTCAGGTTTTCCAAGAGCATTCTGTGAAAGGGAATAAAAAGCACGGCTAGCATAGTATCTCAGGGGGAAGAGAAAAAAAAAAGTGAGGTATCTGGCCCAAAGTTAAATACTAAACCATTTTTGAGATAAATAATACAGTACAAAAAGTGAGCAAACACTGTTAACCATTTCAGTTAAATTAAATTCTAACTGGCAATTAGGTAAAAGAGATATAGAAAAGTGTGTTATTCTGTGATTAAGATTTTTTTAAACCATAAAATTTTTCATGAGTAAAATAATAATTGTAGTGTATTCAACAAAACCTTTTTGAAAGTGTGGGAGCTTTTCCCTACATAGTTTACTCCTGGTGCAAAAGTTGAAGACTGTGAACTCCTTTCAAAAGATCACTGTAAGTTAAAAGATAAAACAGAATAACAACTCCTCTTCTCTGTTATTTTCACGAGAGAATTTACAGGCATGACTATGCAAAATGTTTACATTTCTTAAGCAGGTTATCACAAAATTCTAAAAAAAAAAAACCCAAAACCATAAAGGAAATATAAAAGTGATATGTAGAAAGATCAGATATCCCAAGCTTCCCTGTTAAATGTGCTCTGTTTTAGGCACAGCTTCTGTATTCTCTCAGTGCTGTCTATTTATTTACCAAAAAAAGTCACATGAGACTGAATGAAAGCAGAAATTTCCCTACTTACAAGTTTAGCATTGAGTTTTTTAAAAACCCAAAACTTCAGGATGAAAACCCCTCTTCTAGGAACTGAATACACTAATACACTTTTAAAGGGTGAAATTCATTGTATATGGAATTGTATATGGAATACCAGATAAAGGACACGAACACCAATTGGTGCAGGCAATCAATCTCATTTTATCTTGAGGACAAAAGCTCAGATTCAGATAGCCTGAATTCTATTTATGTTCACGAGACCTTTGGTTCCGGAGGCTTACAGGCAGTCAATAAAGAATAAAAAGATGAAGGGGGGCGGGGGGATCTGGGTAGAATTTAGGTCACCTGGATTCACATGAAACATCCCACTTCTGCAAGCTGTTGTGACTCTGCTTGCTGACTTTGAGAGCTCTGACTGAATAGAAGCAGTTCAAGGACAAAACTGTTTCAGCAATGTGTAAACAAGTGACCTACTACAGAAATGAAATTTTCCCTAATCAAATCCCTGGCATTAATTTCTGGGGAAAGGACACTTGACTGTGTGGTAAAGTTACTTTCAATACACTGTCTGCCTCTCTTCACCACCAATACCTCTTAAAGATTACTCAATGACATAGCCATACATTATCTAAAAATGCCCAACAATCTGCCACACAGTTTTGACAGGAATTCTTTTTTTGAAGTCTCTGATTTTGATATAATATGCTTTTAAGGTCAGGAATTATACCAAAATAGTTCAGAATTTCTTCAATTTTTTTTTTTAATTGTACAATACAACTCCAGTCTTTCCAAACTGTAAAAAGAGGCTTATCTCTCATTTTCACTCTAGGGCCTAAAGAAATTACTAGTGTGGGCACAAAGACTTCTAACTCTAATCAAAATGTAACATTGGGAAAATAAATTCCCTATTTAAGAAAGGAAACAGTCTTGATAGATTTATTTATATATTTATGTTTGAGTGGAGTTACTGTCCAGCACTTAACTGGGCAGGAGAGTAGTATGGCCATGATGGATATAATTCTTTAGACATTGGGAAAAGAAGGAGAGCAAAACAAAACAACAATTTATTGCATACCAGTTTTATATATTAATACATGTTTAATCAACAAACACAGATACTAAAGAATGGCCACATGCAAATACATATTCACAGAAATGGGCAGGAGTGCTTGGTAGTGGCCAGAAAAGGCTGTATCAGGCAGACAGGAGTTTGGGTTCTTCTTGGTAACTGTGGGGCTTCAAAGGACAATTGACCTCAGCTCAGCATGCTTCAAAAGGAATAGCAGTGAGGCACATCTCCTTTGAAGCTACAAATCACCTTAAGAGAACTGGGTCAGCATGACATTCTGAATCCCCTCAAGCACTTGGAGAGCTGGAAGAGAGGTACTGAATACCTCTCTGGCTACTTCCAGCAGATGAAAGCAACTACCTGAAGTTACCCTGCACTATCTAAAAATTCTAATTTTTCCATACATTCTTCTAGAGATGTAACAGTTTAACTTTATCAGGCTCAGGAGTTCCTGCTCACCAAGTCATTATCCACGTCAGGGAAGATCCTGGCATTTTAACTCTATGCTCCCTCATATTTTCCATTTGTGAATTAGAAAGGCATATTTTAAAATTAAAATAAAGAACTACATCTGATGTCAGAAATGGCAAAGTTTCTACACTTTTCAGAAACAGTTATACAGTTGTTCAGCTCCAGAGAATACCATCTGAAGATACACAGCAGGACAACAGATACACCAAGTCGAGCACAAACTACTCCCCTGCTCAGTGGCCCTCAGAGATGACATTTAAAATTAGAAGTCTGTATAATTCAAAAAACCTTCCAGTAACTGTCAACTCTGACTAGAGCCTCATTTTCTTTAAGGATATATGTTTTTTTGCATAGTACAATGATCCTGATTAGAGTTATCAGATGGCTAATGAAATCATGTCAGATGAACAGTTTAAATAAAACTATAGAGTCTAATGTTATAAAAAGATTAATTATTTATGAATGAATAGCAGAAATTCCCATCCAGATTTATCAGTTCCACAATCAGTCCCCACTGAACTCACTGAGAGGGAATCAATCTATTGCCACCTGTTTCTTTTTCTTTTCTCTGACATCTGAATAGGTCCAAAGAACTAGACTGCATTTTGCCTCTAGCTTTTTTTACATCCCACCCCACAGGCAGTTTATGGTTTGTTACATTCTCCTCTTTCACTGTTATGACACTAAGCTGTATCACTCTTATGATCGTCTCCTTTCACTACATTCCCAGTTCTAGAAAACACAAAAATCTGTGCTGATTAATTCTTCATGTACTAATGCTTGGCATATATTAAAAAAGCCCTATGCATAAGTCTTTCAAAAGACTGTTTTGCTATGCTTTTTTTGTTATGCAAACTAACTGGAAATAAAGTTATGCATAAATCCACAGACAGTATGAGAAACATTTTCCTCTTAAGAGAAAAATCTTTACTGGTCAGAAATATTCAGTGTCCTGGACTGCCGACTAATCCTTGAAGGCATAAAGCAAACCACTTGACCATAGTTTGGCAGGAGTGAAGACTGAAACAATTCAAAACTCTTGTTTTTAAAGGAAAAGTTCACAACAACACATCTCAACCTTCCTTTGATATTCTAAAGATATCAAATCAAGTATCATTCTACCAGTTCATTTCTGCAACAAAGGAGCATTTGCTCATAATACAAAAATGTATGCTGCTACTCAAAGGGTTTGAAATCACAAGTTTAATATGCAGTCTGCTTTTATTACCCTCAAGAGTCCAGAGTAGATGCACCCACAACTTAGAGAAGCTATGTGCTAATGGCAAGTCCAACACATCCAAGATGACCTCGCTTTGCAATAAAATTGACACCTGCATATTGAATTCAACACCATCACAACCCCTTAGACTTGCCAGACTCAACCTGCAAACTCAGACCACATTGGATTTCACAGCTATGTGCTAACACACTCGCAATAAGCCAGAAGCATCAGGCTCACCGTACAAATCCTGCCCTGATTAGAAATGGGAGAATCCCAAGCCATATTAATAAAGATATGAAAGCCAAAGGGCACAGCTGGGATTAAAGCAGGTTCACGCTTCACCAGAGCAAATTTCCACTCTGTTTCTTAAATAATTTAAGGAGTAGAGGCTTGTGCTGGTTTAAAGGTAAACCAGCAGGAGGAATGAGTCTAACTCTCAAACAGATTACAAGTCAGAATTACAGTTGAGTAAAAAGAGCACAATAAGTACAAGGGTACAGAGGAAAAAGGTCCATTTAACCCACAAAAACAAGTGTGTAACCCAGCACCCCTGGG
>JAWWEU010000125.1:36742681-36769706 GCA_035583155.1 Acropternis orthonyx | reverse complement strand
GGCCAGCTGGAACTCTTTTCTATGGGGCATGCAGTCTCTTTCCAGGTTCCACGGTTGAAGAGGAGACAGAAGGTGATCTCTCTGAGATGCAGGGTTGGTAGATGAAAGAAAAATTCCAAGATGTTAAACCCATAACATTTGGTAATGATAGTTTCATTACACCAGGTGCCTGTCTCCCCTAGTTGTCTCTCTACTCTCTGAAAGAAGTGACATGGCCACGAAAAGATCAAGAGAGAAAAGACAGAATGCAATCAATTGCACAAAACTGCAGGGATGATATTAAAAATAAAACTGCTAAAGCATCCCAGCTGATGTCTTTATAAAACCAAAAAGTAAACCCTTAAGTCATTGTCCTTGAAAGCAGTGAATGCAGCTCCAATTAAAAGCCCTACATATGTGGCAACTACAAGTTCACACTTTTTTTTGCCATTCTCTCCCCTTCAGAACTCCTTAATACACTGTTGTTATTCCCCTCCTGCTGATCACCTTTTATTATCAGAGCATTCAAAATAACTGCCTTATCTACAAAGTCCTTTTTTTTCTTTCTTCTTCTGACAATTTTTAAAAATAGTTCTACAGTTTACTAGATTTTACTATGAGTAGCATTGACTCACTTCTAAGTGTCTTATAAAGAACATACCTATTTCCTCAATGGAGTTTCTACATAATCCAGATTACAAATTACAACTTCATTAATCTGCTTGTTTCGGTTTTTTTTCATTGACTATCATTCTTAGAATAAGCAGCTCCAGAATAAGAATGATAGTCAGACAGACTCCAGGGACTATATTCTTTGGCCACTGACTATAAAATTATATAAATGAAAAAACTGCATGCAAAGCTCTTCACTGAGACATACAAAATTTTGTGTTTCTGTAGAACCTTCTATTTGAGTGTTTTCACTTCCAAACTTACTTGATTTTTCCATGAAAGAAAAAAACCCCACAAACCCAAAACTTTATTCTTATTGATGTAGTTCTCTTCCCAACCTGTAAACTGCATATTTCATTGTCCTTTTTATGCTCCTACTTTGTTTACTGAGTCTTCTACGCACAGCATCTTCTACCACACAGCATTTCTGGCTAATGTGAGAAAACACCTCCTCATTGGCTCTGCTTTCAGTGTAGGAGGATTCATACAATGATTCCAATGCTTCAAATACATTTGCTCTAAATCCAACAACTCTCCAGTTTGTGTCTTTGGAAGGAAAAAATCAGCATCATATATGCCACTTACTGCAATCTCAGAGAAAGAAATAAAAATTGCATAAAGCTAATTATGCTAATGATTTGCTTCAGTAATAGGGCTTACAACCATTTTTTAATATGGTGTACCGAAACTTGTATTGCAACAGCACATAAATCTTTAAAGAAGCTGCTACTGAAAGACCAAACACTGAAGAATTTCTCCTCCTAAGAAGGTTCACCATAATCTGCTCAGTGTGTCCTTTGGAAGTTTCTGAAGTCCTTCTGAGTTTTAAAATAGAAAGCTTTTTCCATTATATAAACTACATCAATAAACATTTTTGCTCATGAATAGGATATTAAACATCAATTATTGTAAATGTTCCTTTGAATTTTTTTTCCACTAGAATTTTTGCATTTTCTTTCAGGTTTGTGGAATCTAACCGCAATTTTCCACAAACTCATCTACTTTGATAAATTATTGAAGATTCAAAGAGAAAAGACAGCTTCTCAACAACTAGAATTAATGCTGGTAAGTAAAATTACGGCACTTTATACCACTTAAAATCTGATACAGGTGTTTTAAGTGCTTGTCTGCACCCTCTTTGGAGTTTTTTTTTTTTTTTTTAATTAAAGGGTACAGTGTAAAACTGTTAAGGCTGCCATAATTTTTTACAGGGCTAGAACTTGTAATTGTGCAACCAATCTACAACTATTAAATTAAAAAAATAAGAATTCAAGATCAGACAGTTTTACGACATGCTTCCTATTAGCAAATATTTCTCTCTTTTAGCTAAAAAAAGGAAGTATTTATAAACAAAATCATTACTAGACTAATACATACCAACATTAATATTTATCACAGGCATTCTATACATGAATTGTTTCTGTCTTTTGTGTTTCAGTTCCACAACAAACAGAACCATTCCCGACTCGTTAGACACTACGGACTCTTTTGACTTAGATGTTCCAATCAGAGCTGAACAACACTTAGTACATAAATACAAAATCTACCACAGTTTTTCCCAAGAAGTTAACAGAGAAAAAGGAAATTGAGAAAAGGAGACCAAAAAGGGAATGAAACAGTGCAGTTACTTCTCAGTATAAAATGCTGAAAAGTACCACCATGAGATTTCAGATACACTATTAGAATCTAACAGAACAATAAATTTTGAACAATTAGAAAGAACGACAGGAAAAAAAAAAAAAAAAAGCATGATTTTGATTGCATAACAAACATAATTGTAAGCTTGGGTCTTGAAAATACACATTATTGCTCTTTCACAAAGGCAAACATTTTCTGTATGTTATTACTTGCAGTTAGTTTCTCAGTAAGATGGGTCCCTGAATGCACATTTGTATACTTTTGTATTTTCCTACAAAAACTGACTCTTACTTTCTGCCTTTTTCAGTTCTCCTCTGCTCTACAAAATGTCAAATTGCTTTAACTTACACTATCTGCAGCACTTCTCTGAGCTGGATGGAAGTATATGGAAAAAAAAAAAGCTCATTCAGACAGGCACTGCTATTAGCTGAGACACAGAAGACATTTCACTTGGGCTCTACTGTGCTGGTAGTTTCCAACTCCATGCTGAGCACCAGCTGTTGGCTTTGAGAACAATTCTCCACTCTACTTCAGTGTCCAATCAAACAGATTACATCACAGGTTTTTCTAATGTGTATCTACCCTGTCACATGGTTTCACACTTGGGAACAATCTGTGGTAGGTGTCTCACACACACACTTGGTTCTTGGCCCCAGCTGGGAGCCTCCTATGGCCCAAGACATAATTTTGTGCTTTTCAATTCAAAGTACTTGAAGCACTGTGAAGGCTGTGGTGCAACCTGTCAGTGTATATATGACACAGTCCTGAAGACTTCTATTGCATGCCATAAGGGTATGCAGCTAAATTTTAGAACAAAAGATATTTACTTGGATAAGACTGAAAAACCAGAACATTGAAAGAAACCAGTGAATTTGAGAGTAAAGAAACACAATTCCATGTCACTTAATACCAATTTCTTAGTTAAAACAAATTTAGTCTACAATTCATCCCAACATTTATCAATTTTTTTATTCCCACAAAATGACTTGTTATGCTGTTTCCTACTAAAATACACATATTAATAATGCAAACCCTTTCCTTTTTCTGTCTATCTTTACACTGTAGAAACTTAAATGCCTTCCAATTCCCTATTGTTAGCCACATATGAAAGAGCTATAAGGATATAACATTACATAAAGCAGCAAGATATTCACAGTATGTCTTCTGCAAATTAAGCTCCTATCATATCAAAACATACGCATTATATTGCAAACGTTCCTCTGATTTAATAATAATCTAACAATTTTATTAGGAAAGACTGTGCATTCCAGTTTGCTTGAGCTGAAGTTAAGTAAAAATTATCAATGTCTGATATATTTAACTAAAAATTAAGTTAAACTGGCTTGGAAATTATATGTAATTTAATATATTTTGTAAAATATTTTGCTCATTATTTTTAAATGTCTGTTTCCTCTATCACCTTCCCAAATTGTTTGGGGGAAAAAAGTATCACAGAAACCTGTCTCTTGATTTTTGTTGCATATAATAATACTTATAACAGTGTAATTAGTGTATTTGGTGCACATTTTAAAATACTAACCAGAAACAAGCAAAACAAGCCTGAGAAAAAACTGCTTCACCTTCCTTATGCTTCCTTCTTCATTGACTCTGTCCATGTAACCTCCTTTGTGGCAGAAAATTCAAACACACTGTGATTTTCATTGTTTTTTCCAACACTCTTCTTCAGTTCCAGGCATCTTTGGCTTTTCATCGGTAATAAATATGTTTTCCTTTTTTAGGATGAATTCTTTCCTGCTACTGTCACACCCGCTGTCTCCTGAAGTCTCCTGCCCCACCACATCTACTTTTTTTCCCTTCCCACTGCCTCTTTTCTAATTTTAATCCACCCTAACGGCATCAGAAAATTAGTTGAATCATAAAGTAAATCACAGCAGATACTGAGGTTTTTGTTAGTGTACACAAACACGTAAACCACACATAGTCTTATGGAAAGTATGAAGCCCAGCTCCAAGCAGTTAATTCTTACTAAATGCCACACAGTTCTCAGATCTTTGGAGAAAGGCCAGGATAAAGGAACGGAGACACACCCATTTGTGCCTCCAGGTAGTTTCAACTAGATTATCTTTTAATATTTCATATATTTTATTTTTGTAAGTACAGTGCTAAATGTAAGTCCACAAATGTCTTTGTCTCTATGTCACACACACAAAAAGTTAAATAAATCAGTCACTTCCCTTGGTACAGTTTGCCAGCAGCTCCTCCTTACTTTAGACGAACTACAAGATTTGCCTTCTCTCTACAGTGCTGGCTAACCATATTCTGCTTTTTCATGTTCTGATATTAGCACTGCAAAGATATCTTACGTACCTTAAAGAAACAATGTACATTCAAGTAATGTTCCTTATACAGTGGAGCTTACACTGGACAATAATACAGACATATTTCATGCATAAATCAATAACACAATTCAATCCCTTTAGACAGACATAAAAGAGGTTTTCTGTAATGCTGACCTATGCCATGGAGAGAAAGAAAGGAGGGCACAAACCAAGATGAGTGCAGATTACTCATTAATTTAAGCAGAGAAAATCCAAAAGTCTGGCTACCTTTCAAGTCACATCCATAAAAATCAGAAGTATCAAACTTAGCTCCTGTGCTCTCAACAGTAATTCACAGCTTTTGAAAAGAGGACTTATCTACTTTTTTCTTAAAATATATCTTTCTAATACCATAACTGGGAAAGAACAGTTATTGGTCCACCCAGCTTTTCAGTATGAAGCTCTCTTTTTACAATGCTTGCACGCATCTAGATTTATACTTCTATTACTTTAATTGGATCACCCAGAAAAAAAGGCGCTGAAGGGGCATTATTCAATTTCTGTTAAGCATCTTTTTGATTTATTTATTGTGTCATCAACATACAAAGAAGAATCCTATGAGAATTCAAGGAAGGGGGGGAAAAAACCCAAAAACACACTTTCTGAACGTTACTAATAACATTCAAGAGCTTCAAAAAGGGCACAAGATTTATGTTCTTCATGTTAGGCAGGTCACAGAAGCGTTTTCCTTCTTCACTGTGACTGAGTGTATAGCTCTCCTAATAAAGACATGTCAACATATAGGAAAGATCAAAGATGACTGAACTTCCAGCTCTGAAGTCAGTCCCGTTATTGAATCCACCAACAGCAGAAGCAAAACAGAAGTAAATTTCCTCAAGAAAGAAAATTCACTGTATGACGCTTTTATTTCTGGCTTCACAGTGTTCTGGAGCAGACCACACCAAGGCATACATCACCTCATGTGTGCAAAGTACTCAAGCCTTCACCCTGAAAAATCACGAATTGAAGATACTATACATGAGCTTTAACAAACATAATCTTTGTCTTCTTGATGCTGTACATTTTCTTGGGGGCGTTTGTCTAACAGGACCTTATATAATAAGTCACAGCTAAGAATTTGTATTTAGGGCTGAATTAATATTCCATGGGGGAAGAAAAATGCCATGTAAATTCTTCCAGACTTAATTTATTTTTTTCAGTATCTTTGAGTACACTTTACTAAGGTACTAAGGCTACAGCAGATGAATGAGAACAACAGGAATAACCCATCAAGAATAAAATTATCTTGGACATATCACTGGGCCTAGATTGGCCTTCTTCCTATCTATATTTTGTAGAGCAATAGCCAGCACTTGAGAACAAGTCACAGTAATGCCACAGCACTTTGTGATACAAAGGATTACACTTTTTGCCAAAACTGACATCATTTGCTCAGATTCTGATTGGAAAAAATGGTGGGGAAACTGACTTTCGTAAACTGTGAAAAACACTTCATTCCTTGTAGGCTCTTATGAGCTTCTTAGAGTAAGCAGGTCACAGGATGCCTCGCAGAGCTCATACTTACTGGTTTATATCTGATGTTGTGTATTTGTGTATGAATATCCACTGGGATAAGTCACTGTGAAAGGCAGTCAGTGTGTTCAGAATGTGGAACTAGTGTTACCTTTTTAACTTGTTTGAAACTGTTTGGATGAGATTGATTTGTTGTCAACTTTTCATCGTCTTTCTTGAAGAGTATCTACAGGGACCTGAGGAGAAAAATCTCTGTAACTGGATGAAAGGATTGACCATTATGAACATCTCGAAATAATGCAAGTTCCTTGTGGATCTCTTCATGATGTGGATCCCTTCCAACTCAGGATATTCCATGACTGCTTCCCACTGCAGAAATGGTCTTTGCTTAACCATCTCTAGTGACTGCAACTAATAAGTCATCGCACAGACTCAAGAACATTTCTCGCATTGTTAGGACAACGAGAAGTTCATTCAGCTACTTCCAGTAACTGTAGCTAAGCAGGTACACCTGGAACAAACTGGCAAACTTCACTCTATCCCTGTTCAGATAGTTTCCCTAGAAACTGCTAACTACAGCTAATGAGGAGAATTAATGACTTGTTTAACTCATCATATAAGACTTTTTTTTCTCTCAACAAAAATCCCACCATCATTACAGCTTCACACTTATTTTCTATAATGTTGTTGTCTCACTGGAAAGAAGACTAGAAAACATGGAATCATCTGAAACAAAGAGTGAGCGATATCCCAAAATACTAATGTAGTGAATATTTGATATTACCAATGATATTGAATGGACTGTACGTTTTTGCTAAATCCAATAGTAACAGTACCTAAGGTACCTTTGGCTAGTTACATTTAGCAATATTTAACCTGACTACTTAATGGTTTTCATATTCTGACCTTCCAAAGCTTCCAATTTAAGACAACGACTAAGGAAAATATAAAATAGCCATCTTCCTTTCTTACTATAACAATAATTTTTTTTAAAAAAGTCTTAAAATATTAAACTAAATTTTATTTTCTAAAAACACTGAGTTATCAATCACTGCGTCTGACCCAAGTATTCTTTCTGTCTGGAGAGTTTTCCTATTGTATTTCTTAACATGCTAGAATACAAACAACAACAAAAAAAGTAATAGTTGTTTCAGTATCAGGCAGCAACTATCTTTCAATCCTTGCTAACACATGGGAAATGAATTCATTCTTAACTGAAAGCACTGCCTCACTCCACTGGGGCTGTTTGTCAGTTCCTCCAGGGTGACACTAAATCAAGTTGCAAAGCACTGTAATGTAAATCACAGCCTAATTTACTTGTCACTGTGTTGTGACACTTGGTTAAAAATGCTTTTTAATTGCAAAGATAAATTATACATTAACAATTCTTAGTGGCAGTTTCAATACTACCACCAGATTATTTAACTCTAGAGAAAGGAGCTGAACAACAGACAACTACAAGCTATGACAGAATATTTTTAAATTGTCGGGTTGTTCAGATTGATGGTGTTGGTAGTGTTGTGATGATGAGTTCTGTCCCCCAGAAAAACAAAAGACATAATCAGTCTTTTATATTCAGTAACTCACAAAGAAAAAGTACTCTCATTTCCTGAACCTTTCAGATCTCTCCAGCTTCTCACTTGCAAATTATTAGTCAGACTCCCTATAGTAATATGAACTGGTTCTCAGTCATGCTGAAAAATAAGCCTCTCTCTCTTCTATAATCTACGACAGGGAAATGATTGAAAATAGCACAAACTATGTTAAAAAAAATTAAGGAAGTTGTTGAGTAATTTTTAGTGATTTTGAGTATCTCCGCCTTTGGAATTCTCTCTACACAAATAAGGTTTTGCCTGTTGGAAGCTGGACTGGTTCTGGCACTTCCTACAGCTAGTAGCCAGCAAGCAATGACCAATACTCAATGCTCAACAGGTAAAAGGCTCCACATTGCAATTAGTAGTATTAGACCACAACAAAGCACTTTGAAGAATTTAGAAGTCAGCCCTATGGCTCACCTGTACATATTCCATTTTGTGTATGCTGTTCCCTCAGTTACAGCCTACTATAGTGTAGGTTGCTCTAACAGATGTGTCTGTGCTTCCCACAGTCACAGAATGGGTAAGGTTGGAAAGGACCACAGTGGAACATACGGTCCAACCTCCCTGCTCAAGCAGGCTCATCTCAGAGCACGTGGCATGGGATTGCACACAGATGGTTCCTGAATATCTCCAGTGAGGGAGACTCCACAACTTCTCTACGCATGGTCACTGCACAATAAAGAAGTTCTGTCTCATACTCACATGGAATTTCCCGTACATCAGTTTCTGCCCCCAGTGCCCCTTGTCCCATTGCTTGGCACCACTGAGAAGAGCCTGGGTCCATCCTCTTGACACCTGCCCTCCAGATACTTACCGACATTGATGAGGTCCCCTCTCAGACATCTCTTCTCCAGGCTGAACAGGCCCAGCTTCCTCAGCCTGTCCTCATAAGAGAGATGCTCCAGTCCCTTGATCAACTTCGTTGCCCTCTGCTGGACCTGCTCCAGGAGCTCCATGTCTCTCTTGTCCTGAGGAGCTCAGGCCTGGACACAGAACTCCAGATGTGACCTCACCAGGGCTGAGTAGAAGGGCAGGATCACCTCCTGCAAACAGCTGGCAATGCTCTTCCTAATGCACCCCAGGATACCACTGGCCTTGGCCTTGCGAGCACACTGCTGGCTCATGGACAGCTTGCTGTCCACCAAGACCTCCAGGTCCTTCTTCACAAGCAGCTTTTCAGCAGGTCAGCCCTCAGCCTGTGGGGTGTTAGTCCTCTGTCTGGGGTTAGTCCTCTGCTACGCTGCAACCCAGAGCTTGATGTAAACAGAAATGTGCCAACCACAACTCACAAGAGATGAGCTAAGGATATTCTGTCAGTAAGGTGCAACACTGATGTATTACAGAGCTTGACACTATTAATGAACAGATATTAAATCACACATTCATTTTAACACCCTAAGAGAAAGGTTTTGGGGTACAGTTTTTTTTGTTCAGGTCTTCTGATTCCACTGATGTGATGGTCATCTCAATTTTGGTGGTCTCAAACCTCAAGGGCAAGGCAAACAGACTCAAGAGAGCTCATCCAGAAGGCGAGATAGAGTCAACAGGGGGACGTGCCCCTTCTTGCACTTGGTATCTTGTTCTTTCGTCAGACATCTGACTTCGCAGAAAACTGACACCCCTTGCCTGCACCGTTAGCTGCAAGGTGCTCGTCAGGTAAACACCTTTCCCTGGCCACAGAGGCTGCCTCACCCTGTTGGCTTGGCTAAAACAAAACCAAACTTTTCCTGGATCTCCAGGGTGCCCTTTTCATTGCCCATCAGCAGGGAAGGGTGGCCATTGGGCCCCTGATGGCACCTGACGTTCATGCTTTTGAAGCCTTTGCTGTTGTCCCAGCCCCCTATGCTGTACATCATGCTCACATCAACCTGCACTATGACACTGTCTGCACAGCAAAGTCCTCATAATTAGTTGATAATGAGCATAAGGCCAGGAGTGGGCACTGCATTGTTAGCACAACGCCTTTTCAAAGGAAGCAGAGTTCTTAGCAGGCACAATATTCTTTTTACTGGGTACAAAAATGCTTCAACCCTTATGGCATACAAGGACACCAATGTTTAGGATTGCCTGATTTGGGAGCCCAAGCCTCACTGGCAGTGCAACGCTCACACACTAAGGAAGCCTCTGCAGCCACTGCAGAAGCTATGCTGTGGTGCTGTTGTTGCTTCCCCTGTCCACACAAACCAGAAACAGCCATCTCTGGAGGATTTACGACATCCTCTAGGAGTCCTGAAACTTGTATGAGGTATCCTTTCATATAATACAGGTGGAAACATTTTAATGAGGTATTTCTGTCAAAATGACCTTGTGAACTTCAGAAAACATTTGTGGATCCCAGGTTGAATTTTTTACCATAAAAACACCTTAGATTATTTCTTATAAATTAATTTCTTGATTTATACTGCTAGCAAGATGCCCTCCTCTTTTCTGACTTTTCTTAATGGCATTGAATAGATTTAAAAATCAGGAGGCAGATTTCCTATAATAATTAGATATTTAAACAGCATGTAGGAGCTTAGAAGACTTTTTAAAGAGTTCATAACCATCCCTGAAATACACAAGTTCTGACACCTAATTCACTAACTGTGTCCTGAAACACAGTTGGTTGGTATTAGGTTGTAAATTATTGTTCCTGGTACACACAGTAACTCTGCTTATTAAAATTCCCTTTCTGAACATTTATGCAAAGTCTGCCACAACCTACGCATAAGAGACCTGTATTATCACAAAAAGTAACTTGGCAGTTTCAAAGAAACTTAATATAAATACATCAAGCCAAAGCAGAAATGAAAGCAAGCACAACCATGGCAAGGGGCTAACACCCTGATCTTCCACAAAACTGCATTAGAACAAACGAGCATATTGCAATACAAAGCTCCCAAACATTGACTTAGACAGTCTTTTAAAAATACAACTAATTTTTATTTTGAATTATGTTGTCCAACTCAATTTTATAATATTAAATAGATCAGCCCTTCAGAATTTCTGTGATATCTCTACTTTTTGGAGTACATTTTGAGAGTGTCTTCTATAAAACTTAGTATTTTGTAGGGTAGAAACAGCAAGGAAACCCCGAAGACACTGACTTCTGCTGCCTACTACCTCAAAAACTGCTTAATCTACTTCATAAACTAGTCAAACACAGTCTTCCAGGATCCTCCACCCCTTTATTACTGCTCTGACAGGCTATTTCTGTATGATTTGTATCCTTAACAACCCCCTTTACATTTCCAACTTGATGTGTTCCTGAGCAATTTATAATTTTTTGGAGTCTGTAGTTGTGCTGGATGTTTGCATGTGGGTTGTGGTTTCTTGCTGTCTTTAGACCTTTTTTTCCCCCTGAATGACAAAACACAAAGGATTTTTAAATCTCCTCCCACATGCTCCATCTCCCCTCATCTGGTCACCCCAGGAGGGTCTCTCTGCACATGTGTTTACATTCGTCATTTGGGAACACAGTACTGTCAGCAATGCGTGGAGTTGTGGTAGCACTTCCATCATCCTTTCCTTATAAAATTACAGCCACACATGCCTTTTTCCTACTGAATCACATTAGTAGATTGCAATTATTTAATGATCTGATGAGCCTAGGTTTGTTCTTTTTTCAGCTGCCACTTCCAGGCAATGAGCTCTTTTTTGAAAGAAGAAATTCTTAAGCTTTAAAGCTTAAGCTTATGCATCTTTGTAGAATATGATTTCATTTCAATTCCTAGCCCCTTACTTTACAAGAAAATTAAGTTCTTCATAGTGATGAACCACTGATGAGCAACTTTGCAATGAAATTTTAAGTATGATAGTTTTAGTAGCTTATCAGTATCATGAATAGAAAATTTGTGCATGTAATTTTCAGATGTACTTCCATATTATCAATTCTGCAAACATTTGTGATCACAATGTACAGATGCTATGGAACTTGCCCTGTGTGACTATAGGGAAAAAATGTGGAAAACTAAAACAGTGTAAATAGAATTCATAGTATTTGTAGAAATCAGATAACTCCCTCACCACAACAATTCTGAGACCAACAACAAAAGTTGCAGTATAATCACAATAAGCTACAGATGAGCTCTACACAAAAGTCAAAGTCTCTTAATACCAATTTGACAGTATTAAAGCAGTTTGAAAATGGCCGCGTATGTGTATCAATAATGACTTTGTAAATATGCATAATGAAACAGATACAAAAAACATTACATTCAAATAGGAGTTTTCAAAATGCTTTCCAAGAAGATGATTTTTTTTATCCTTTGGGGAAAATTTTATGTTGATGTTGCAGAAAGTAAAAAAGGTACAGCATTTTTTTCTGAACAATTTTTTTTAACTAAACCCAAGTATTTTAGATCACCAAACAACTGAAATGTTTTGATTGAAGTCACAGCAACTATTACCAAATGCCACAGACCATTAGCTGATGCTTCAAACTCACTTATTTTAATCCTCTCCATTTTGAATGAAAAAAAGTATCAGTTTTCCCAATACAAAACTTGCAAAAATTTTAAGTACTTTATTAAGTATTGTTGACAAGCTGCTGCTGCTTTCTTTTTCTCTCCCCTCCCTTTTTCTTTTTAATTTTGAAAGCTTTATTTCTCAAGGGCATATGGAAAATTGTCTATACAGTAAATCTGGTGTTCCGGTAAAAATTTAGTATAAATTTATTGCAAGGCTTTGCATCTTTACTTGAAAACATCTATTTCTACATATCTATGGATATATTATTTACAAATACCATCTGACAGCTTTAAGTTTGCAAATGCAAACCATGCAATTTGGGTAAAATGCTGCAGTTAGACTGATGCAACCAAATTCAATGTGAGAGAGAGAGATAGGCAGAGAACATACGCATTGTGTGTGTGTCCATTAAGAAGCACATCCAAATTACTTTAATTTCGTGCCTAAAGTGCCTAAATATTATTTTTATTCTAAAGTTCTCATCACATCCAGAGTTCCCACTAAACGAGTTTCATTTGTTTAGTACAGAGAATCAGCTTACGCTCTTCTTACTCCTGGCTGTTTAAATGTCATATTTACAGAACCTAATCCTGTCGATGTAGTTTTAAAAATTAAGGAGTTTCTAAGCCAGTGTAAACTTTCATAGCTCCAGTAGCCTGAAATTACAAACTACAACAACCTATAGTAACTGAAGATGAGACACGGCATGGGTTTAGGTTGTAGGGGTTTTTTTGCTTCTTAACCTCAAACAAACTTCTTTGAACATTAGAAACATTCCAGTAGTTCAATGGGGCAGTTTTTTACGCTGTTAAATCTCACAGATTTGAAATTAGCAAAGATTTTCCAGAGTTAAAAGCCATTAGAGAAAGTTAATACTGGCCTCTACAAACCATACAGCCAGTGCCTGCTGGCCTTGAGTGAGTGCTATTCAAGTTGAGATTTGCAGTTCCCATGAGAGAGAAAACTTCTCTCTGTGGTTTTGGATGCATTGATTCATATGATCTACCACTGCAACAGCAGAGCTCTGTATGGACCCAAATGACACCAAAGAAAAGGAGAATCTTACTACCCATATTGCTATGACTAGGGTCAGGTCACAAAGATCCAAATATCAACTATATATGAATTCCTGAGTGCTCTTCTGAGCCACCCAGCTTCTTCCAGCGTTTCTCCCTGACAAGCACCTCTTTACGACTCAGAGTGAGAAATGAAAAATTCCTCCAGACCTCCTGTGAAAAGCCAAGGAGTAGAATGGGAAAGTGGGAAAACCAAAAGCTGTCTTGGTTTACACTAACAATACTTGTGAAATCAGCATTTGTCATCTACTAGAGCACCAGCTCTGTCGTATTCTATAGCCCCAACTTAGGCAGAATGCAAGCTTTAAGGGTTGACTCCTTTGAACACAGTGACCAAGATTCATAATGTACAAGAAACTAGTAACAGGAGGTGTGCTGTTACTGTTTGCCTAATTTAGTAGAGTTCAATTTTAAAGTTTAGAACTGGCCTGATATATCAGTCTTCTAAACACTTCCCAACACTGCAATCTCTAATTTCTTAGCTGATAGATATGTGTGTGCGTTTGTGTGCATATATATATATATATATATATATATATATATATATATATATACATACACTCAAACTGAGTTACACCAGTCTATCAATCGCAGTATTTCACTCAAATTCCTTGGTTTGCATTGTACCCTACCTGAAATTGTTAGTGCACTAACACAATGTCTTCAGTTATTGCCAGAATTACAAATAATCTGTGGTAGGTAAAAGTAAAGTACATACTACAAACAGCGCTCAGCAGATATTCAAGAACACAGAATACCAGGAATTATTAGAAAGGAACATTACTGTGCTGCTGTGTAAGTCATGGTATACCTACATTTTGAAGGACGCATGAAATTTTAGTTCTTCCTAATTTCATAAGATATAGTAGCACCAGGAACAAATGATCACAAGCACATAACCTGCTTTCTTAAAAGACAAGATTAAACAGACTGGGATTCTCCAACTTGGGCAGATAACGACTAAGGAGAAAACATGATAGATGATGAAAATCCCTGAAAATCATTAACGATATGGAAAATGAGAAGAGTACAGGATTATTCACTATTTTAAAACTCATTTAAATTCCTACTTTTTCAGTTGCTAACAAAGTGGAAAAAAATCCATTCCCTACAAAGCTCTCAATACAGCAAATTTCAGTACAATAAGATCAATCTCACCAACTGAGAGCAATAAAGAGAATGGAGAAGTCCTCCCACTGCTGCACAGCAAACAAGGATCCAAAGCAAAAGTGGCTCTAAAAAGCAAAAATTCAGATCAGTTTTATGTAACAAAAAAGCAAACATAAGACATGTCAGTAGAAGCCAGAGACAGTGTATTTTTCTGATCAGGGTGGTCATGACCAGCTTATAACGGAACAGCATCACCAAGATTTGCACATGTGCCTAATTTGTGTTGTTCTAAATATCCTTTATCATAGTTCTAGAGCATCCTGGAGAGGACAGAATTAACAGCAGGAAGAAGAGTAGCCATAACAACGTCAGAGCACACAGAGGGAACCAGAGGTAAAGAAATTACCCAAGAACAACCAGGAGCAATACAGAGACAGCATTTCCAATGTCACTTCAGCTCACAGAGGAGATGATGATGGTTTTGGGGGCAGGGAGTACAGATGGAATTGAAGGGACAATGAAGATGCCCTAGGGGAGAGAAGTAAAGGGAGACTTTTCCCATGATTCAGAAAAACATCATGGAAGCTCTGAAACTGGTAAAATAGGTAGGGGCATGGAAGCATATGGTGAATTCAGTAGAGGAGACAAGGAGACCCTGAGCTGTCAGGCACAGGGAACCGGGAAGAACAGGGAAGGAAAACAAAGGGCAGCAGGAAGGATGGGAACAAAAATCACATGTGCTTTAATAAAGCACCACAAAAGCTTTATTTAAACTGGAGGCAGCGGTGGGATGAATCAGAGCTCTCTTAAAAGAAATAAACTTACACTCAGTCTTCCCACAACTTCAGTTCTTGCAGGGAGAACAAAGGAAATTGAATGAGATGTAAATTTGAAACAGAAGCAAAACAGCAGGTATGCAAACCCTCAAAAAGGACCATTGCAAAACACATGGAAAAAAAAAAGGCAGAGCATCTAATCTATTTGTTTTTATCTTGGACTAATGACCAGCAATTCTTATGTTTCCTTCCTGGCCAAGTTCCTTTCTATTAAATGTTCAGATGGCTTGCTTTTTCTTTCCAAATCTCCCCTTCCAATCCAAACAGTACATATTTCAAACTGGCACAAAGCCTTAAGTTTAGTTCTTAATTAGAAAATACAATGATTCTGCCTCATGACTAAATGAACAGGAACACCTATTAGTCTGATGATCAAATTTGGACAGGTTAATTAAATCTGCTTAAACAGACCTCACCCTTTAAGCTATACTTACGGAAAAAAAAAAAAGAAGTCATATTTCTGAGTCACAGGAGTTAAATGAGTTCATTAGTCAGGGTTTGAGTCAAATTCTCACTTGATATATAACAGCACAGGTCTGTTGAAGTAAATGGTGCTGCTACTCTCTGCATGATCGAGGAACTGGCTCATTATTCTGCCCTAACTGCATTTGCATCTTCACGTTATTCTGTTGTCAATGATCAAACCACTACCACTCTCCAGTAGGTGAGGGCCACACCAGTGATGAGCTCTAAAGCACTTATGTAGAATCACAGGGGAAAAAAAAAATCCCCTGGCTCCAGTTAAGACAATTAAAAATGTCACTTTCTAGTGCCTGGATGATTCCAAGCTATAGAGCAGAGTTAAAGACTTAGTCCCCAGCGTTGAGTAATTTTAGGGAAAAAAAGGTTTTGTTTAAAAAGTAAATGTGCAGTGACAGCACATCAATAGCTGTGCAAAATTCATTCACTGCTGTCATACTTAAAATAGAAGAAACCTGTAAAAAGTGTTAAGAAACTGCAAGTTTAGCCCAGTCAATACTCATTTAATGAAACAGTCACTTAATGAAATACTTCTATATAAGTACTTACTGCCTTGTAACAGAAGTGCACTTATGGACTAACTCAAACTCCTGCCTTTCAGACAAAAGAATTTATTTGAAATGGTCTTTATGTAGCACCAACTACTGTCTTGCCTGCAGAAAGGCAACTCACATCTTGCTGATTATTCAAATAGGGTTTGATATTTCATACCTGATTTAAATGACCCTGGTTGGTCTGTGTGTGTAACTTCAGATGTTTCTCTTGCTTGGCACCCACCCCATTGCACATAGTCCAAACGGCCCTATGGATAGCATCAGGCACAGATCCTGCTTTCCAACAGATGTGCATGGTTGGTGACATGCATGGTTTATAATACATCTTAACACCTCCCCTCCTTGTCACCTCAACCAACTGGTAGGGTGTAACAGGGAGGGCACAAGATACACACTCCCTCTGCGCTCCGCCATGAGCTGGTCAACAGCCCTAAGATACTGTCAGCACTTTCTCATCAAAGTCATGTTCCTGACAGCTGACTTTCTGCTTGTAAAAGAGACTTTCTATCTTCAGAACAGCCTATAATTATAGGATTGACTTCGGGTTGCACTGAAACACTGTCAGCACAACTATTTCCCTTAGAACAGCACAGGAAATCACCCACAGCCAGGGGGCCACCTTTGTGACAACTAGGAAGATTAATACTTAAAAATCTTGGTGATTACACTAAGTTGTCAGACACTGACATATTAATTAATTCCCAGCCAAACACTAGAAGCTCAGACTATCAAATCTAGGATTCAACACTGGCAAGTCATTTTGTTAAAACACGGAAAAATAAAAAAATAACAGGAGATTGCTGAAATGGTGTAAGGATCCATCCATGCTGATTCTATGAAACTCATTTCCATAAACTCAGTAAAACATCATCACTGAATTTAATCCGAAGTATTTTAGATTTTTTTCTAGAGGTAGTTGTGAAGTACTCTGAACAATGTTTTACAAATCTTTTGCTACCACTCCTATATGTATGCAAGAGGAAACAATTTTTTATTTTGAGGCAAGCAAAACATATTAAAACATGGGCAAGTGCAGGAAAACTTAATATTCAACACTAAAGCAATAAAAACTTGCATAAATATATAAATTGATAATGGATTTTACTCAGTTAATCATTATATTACCATATTTTCAAAGTATATATTAACTCAGAACTATAAATGCAACTACAACTCTGCACCCCCACAATCAGTAAAACCCCAAAAATTTACAATACAGAATAAGCAAACTGTAGTTGGGATAGGTTAATTTCAAATTGCCCCACTGAGACCTTTCCCAAATGCTTTTCATATTTCATGGAACTTTAATGACCAGTGAGCCAAGCTGAGCAAACAGACCTCGAGTTCAGAAATTTGGGCTAGATCAAAGGGAGAAAGAGAGACATCTTAATTGCTTTTTTTATTATTATTCTTATTTTAAACTCGAGAAAACGTGAAACAAAATGTCTCTGAGCAATTGTGTTGGAAATTACTTTCAGTAAGGTTTATGAGTTTTTATACTCCTTTTGATCAACCTTTCATTCAAGTCATAGATTCAATATAAGAAGTCCTTTAGACTGAGCATATGGAAACCCATATATATGTTCAGTATTTGTAGAGCCACTGAGTTCCATTTCTATAGGAGTTGATGAATATATTTGTATGTATCTATATATGTATACATTTATGTGCATATATGCAAATATATTTCTACATATCAATACAGGCTGGGGGATGAACAGACGAAGAGCAGCCCCCCTAAGAAGGACTTGGTGGTGTTGGTGGGTGAGAGGTTGATGGGCAATGTGCACTTGCAGCCCAGAAAAGCAACTGTATCCTGAGCTGCATCAAAAGAGGTGTGGCCAGCAGGTCAAGGGAGATCATTCTGCCCCTCTACTCTGCTCTGGTGAGATCCCACATGGAACACTGTATCCAACTCTGGGGTCTCCAACACAGAAAGGACATAGACCTCTTGGAGTGAGTCCAGAGGAGGCCACCAAGATGATGAGAGGGATGGAGCACCTCTCTTATGAGGAAAGACTGAGAGAATTGGGTCTGTTCAGCCTGGAGAAGAGATGGCTTTGGGGTGACCTAATTCCAACCTTCCAGTACCTATAGGGCGCCTACAAGAGAGCTGGAGAAGGACTTTTCACATGTGTGTGCAACAATAGGATAAGGGGGAATGGCCTTAAAATAGAAACAGAGAGTCAGTCTTGATCAGATATTAGTAAGAAATTCTTTATTATGAGGGTGGTGAGGCCCTGGAACAGGCTGTCCAGAGAAGTTGTGGCTGCCCCCTTCCCTGAAAGTGTTCAAGGCCAGGATGGATGGGGCTTTAAGCAACCTGGTCTAGTGAGAGCTGTCCCTGCCCATGGCACAGGGGACTGAAACTTTCAGGTTCCTTCCAACCCAAGCCAATCTACAATTCTATAATTATATTTCTGAGAGCAAGGGTCAGAGAAGCAGGAGACAAATAGTTGTGATGCTGACCACTCCTCCTTCCAGTGTAGTCAGCCACTGCATTTAAAAAGTCATCTTTGACGTATTACTGAAATACACTGAAATACTCCTACAAACACATTCATTTTAAAAATCAAGATAATATCTGCAAGACAAAATACTTTTTGCGTCTCAATCAATCCAGAGTTGTTATGACAAAAACATTCTTCAGGTGCTACACAGTATTAGTAATACTAATAATATAAAAACAGAGGTTAAAGGAACTTTATTGAAAAGACACAGAAAGCATTTGAACCTTGTGTGCTAATTCATGGTGTTCCTTTCTTTAAAGGCATCAAGTCATTTACAAAATTGGAAGAGGAAAATAAACCCAACAAAAAACGGGTACAAAAAATCACTAAGAATAAGCAAAATCTGAGTGACTAACATGAGCTGCATAAATTCTGACTTTATATGAAAATATGAAATTATAAAATAAGTGAAAATCATGTGTAGGGGTTGTTATTTCATATCATAACTAGCTCAAGAAATAATGACTAATTTTTTTCACATGAGAATCCAGTATAATAAGCTGTTTTAGCAACACAGAATTACATTAGAAAATACATTCTGAAAAGGTAAATGTAAGTTTCAGACTTTCCTCTGGATTATTGTGATTAATTCATTGTCTTGCATTGTGTATTGATACAAAAAGCCAAAAGTTTTCTGTATCTTTCACACCATTTCTAGACAATCACCAGTGGCGATGGAGTGAATCCATGTAGGTTTCCTGAAATATGTGAATTTTGTTTAAGATTTCTACAAGCCATGGACTTGTACCCAGTTCAGAAGTAGCCCTCCAAAGCAAAAATGGATTATTCTGTTTTGTTCTAGGAGGTCTACAGGATGATACATTTTTTTCCATTAAAAAACAACCAAAAACAAACAAGGAGTATGTTTGTCTGTAGACAGAGATGGCATTCCTTCCACCTTTTTTTTTTTTTGTAAATTACTGACATGTTAGTCACCAAAATTAAAACCTATCCATGTCTGCTCTTAGCAGTTACCTCCCCTCCCCTTTCACCCTCCTTCAACAACTTAATTTCCCTCCTGCTCTTCTCCACCAGAGAGGTTTCTTTATCAGGTAGATTTTTTCCTTTCACATTAATTATGAATTGCACTTAATCCAACTTGCTATTTTGTTTCCTCCTCACTTCAATACCTGAATAACTTCTGCACAGATGGGTGTAGAGAGATCACCAGTACAAAAAGGTGATGGACACTAGAGCTGAAAACTCACAAACTAGCCAAATCCATCTGAAAGCAAGGGGCACAATACCCCAATCTGACAAGAGACGGTGATAGCCTGTAAGAGAGAAGAAAATTCCAGCTGCCATCCTTCAAACGGTAATGCTGGGAGTAACATTTCAGGGTTAGCCTACCTAGACAGTCAGATACTACAAGAAGAAAGATGATTACAAACCTCCCATACTATCCTTACAGGAGGATTAAAAGTAACACTGTAGCACTGGGTTCAGACAGCAATATCTGAATTTATCAAACGTCTCAAATTTGCTAAAAGCCCTGGATGTTCAGTCTATACATGATCTTTAATAGTTCTGGTTTTCTCAGTATACATTGCAAAATATGTCTACACATCAAATCATGGTATAAAAATGAATTTGTTGATTGTGGTATTTCCACATCAAGCTTATTTCATTACAAAAATAAGCATGAGAAACTATGCTTAGATCAGATCGGGTTTTATTTATTTTAAAGTATATGAACTTTCATTTGAGCAAAAGCAAAGGCCTGCCACTATAGCTACAAACAAGTAAACATTTATCTGGCAACTCCCTGCAGCAATAAAAGTATTTTAGGTTGCTCTATTTTCCATTAAAGAAAAAAAAAAAGGAAAAGAAAAAGAGAAAAATTCTGGTCAAGAATGAAGAGCAAGAGCATGGTATGCACTGTGTGTTAAGATTTCTACCTTCTGAACCAGGCGTGAAGCAGATGTGAAACACTGCTGTTCTATTTTGACAGCTTTTTATTTCCACTTTAGAAGCACACAAGTGACAACACAAGGCTAGAAACCAAACCAAAACAAAATCCAAACACCACACAGAAAAACTGGTCCCCTTATGTTTAAAACCCAGAGTAAAGCAAAAATGAAACAACAACAATAAAAATCTCCCCCAAAAAACCAAACACCCATAGCACAACAGTACTGAATCCTTTACTCCTTCAAAAGTAGGTAGAAAATTTTCAATAATGTAAAATCACCCTGAAAACCAAACTTGGAAGCACTAAAAAAAAACCCCAAAATCAATCACCTTCTCTGCAATACACTTACCTCCATTAGCCGGATGAATCTCATATTTCACTGTTTAACATTATTTTCCAACAACTGCATTACTTTATTGCATGTTATTCAGATTCTGAGCAGAAAACAGTAAACCTTGATGAGACATTGGTTTTCTATGCTAGGTCTGACACTTTACTGCATGTCAATGTATGTATTTGTAGAAATTACGACACTTTAAGGTTGTTCCTTCAAGTACTACCAAAAGACTTATGTAGAAGATACAAATCACGCTTCTCCATTTCCGAAACTGTTCTCATGGCAGGTTAATTAAACAATCACAGCAGTTAAAGCACAGGACACTGCTCAGAGATTAATTTGCCTCTGAGGGGAGAGGCAGCCCTAGCGCTACAGTTAAAAGCCTTGCAACACTGCCACCAAATAGTCCCCAACCAGTGTGGTCTCCTCTCAGACTCCTTTTCTCCAAGCTAAACAACCCCAGCTCCCTCAGCCATTTTCTCATAAGACTTATGCTCCAGACCTTTCACCAGCTCTGCTGCCCTTTTCTACACATGCCCCAGTGCCTGAATATCTTTTTTTGTAGTGAAAAGCCAAAACTGAACACAGGATTTGAGGTGTGGCCTCACCAGTGTTCTTCAAATTTTCCCCCTGCATAACCCACAACAATCTCCATGGGGTTCAAGAGACCCTAAGGGTCATAAAGGTCCAGTGATAGGACCTTGCACATGGTGCAAGGGAAGCAAATCTCATACAAGCAGGAGGCATCAGATTCTATGTACTTCAGGCTGTGTGTTATGTCCTGGTAGCATTGAAAATAGCAGAGTTACAGTGCTAGATGCTCTTATGTGTCCCACATTAATATCCTTTGCCTCTTTAAGGGCTTGTACATATACAAAAAAAAGACCTTCAAGGTTTAAAGAATTCTTGTAGTTCTAAAAACACCAGCCTTCATTCTCATAGAACAACTCTGGATATATAAAAAGTTCAACTTGTCTTCCTTTAACGTGGGTGCCTACTGACTTCAAGGAATAATTTTCCTTGTACCTTTGGAATGTCTATCTATAAAAAAAATGTAAGGACTACATCAATACAATTTTTTCCAGTAACTTAGCCTCAGACTCAGCTCCTCCCTGTCCCTTGTAAACATTTCAAATATTTCTAACCTAATAAACCACATTTTTCCAGTTTCCAAGCTTCACTGTTAGTGACAGATACGTACACTAAAAAAGCCCCAAACCCCAAGTTAATTATCTCCAATGTCTTATCAGAGCTGCACATGAGTTCTGCCAGTTTTCATGTCACCAGGAAAAAAAAAGCACAGTATTTCCAATTTTCCATCTCCACTGCCACATCCTTAAATCAACCAAATCCCCCCACAACTGTTTAAAATCTGCATAGTCTTTAATGATGAAAAAAGCATTGCCATTAGAGTTCTCTGCATATGAACTCTGGTTTTATGTTTTCTGGCTCAAGTTATTCTTCTTAGCTACAGCTGTATGCCTGTGTTAGCATCAATGGGGATTACACAGATGAAACAAAGACCAAATTTGGCTAATGATGCTACTCTGCTGGCAGAACACAGTGAACTATCACAGAGACTGACTAATCTTCAAATAACTTTACAATTACTAAATTTATTCCTTTTCTAAACCATGAGAATATTTGACAAGCCCATTTTGTCAATGAATTAGTCTAAAAAAGTATCTGACAAAATACACTGCAGAAAGAGAACAAACCAGGAACTTTACACAAGATGTCTCAGTAGAACACAGTGAGGGTATTTTAAGACAGACTTTGTTGATACCTGCCATTTCACAAAAAAACTAGAAGTAAGCTAATTTTTTTGTTACCAAACTAGGATATTTGATCCTGCACTTCCAGAACTCATGTTGAATAGGCCAACCTCATCTGCAGGCTTCCTTAGTTCAGAAATCCACCTACCTTTCAACTCCCCAGCAGCTCACCCAGCTGCATTGAATGTCTTCCCCCCATACACAGCATGCAAGTTGACCAGTAGCCCCTATGTCTTCAACCAGTTAGGTGGCATGGATACTCAGCATTTCTGAAAGTTAAAGCCACTTGAGAGACAAGACACTGAAATAACATCGTTTCCCTGGATGATAACCAGCAAATGCCAAATTCTCTCCAGGTATACCTTCAGAAGGGAGAAAAGTGAGCATTCTTACCCTAAAACTGCCTGAAAATTGGTAGTGTCTTTCTACAGAGAAGAAAACTGACCCTTAGCCCTCTTCAGGCAAGGGAAGAATTGAACCTGAGTCTACAACATACTCTCCTCGCTATGTTAATGACCGAGAAAAAAAATGCTTAGGTAAAAAAAGTGAAAAAGAAGACTGCCACTGCATCTCTGTTAGATGAAGAATGTTAAAATACAGTGCCAGGGTCGCCACTGAGGAAAGCTGCCTACATCTCCCCTCAGCTTGGCTTCTCACAAATCACATGCTGAGCAGCATTGAGTAGCAGTTTTTCCAGCTACTTCCATGCAGGTCCATTCCTCCTGTCTTTAAGTTATGCAGGTCACAAGTAAGCATATGATCAAGACATTTAATCCTCAGGGCCAAACAGGTTTCTGGATCACTTTGCACTTGCCTAAGCACTAAATGTTGAAAAGTCCAGCACTTCTAACATTCAGACCACTTTTCAGATCTATCCTTAAGTCAAACAAGTCAAAGCACAAACTCACAAATTCCAAAGGTGGATTCCATTGAATCAACATCATAGAAACATAGATTTCTATGGCACTACCAAAGTCAAGACGCCATCCTAGGGTTCCAAGCTGGTTAAAACACAAAAACAGGTTTCAAAGTTGACTTTTCTGTCACAAAGTCCCAAGACAAGGCCAACTTGAGAAACAATTAAAATACTCTATTCTGTGTCCCTACTTCACACTTTCTTGACATGCTACATCTAGTAACTATTCTACAGAGAAGCCCATGTGCTCTCTACATTATTCCAGGGAGATTAACAAGGTTGGTATTACAGCAATTAACGCATCCTTCTATTGCAGGTTACCACAGCTATTTTTATAGAGCTTGGATGCAGAATAAAATAAGGAAAGAGAGAAACAATCTAGATAGAAGTTCCAAAGAAATTTGAGACCTGACATGCCAGAAAAAATATAGTCAGAAGTGGGGACAGGGTGGGGGTAGGGGAAAGAGCCAGAAAGACAGACCCACCACTTTTTCCATTAAAGCATCATTTTGCAACACACTTCCTTTTCTTAGTAGTTATGAACACAGCTTTTCAAGGCATATTTTCAAACCATTAACATATTTCCAACAACAATCTGAAAATACTATGCCCAAAATCAAGAAACTTCACAGACAGAAATTCTTTCTGAATATTGCACTGAATCACCTTTACTTTTTCATTGGCAAATTCCATGCTGTTAATAGTGTTAATCATAACTTCATCAATATGCAGAGTGCTTTCTATTGTGTGGATTTTCATTACAGGTAATTTGGCAGCTGTTCTAATGTGTTAGCTGTTTGAGCAATGTAGAATATGTAATGACAGCTTTACTTTCTGAATTTTTATTTACTCACTAATCTCTTTCTTCCTACAAACGTTTATTTCAGGTAAAAGCAAGTCACGGTGCTCTCATATTAATGAGAAAGAAGAGAAGCACAGTGTGTTTTACAGGTAAATGGGACGATGTGTTCTGGGTCATCTGACCAAAAGGGCTGAAACGAAGGGATAGCAAAGGTGAAGTCACAGCCCTTGGAAACCAGAAGCCTGTAGTCCATGTAATGTTTACTGTACAAGACAAACCCACAAGACACCTGAAAAGAGAAACAAGGCCACTGCAATAGCAAATGCATTTTTGAAACAAGTATTTTTTTCCCTGGAAAGTAACTAGTTATTGAAACATACAGGAGGACAAAGAAATCAAGGTAAATACATGCAAAATGTGTGGCTTTCCCTGATTTTGTATACCACTTTGGAAAACAAAGGAAAACTGTCATTTTACAATTTGTCTGGCTAAACCATATTCAAGTCTATTTAAATACATTTCAACTGAAACCAGTTGTACTTGAGTTTTGATCTATAATATAAACAAAATAATTGTAATTTTCTTACTGACTTACATAGAATGCCTTAAAAAGGAACTGAAACATTTCAATTAATTTACTCTAACCATTTAACTGTGAAACGGTATTTGCCTTTCGCACCGTATGATTATCATAGAATCACAAAATAGTTTAGGTTGAAAGGGACCTTAGAGATCATATAGCACCAACTCCACTACTGCAGGCAGGGACACTTTCCATTAGACCAGGTTGCTCAAAGCCACATCCAGCCTGGCCTTAAATACTTCCAGGGATGGAGAGTCCACTTCTCTGGGCAACCTGTTCCAGTGCCTAACCATCCTTACAGGAAAGAATTTCTTCCTAGTATCTGTTATAAATCTACCCTCCTTCAAGTTTAAAGCCATTCCCCCTTGTCCTACTGCTACATACCCCTATGAAAAGTCCCTCTCCAGCTCCCTTGCAGGCTCTCTTCAAGTACTGGAAGGCTGCTCTAAGGTCTCCCTGAAGCCTTCTCTTCTCCAGGATGAACAGCCCAAACTCTCTCATTCTGTCTTTGCAGAAGAGGTGTTCCAGCCCTGTGACCAACTTAGCGGCCCTCCCCTAGAGTCACTCCAACAGGTCAACATCTTTTTTTGTGTTAAACAACATGTTATTTTTGTATGAGCTCTGTACATGAGAAGGACATTGAGTAAAAGAGTAGGTCAATCTTGGGGTAAACACTAAACTACATGAAACTAGTTTGCCCTTTCAGCACTTCAAAAGAAATTAAGATGAGTATGAGGTGTTGAAGGTCTCACAAATGTTACTACATTCTTGAGAAAAGGCATAGTTTTTCAATCTGTATACCCTAAAGCTGCCTGTGAATCTCCTTATGTTTTGGGGTTTTTTATTCCCTGCCAAACTCAGACTTAATTTTAAAGAGATATTTCATGAAATAGCCACTTGCTATAACAGAAATATGAAATGTCTTGCTTCTGTAAATTTAAGTTCTGTTTGAAAGCATTATTGTTTTCATCAAGTTGCAGAGCAGGTATAAAGAGAACAAGTCTCTTAAAATGAACATAATATGTAACAGTCTTTCAGGCAATGTCAAATGCAATGGGAAAAGAGTAATGAGAGTTCTCCAGTATGAGTTTAGATGAATCTTTTTTGCTCTCCTGTGTCAGTGCAAGTATAATTTATTTTTAAAGCAATCAGTCACAGTTTTCTGTTAGAATGATGGCATCTTAACTGATTTTGTCAAAGTGCAGACAGTAAGGAATAATAATATTCCCAAGCTGTAAGTCAGTAATTAACCAAATTTGAAGTCAGCTAAAATGAAGTACTGTGTGAACTAGAATATGGGATATATGTCTTCAGGCTACAGGAAATAAGCCAACTGACAGGGATTAGGAATAAATAATTTTCCCTGTGAGCATGATATTCTATAACTATCCACCAGAGGAACTGAAAAAAAAAATAGAAAAAGAATCCTAACAACTCTTATTAGTCAGGGCTGGAGAGAGGCTGATGCTGATGAGACTTATACAAAAACCAAGTTACTCTGTACAAAAGTTAGAAACAAAAGTTATAGTTACAAACAAAAGATAACCAATATTTATTAAAAAAGTTTACGTAGTAAAATTTAGTGGTAGGAATTTTTACCTAGTTCGTAATAATGCCCAGATTTTTCAAGTTGAGTTCTTTAAAGGTAGGGAACTTTCCTTGGGAAACATCTGCTTCAGAGGACTTCTAAGACACAGCTCATTAGTAAGATACATGAAGAAGCTCAGTAAGCTCTAGACATGATCTCCCACTATTAAATGGCTTGTCTTTTTACATTTCCCTAATGAATACATGTATAGTTGTTTACCATATCATAGGTGTTGAAATTAGGTGGTTTTGCAGGAAGACTAATTCATGGCTCTTAACTGCTCAGCACCTGGTCTATATATATATAATTTTTATATATATATATATATATATATATAATGTCCAGACTTCGTGAACGAAGATCTGGGGAAGGGCTCTCCCCACGTGGGTGTGCCCTTC
>JAWWEU010000125.1:36723953-36742581 GCA_035583155.1 Acropternis orthonyx | reverse complement strand
TGACAGTGAAATCCTCGGGACTGGCTACAGCACCCGGTACTAACCGGGGCTGGCCCTGCTGAGCATCCGAGATCTGATGGGATCGGACGGCAGGGAGGCATTTAACTGCCATGGGGACGGTCCCACTGAGGACTCAAACTCGGGCCCTTGGGATTCAGAGTCCAGAGTGCTTACCATTACGTCCTGGTCTAAGAGAACTGATAAAATGACAGAATTGGGCCCCTAAATAAGTAAAATGAAAGCCCCCACACCGATGAAATGCACTTCAAGAGATCACTCAAGACAGAGACATTCAACAAAGTCTGAAGGAACAACAGGTATTTCTGGTGCATGTGCATTGCTTTATTAAAATTTCAAGCAGCATTTTAACTGTATACATTTCACTGCCTGGAAACAAAACCTAGTCATACATGTGCTCCTTCTACATAGCTTATGACATCACAAGCTCACAGGACACTTGAGTGAGGGCTGTCACCACCCTATGGAATTTGACTGGTGAGAGAAGAGGCAGATAGGTGACAACAGCACAATGGTTGTTTCACAGGCTTTAATTCCCCCCCCGCCCCGTTTCAAAAAGCTAAGAGTGCTTGAACTGAATCAGAAAAATTCCAAGAGAAACCACAAAAAAGCCAAACTAGGAGCTTCTGGAGCTTTGCCTTGAAAAATACAAGTGTGGTAACCTATCAGAGTTGGTGAAAGCTGACACTCCAGCCAGATTTTTCATGCTTGCTCTCACCTGCTATTATTCCACAGGAAGACACCACAAGTAAATTTGGTGTGATACCTTTCTTCCCCCTCATATCTATTTGTCTGCTTAGAAGGAAGAGAGTAATGAAGGAAATGGACAATTTTCCATGACAGAAATAGTTTAGACTGACTGCATGAGGAACCTTAAAGGTTTAATGTAAGACCGAAAAATATTTGTCACTGATCCGAGTGAAAAACCTAAGTTTTCTGTCAGACTAATTTCTTCATTTTCCTCTTAAGAAGGAACAGTACAAGAATAACACCATAGAGTTAGAAATGAAAGTTAAACACAACTATCTTTTCCTAGGACAAAAAAAGCTTGCACATACTCAGCTCTCTGCAGCATCTACCAGAGCGGAAAGAGCCTTCAAGAAGCCATTGTAAGGTAAAGCTGAGAAGTAACGTCAGCCACACCATAGTTACTGGTCATCTGTCAATTGAGAACTGCTTTCCAGAGGAAGATATCCTAGCTGCATCTTAAAAATAAGGGAAGCTAATCACACAAATAATACACTAGTGACGTAATAAGCTACACACTGCAAATGGAGGGACTGAAGAGTCACAAAGAGAGCCTCAATTACCTGCAGATATGACAATATTTAGTCATCCACACTACTTCCCAGCAAGAAATGGATTTCATATCTGGAAAAAGAAAGGTGTCTTATGCAACCTTAGCTTCTCAGAAAGAATAGTGCTTATTCTCATTTCAATACATTTAAACAAATGAAAGTATCTATAGATACTGCATGTCAGTTTTTAATCAGTCTGCAATGTAGTTATGCAGTACTCTAATACTAATTTTTATGTAAAATAACCATAAACAAATATAGCATTGTAAGGTTTTGGCAAGCCTTAATGGTGTAAAATCTATTTGAATTATCTGTTACATAATAGTCTGTTGCACATTTTTTAACCTTTGAAATAGCCAGGGCTACTCCTCTGAGAATGAACACAATACGACCATAGCAACTGGTCTGTTTCTATCTGTAGGATATCTACAGGCAGACCACAACATGAAAGACTTTGGTGGGGGGATATTTTTTATATATGTGTGTGTGTGTGTATATATATATATATACACACACACACACACACACACACAAAATAAAAAGAAGCTACTACTGTAAAAGTAACTGCTTCTTCCATCTCTGTGAAACTCTGAATCATCCTTGTTTACAGTTCAAATCAAATTCATAAACCAAAAGCTCACTCAAATTTTGTTTGGAAAAATCACATCCCTGAAACCACTTGGAAGAAAGGCTGCTGTTCAGACACATACACATCTCCTCCATGCATGAGTTACAGTAAATATCACTAGTGAATTATATTTAAAACTCAGTAATGAGAACTACCATTATTTTATTAAGATGCACTCCTTACATAATTATTATTTCTAATATATTCTTACGTTTTGTTCTCCATTTCAAACTGGAAGGTTTTAGGTTCACACTTTTCATTCTATTTGCTTATTAGGTGCCAAATAAACTGCTGGCATTTAACTACATCAGGATGAAAAGACTGTGCAAGACTGCTAGCAAGCATCATCTTAAAACTAAATTTTTTAAGACTTCATAAATCTGGTTTTACTGAGTAAAAGCCCTTCAGCAACAGTTATACCATTAGATTAATGCTACTTGATCTTATTTTTAGACCTCTAAGAGCTGATATTTTTGTAAGCTATTATTAGGTTAACTGTCACACTAACCAATTTCTTTTACCCACAGCAAAGACTCCAAGCAATCAGTGGTTCAAACTTCTTCCTCAGCCACTGCTTTGAAATATCACTTGTAGGGATGAGAAAAGAGTTTGGGATCAACTCCTTCTACACTTTAGCCTCCTGACAGATTTTCTTTGGATGACTGTGATTTTGCCCAGAGTTTGGTTATAGACATTATTGCTAGAGTACTTCATGGTGCTCATCAGTGTTCAAAAACATATTTTGATAACAGTGGGGAGAATGAAGATTTGAAAGGTTGCTTGGAGCACAAAAGAGAACATGAAAGAAGGTATAAAGGTTGATGCTGGAAACAAGTCAAAAGAAACTGCCTGACAGATGGCATCCCAGAAAAGGACGGACTCTCGTTACAGCAAGATTATGTCAGTACAGATGGTGACTGACAGCACTGATTACAAAACCCTGTTCCCATTGAAGGCAACAGGAGCCTTACTCCAGTAATGGGGATTATGGCAATGAAATCTATTCTTTGGGAAATCTTACTGTGTTGCTATGAAATACTCTACAAGAACTTTGATAATTCTTATATTCAAGCTCTAGCACCTGATCAAGAGTATAGTTGACTGGATCATATTGCAATTTGTATATAAAAGCTAGGTGTACATAGCAGGCATATATTTAAGAAAGAGAGAAACTAAACAAATCTCTACATCATATGTAAAACTGCAGTGCAGGAGCAGGCTTTAGCAAATAACTATGCAATTGTTCAGGAAGACCCAGCCTTGTGCAAAGCATTTCACATCATCCTGCATGAAATTCTTGGCCCTAAACCAGAGAGATATGAATCTGACAGATGGACCACTCAGTGGATAAAGAACTGGATGGATGGATGCACTCAGAGTTGCAGTCAACAGTTCAATGTTCAAGCAGAGAATGGCAACGAGCAGTGTTCCTCAGGTCAGTATCATGAGAGGTGTCATTTAACATCTTTGCAGGCAACATGGACAGTGGGATTAAGTGAACCCTCAGCAAGTTTGTCAGCACCAGCAATCTGTGTGGTGCAGATGACATATTGAAAGGAAGGAATGCCATCCAGAGGGACCTTGACAGCAAGCCCAAGTACAAATACAGGCTGGGCAGAGAATCAACTGACAGCAACTCTGAGAAGGCCTTGGAGATGCTGGTTGACAAGAAGCTTGACATGACCCAGCAATATGCACTTGCTGCCCAAAAAGCCGACCACATCCTGGGCTGCCATAACAAGAAGCACAGCCAGCGGGTCAAAGGAGGCAATTCTGCTCCTCTCCTCTCATGAAATTCCACCTGGAGTACTGAGTCCAGCTCTGGGGTCCCCACTGTAAGAAGGACGTGAACTTGTTAAGAGTCCAGAGGAGGGCCATAAAGATGATTCCAAGCTGGAATACCTCTCCTATGAAGACAGGATGAGAGAACTGAAGTTGTTCAGCCTTAAGAAGAGAAGTCTCCGCCAAGACCTCATAGCACTTTCTTAAAGGTCTTTTCCAACCTAAATGATTCCATGCTTCTTTAAAAATGCCTTTTCCATCCTAGACGTACTGCTTTCCATTAGCAGCTTTACATTATGCTATTCACATTTTAAAAAATTCGGGGGGAAAAAAAAAAGAGAGAGAAAAAAAAGATTAGGTTTTATCTTCACCGGTTACTGTCAGCAAACTATTAAGTGCTGTTCTGGTAAGCACCTGGCAAATCCCTGAGGAGCACAGCCTATAGAATCCTAAGGAATAAGGTTTCCTGTAAGTAACTCTAGTGAAGCAGGGGGAGAAAAGATATTTTCTTTAATCCTACATGGTTAAGATACACATTCCTGTGGTAAATTTTATTCATGTTGAAATAAAAAAAATGCAGGCTTGATATAAAAAAAAAAAGTTCAATACCAGGAAAATGGGAATCACTTGGAAATAGAAAACCATCACCTTCATATTTATATGTACGCAAGAAGTCAGACTACAGGCTAATGAATGTACAACTCTGCAGATATTCCAAAGAGTAATTTGAATATTTTAAGGTCATAACCTCCTCTTTATATGCAGTGTATTAATTTAAGAAAATATTTTCCTTCAATAGTAAAAAACCCCACCCTACACTGAAAACACAACTCCTCCAAGCTGTTTCACGTATATTGAACAATACCATGACCTCAGACTGAAGATGTTCCTTATGATGCTTTACCATATTCAACAAGTCCATGTTCAACATTTTATCCTGAGGAGTAAAAGTTAATATTATTTAAGATACAGAAAAAGTTACACAAAATTTAAAAGCATGCTAACTACACAGAAAATTCTAGGATTCTACTACTAGCACCTAACAGAGGATGGAGATAGGACGATCAGTGTCCCTGTAAGTATCAATTGAAGTTTAGAATCTTGAAATTGTGTCTTTAGTCTCCCTCAAATATTAATTCATACACCAAGAGGTGCATTTATAATAGGAAAATGCATGTTGTTACAGTTATACTTAGCTTAGGATGCATGCTTTCTTGGTGTGTTATCCCTCAAATTCATTGCAGAGCAGCAACAGTGAACCTGTCTGCCAATATTACCCTTTGAGTTACCAAAACAGTCTCTGTCATCAAGAAACTCTTTAAAATCATCTCCTGTCCCACAACTTGATTTTTTATCAGCAACTACTATGGATGACTTTAACTCATACATTATTAGTTTAAGAATGACTTTTGTAAGTCATACAAAAAGGTCCATCTAGATAACTATTTGTTTCTGACACTGAACAACAGCAAATCCTAGATAAAGATATAAACACATCACAAACAAACAATTCCACTTCCCTACAATACCTCCAGCCTCCAGCAACTGACAGGTCAAGGACACTGCAAACCAGAGGCACTGACTTTATCCATAATGTATTTTTCCTCCATGAATGTATGCATTTGTTTCCAGAAGTCATGCAAGCTTTTAATATACACAATCCCTGGTTCAGAAAGCTCCACAGCTTAATACCCTATTGTACACAGACCTGTACTTGCCATTTGTTTTGAAGCTGGTACAGTATTTAATTTGATGCTATTATGTCATGAAAGAGAGATACAATAAAGTGATACCTGCATATCTCTCCCATGTTACTCTCTTCTAAGGTACCTATATCATACTCTCAATCCTCTCATCAGTCACTCAACAATGAAGCCTGTACTTAATTCACTCACCTTTAATAGGTATCCTTTCTACCCCATCCGTGATGATTATGATTGCACAAGAACTGCATACAGTATTTGAGAGTACACAATGAATTTACACAGTAGTCATAATATTATTCTCATTGAAATGAAAGCTAACATTTTCATAAAACTAATATAAGCATCAAGAGCTCCTTCCTGAGTGGCAATTACTGTGTCAAGTTATTCCTGCATATATAAACCTAGGATTATTTCCTTCCCCATATATTATTTTATAATTTATCCACATTTTTCTGCAAAGGGCTAGACAAAGACGGAAGGTTATATGGAGAGTCCTGAAATACAGCTGCAAAATTCTGCCTATATTCTATCCCAAATTTCCCATTTCCTTATTTTCTCTCTATTCCATCACATAAACTCTGTCCATTACAATGAATCTTCCAAACACCACCCTGCACCACAAGTAACAATAATATGCTGAACTACTCAGTCCTTCCAACCTTCAGGCTGCAGAGAGAGTACAGATGTAGTAGCACAGGTCTGTGCAAACTTGGGATATAGAAGGTCCAATTGCACTGACACCTAACATGCCATAAGCAGCACCCACACCTCACTAAGTCTTCACTTTATATCAAAAAGCCAACCCTGTATTCTCAGAGGACTTGCACAAAAAGTGGCTCTGTACATAATAGAAGAAAACAAGATTATAGAGTCTCCTCTCAAGAAACAGCCTGAATTTGCTATGTAAAAATATAAAGCATGCTTTATTCACACATTTTCAATTCACCACAACATTAAAAGCCCACAGGTCATGTTTGTATGATGCAGTTAACATAAAACTAAGAGCTTACTGCAATCAAAATAAAATATTCCTTACTGGCATTACTTCAATAATTGACCTAGCCCGGGGTCATTTTAAAACAGTTTAAATGCATCATTAATCCAGGGTATTCCAAAGCAGCTTTACTAATATGCTATAATAAATTAGAACAGAGAAGCAAAGTTGCAGTAGGCATGCATTTAAAAAAATAATAATATGATAACAAAATATGCCAAGCATGCAGATTAGAGCAACATGAAAGAGAAGGCATGATAGCAACATGACTCAGATGTTCAAGAAATATATTTGACAGGATGCATTTTCCTTACTATTCTCCTGGGTACACATTTTTCTGACTTCCATGTTTCCTTCCTGTTATTTCCATCCTAGCACTGTGGCAGTTTCTCACTCTCGCCTTTGACTGAGAGTGAGCCACCAGTCTTTCAAACAACCAGATCAGTTGACATTAATCTGCAATATGGAGAAGGTTACTAAACGGAGGAGAAGGCCAGTTGTTTATTTTAGATCACACATGTCAGGAGAATGACAGGTTAGCAAAGAGTATTGTAAAGACAGAAGCCTTGGGCAAGTGTTTTTGAACAAACTTGTGTATGGTCTCCTAAAAAAATCTACTGTCTGAAGAGTAGAAATGACTAACAGGAAAGATTGGATAGAAACAAGGGCATAAATGAAAGGAGCCAGCATCATTATTTCCTACCTATTTCAAGACTTAGAAGTAGAGAGAGGAAAAAACATTCAGTAGATTGGTGAAAGTTATCATTGTGCAAAAATTGAACATAAAGTCAGCCCACATACAATCTGTGCTTAAACAGGGACAAGACACAAAAACAAAATAAAAAAACCCCTAAATTAAAAAAAAACAAAAACTTGAAAATGCCAAAGACACTGTAGATTGTACTGAATTTATACTCATTACCATATGCTTCTCCATGTATTTGCATGGTGTCTCTCACAAAATTGTTCCATTCCTCAGAGGACTGTTGGCATATTTCACTAAGGAAAATAAATTCCCTCTCCCTGTAGGAAGGAAACATGGTCTCCTCAACAACTCCTGCCCATAAACAAACATACACGTGTGTGGGTATATGTGTGTATATATGTAAATAAAAGGAAAAACTCAAAGCCCACACTAATAAGTAGCTCCGAAGAGCCTATTCTACTAAAAATTTCTTTAAAATTCATTGACGAAGAGTTTCACTTCTCACTGAATTTTAGTTTTAAGCTTAATCAGTAAGATTTTAAATTTGTAAGTCAGAGAACAAACATTATTACGACACAAGAAAGTGGAAAGCTTTTCCAAGACCTATGTCCTGGAATAGGTTACAAAGTGCACAGGCAGGAAATATGTGTGTCCTGGCCCCGATCTCCCATGTTCATTTGTCATTCACATTCATTCCAGATGCAGAAGCAGGTTGCTGCTTAGCATGATGCCATCTCCATTTCCTTGTTCCCAATATAAAATACAATTTTTCTTCATTGCTTCTGAAGAAGGCATCTGCTGTAAGTCTAGAGCATTTGAAGAAAAATGTCTCTCACACGTTCATATTGAAGTTGCTTCAAAGAAAACATCTTAATCGTGACTGCACTATTACTATGTTTGGGGTCAGAGCGTGCACTACAGCCCTTGAAATTTCTGAGCAGTATTTTGCTGAGATACTACCTCAGTTTTACAGAAAGCAAGTCTCACATTAATAACAACTCTGTCAAGCAGTTTCTCTCAACACTTTGTACATGAATGGTTTAAAGAGCATCTCAGCATCTTTAGTGCTCTTGGTGCACCCTCTCCTCATGGAGCAAGATGGCAGGGAAGATGGGGAAAGATCACAGACAGTAGTGGACTGTGTTTCCAGATAAATTTATTTCCCACCACTTTGCAGTTTTGCTGCTTTCCCTGATGGAGTTCCCAAAGTTTCCTGTCCTCCTCTGCAGTCCTTCCTGCTCATATGGCATGTCTGTTTGCATTGCTCAAGATGGCAGTGCCCAATTTTGCTTTTAGATTCCATCAGTATCGGCAGTTGGTGGCAGTGAACGTAACTCTACTTTCATGTTAGCAAAGCACAGGCTAATATGCATGTCCTGGCTGCACTTTCATCGGGCTTGTATTTCTTAAATGGACTACGTTAGGGAAAGCGGAAATATAAAATCACACTCTTCTCGGATGTAGTAATACATCTCAAAATGAAATCTGACAATCGTTAGGAGGAGTGTCTCCATGTACTTGGAGAAACTCCCATTGCTTCATCATTATTGTGAAGCAGGTCAAGGATGTCCTTATGCTGTAAAAGATTTAATCTGATGTGAAACACAGGTTAAACATACTGCAGGAATATTTTACTGTGAGGCTTTTGCATGTCATTTTTTTATGCCCATGTATGTTGTGTCTAATGAGTCTGTAACTTTAGTGAAGAATTTATTACTCAATGTCATAAAAGTTCTGAACTTACATTTTTATACTGGTGTTATAACTGCAAAATTTGATCAGCAATTTGATTGTCACTTTATATTGAGCAATTTGGGAAAAACAACATCCGTTCAAGCCTATCATTCATTTTGTACCCATAACAAATGCAACTTAAAATGTAGTCATTTATCAGAGTCTGAGAAAAATAGAAATATATTGCCTGTAGGATGGCTTTAATGTGTCTTTTACATGCATTCTCCATGCCAATGTGAAACTATCCCTCTAAAGAAAACACAATCTGAAAATTTCCATGATTCAATTCAATGTAGTACTTTACCCAGCAGCCAAGTGAGAGATCAAAAACATTGAAGAATCTGAAATATGGGGTTTTAGTCCCCAAAAAACAAATTAAAAGGATAAAAGGAGGCAAGAGATGGAGATGTGCTGCTATGTTGAAAATAAAAGACCTTTCCCCACTGAAAGAACACAGTAGGCATTTTACTCTCATATTAAAAAATATATGTATTTTAAAAATTCAACTATTGAATTAAGCTATGTATTACATTCTGTGCAAGACAGATGATTCAGAACTGGAGTATCACTGGTCGTTAGGCACAAGATTTGGTATGATTTACAGCCTCTTCTCAAGTTATCTAGCTCTGGCTAACTACTGCTGCATCTGTGCAGGCTTTGTCAGGGATTGGCAAAATTTTGCCAATGGTGAAGTTAATCTGTGCAGAAGAGATCTGAGTTGCGAATACCTGCTGGAACTAACTCTTGTGGGTGGAAATGTCTCAAACCTCCCTGGAACATGTGCAGTGTTTGACTCTGCTTTGCTGGAACAACCACATAAAGTTTCAGCAGTATTACTCAAAAGTTATATTCCGTCTGCAACTTTTAGTCCAGGGACTGTATGACAACACAGAAAGACAAATTGATGGTGACAGAAAAATATTTTATCTAATGCAAAATTGGGCAATTTTAAATACAATGAGGCAAAAACATAAAGGATAAAAAATTTATCTCACAGCAGTGAAGCTGTGAACATTGAAGGGCCTGTATTTCCCAGGCCTTGGCTCTGAAGAGAGACACAAGGAGTCCTTCCTCTTCCCCATCTTCATATATAAACAGAACTTGTAATAGGCTGCTATAAAATGTTCTTACTTGTCTTAAATATCTGTTTGCATTCTCCTAGTAATTTATAGAAAATTATTTTCAGAGAGCAAAAACAAGTAAACAGGTTAAAATTTTCTAAATAAATTCACCTGTTATTCTAAGTACAAGTATGAAAAATTATGCTTCTTTAAGCAAATGAGCACCTTAAGTTAGTCTGATAAATCTACACTTATACACTTCAGTGAGCAATCCAATTTCTAAAGCACTCTGTATTAACACTGGTGTCCTGACAAAATTCTAGTTCAGATAATTAGTCTGCCTAAGCTAAATCTCTTAGCAGTATCACACACTGTCATAAACTGCTGTGTAGCGAAGAAGTAAGCTGTTAAATTGTCATTGCTTCTTAAACACAGAATCAATGATTTATGGCTGATTGATGAAACATTTAGGCTGTACAATCCAGATTTTCTAGTCTACTATGTCCAATTTGCACTGTAAATTTGGTATTACAAAGAAACAAACAAAAAACAACAACTGGCAATGCACAGGAAACTGCCCTGGACATGGTAGCTCTTAGATGGCACAAACCTGATAGAAGTTTCATGGCACTGCACATTTATGCTACTGCCAGATGGCACCAATCTCCAAATTCCTTGTTGCAGCAGCTCTCACGGGGGTTACTGCTCATATGGCTCTGAAGACAACATGTAAATATTCTCCAGCTTCTTCAGGGAGCAGTCTGGCAGATAGGCTTAAACTGTTGTGGAGGTGGTTTCAGGTGAACCAATAAAGCATCTGTCAAATACTGTTGTGTCCTGTCATCAGAGACTTCACTGAGAAATTCAGGCATTGGAAGGTAACCAACAGCTGGAGGTGATGGTGGGCAAAAGGATGCTGTAATTATCTGTTAAATCCACATGTGGCTAGATGAAAGCCTTGTATTCCAGCTACTGACTGCTTCCTACGGGCAGAGACCTTCAATAAACAGGATTTGACCAGAAGAAAGGGATGATAGGAAGTTCCTTAAATATGATCTTTGAAGAGATAATAAAACCACAGCATAAGATAACATTGCCCCTGTGAAACATGACTTTGCATAGAAACATGACAGCTCTGACCCTGCAGAGTACAGGCATTCAGAAAAGAGTGAGATATTGTAACCTACATATTTTTATGTTAGCTGGACATACACTTCCTAATTTTGATTCCTGCAATTCTCTTAGTATATTGTTCTTAAGTTTGGTGATTAAATAGGTGACTTCAATCACCAAGTGTTTGCACAGACTTGGAGCCATGTTGTCTTCTCGATGAACAAAAACACATGAAAATTATGTAAATGAAGGTAAAGAATTTGAAAGATAAATTCAGAAGTTGTTAAATTCCTGTAATAGATTTTTTTTCCTCTTCTTTACCTCTTGAGCAAACCTCCAGAAGCAGGTCTCTTCCATGGTGTTTTTGCATAAAGAAGAAGGAAAGGATTTTTCTGTCAAAGACATATTTTGAGAAAAACTACCCAGACAAGCATATCATCCAGCAAAATTCCTCCAAATGTGACAATTGTCAAAATCAGCTTGAAACCAATGAATCACTACAGAGCTTGACCTTAAAAACCAGCTTACATTGTGTGCTGATTGTGGATGGGATAGAATTAATTTTCTTCACAGTAGCTGATATGGGGCTGTGTTTTGAATTTGTGCTGGAAACAATGTTGGTAACACAGGGATGTTTTTGTTGTTGCTGAGTAGTGCTTACACAGGATCAAGGCTTTTTCTGCTTCTTGTACTGCCCTGCCAGCAAGGAGTCTGGGGGTGTAAAAAAAGAAGTTGGGAGGAGACACAGCTAGGACAGCAGAAACCAACTGACCAATGGGACAAGCCATATCATGTGATATCAGACTCAGCAATAAAATCAAAGGAAGAAGGAAGGAAGGGAATTAGGAGTCATGACATTTTTCTTCACAAGCAAGTGTCACGAGTGATGGAGCCCAGCTTTCCCGGAGATGGCTGGACATCTGCCTGCCATCGGTAAGTGGTGAACTATTTCTCTGTTTTCATTGTATGAGTGGTTGTTTCTTTACCTATTACATTGCCTTTACCTCAACCCATGGGTTTTCTCATTTTGACCCTTCAGATCCTCTCCTCCACCCCATGAACACGGGAATGAGTGAGCAGTGGTGGTATGGTGCTTAGTTGCCTGCCAGGTTTAAACCATGACACACTGGAATTCTCAAAAAGAAGTTGGTTCAGAAAGCTGCTATCCCCTCATAAAGCTTTTACACATTTTAAAGAAACATTAAAAAACTGGGACTGCTATTTCTTTCAGTTAGCATAGTTTGGTCTCTTGACCATGAGGAACATTTACAATGTATGTAGGATTTTTAGCTTGGGATTCCTGAGTTGCATTGTATTTGACTTGTTGATCTCTGAGCTAATTTTTTTCAGACGTATTTAAAGTAGCCAAATATGCCTACCCCTAGCCCAAATCCATCAAAACAGTTACTATACACTCAGTTTTGCTGAAGTCAATTGCTATAAATGTGTGCATCAGCATATTGCTAGACGAAGACCATAAGTTACCTGTCTAAGCATTAAAACCACAAGAAAAGCTGAATTGTTCTTTCTTCTATACGTGAACAGACACCTACCTACACACACACTTGCACCTCCACTGAATGGTAGAGATGCACCATTCAGTGCAGTCTCGCTCCCTGACTGAGATGCACCTGCAGCGCCACTGCAACTCTCCAGAGTCAAACACAAGAGAGAAATTCCCTGCACAGGAAGAAAAGGAAGTTTAGGAAAGAACTGTGCATCATGCCCCAGTTAAGGGACAAGACAAAGCTTGGGTATGCCCCCTAATCAGTGAGCAATCTTGCACTCCGCTGCCATCCCCCTCATCTCAGTAGTCTTTCTACAAGATCAAGTGTTGGAATGCAGAGAGGTTTAACTCTGCATTTTGATTAGACTAAGCTAAAATTACTACACACAATAATGTTGGCTTAAATGTATTACAAATACTGAGTTAAACTGAAAGAAAAGTAAGTATAGAAACCAGTCCATTTTATCCTGTAAGATATACTCTGTTTAGTAACATTTCTGAAAATTGAGAGGTATTAAATTAACCACAGGAGGGCTCCCTCTGGTATACTGAATACAACAAAATCATACTGTTTATTGCCAAAAATAATATTGTATCTTAAAAGTAACACAGATTTTAGACCTCAAATTATATTTTCCTCAGTAGACTCCAATATATACAAGGGAATAAAATTACACATGAACAGTTTAGATAAAGAAGTGAATTACAGAAGTGTTAACTGTATGACTTAAACATCTAAAAGGCAAACCCAGGTTGCCAATGCACTGCATATTAAGACACTCTGTTTTGTCATGGCACGTATAGAGGTTCTTGGAACTGACACACCAGCACAGCAATGAACAGGGCTGCAGAATAAAAGAGGACTGAACACACGAGGTCCCAGCTGCAGCTCTGGGGAGAGAAATGAGGATTGCTTGGAACAGCACATGCATAGAAACTGAGCAGAGAAAGAGAGGCTTCATATTATCAGTATTTTTCATGGTTTGACAGGTACTCTCCCAAAATAGTACAAATGAATGTCAGCAACAGTCAAGCAGCTACTTTTGTAGACTTGAGACTGTTTGTCATCCTATACTTTATTTACACCTCTGCTAAAGTGAAACAAAACTCTCTCCCCTCCTAAGTTTGCAGTGAAAGCAAAGGTGAGACAGTAGAACTAAATACGTAACTCACACTGTCCTGACAGTGTAATAAGAGAAAATAGGTGAGTATTTGTGTCCTAACCAAACGATAATTTGTACAAGATATGGCACCTATTGAAATCAACTGCAAAAACAAGGGAAATACAGCTAAGAGGTGACAGGGGAAGAGGTGCAGGGAGGAGGGGGAGTTTCAAGATTCCAGCTTTGATGCAGCTCCAGAACCAGAATTCACCAACCTGAGCTTTTTTTTACTTCACTGGAATCAATAGTAAGTTAATAGAGTTAACTGTCCTGGAAAATATATGATTACCAGAATCTGTGTGTTAAACATTAGGAAACACTGCACTTTGGGGTAAATTTAAATTTTTACCTCTTTCACAGACTTCAGAAATTAATGGCTATTTGCAAGACAAATTTCACATTGAAACCACTTCCTGGATTCAGAAGACAAAGTCAGTAATTTCACAGCTACCAGGCTTGGAAGGTCAATTCTGTGCCTGTCTGCCAACTACAGCACAAGGCCACAGAATTTGCAAGGACTAAATTCTCCTTATCCTAAGGAGTTCATTTAAATCCATACCTCACATATCCCCTGAGAAAGAGGCAATCTTGGGGCAAACCAGATAGAAATAAAGACTTCACAGGACAAAAGAAAGAGAGTGTGACTCTATCCCATGTAACAATGCTTTCTCCTCACAGCACAGCTGTATTTTGCTCTTTGTTCTGGACACCATGCATGCACCAAAACAAAAAGGGCCAAAACCATACAGAGACTTTCTCTGGTAGAAGCGCCTTGACCAGAAGGTTAAAGCAGCATGCCTCACTGCAACCAAAGTGTAAGTGAAATGAAGCCAGAAATCTACTTTCCTTCCTTCCTTCCTTTACACATCATAAAGCATTTCAGTAATACACCTATGAGTAAGTATTACAAAGCATCTGTGACTAAGAGATGCTGCTGTTCAATCCAATTTTAAGTGAGAAGATTTGACACTGGGCAGCAGGGAGATGACAAATAAATGAAAAAAGTATGAACTGAAGTTGAAATATATTATGGGTTACTTCACTAGACTGTCCTCCTTTCAGTCAACCACACTGGCATCCCATATAAACAGAAAGAAACATATCTCACACTTTTCACCAAATACCTACATTACAGACTCTAGAAAGCTGCTGCGAGAAATTTGTTTCTTTTACACAAACATGTTTCATATACTAAAATTGTATAAACAGACAAGGATAAAGCCTTACTGTAGTCAAACAAAGTAGCTCTAACTTTAGATAGAATGAAATAACTAGCTTTGGACCTGAATTACATCCTACTGGTTGTACTACATTGTTGCTTTTCTTCCACAAAAAACAAAACTGAAATTAAGTTTTATTAGCATAACTTAGTATCTAAAACTTTGATCTTGGAATTTTATCAAAAGATTAGACAGGATTCTTGCATCACATACACAATAGCTCAATGACAAAAAAAACAAACACACCCCCACAAGGTTAAACAACCTGTAAAAACTGTAATCAAAACTCAAGGACACCATAATGTGCTAAGGAATTTAAAAAACTTTTTTAAAAAGGCAATAAAAATACCATATTCAACTTCCCTTAATCCCACAGTATAGCAAGGAAGACTGATTTAGAAAGAATTAAACCAGAAATTTATTTTTTTCCTCATGTGTGCCAGTTTACTGCCAAACTATATTTTAGGAAGATCTTGCGGCACCATGTAGCTCACAATCTTAATATATGCACCTTTACCAATGAAGTTCCACTTTAAATACTGTGAGAAACTAAAAGTAAATTACAATTATCAAAATAAAAAGACCAACTCTATTAAGTTCTCAAGAGAAAAACCTACAAAAACATAAAGAAAGTTTCTATGAAACAAAGATTCATAGAGATTAATAACGTTCATAGAATTAAAGTGATCAAAATCATTAATGTTGTCTGAATCACAGTTGTCAATAACATTTTCTCATCTTTTAATTTTACCCACAGAAGAGCTTCTCTGTTCAGAAGCAGAATTTGCACACTCTTACGTAACTTATTGTGTCACTATTTTCATGCATTAAAAAGTCAACTTATTTTGCCATATTAGAATTTCTAGATAGCACTAAGGAACACAAGTACCTCTTCTAGGCACTGGGAATGACAGTCCCCAGGGGACACTGTCCTACCATTGGCAGAAGCAGACTATTTTTGCATTGTGGACTGCTTTTAAGCAGTCTTTCTGCTTACTGCTGTCAGGATCTCAATGTCTCCTCCTTCAGTCTGCTATCCTTCCCTTGCTCTGGTGCCATGGCAAGCAGCTGAGGTAGAGGGAGAGGCTGACAGAGCCCTCATTTACAGGGAACTTTGAGGTATGTTTTAGCAATGAACTGGAAAGCTTAACATGTAACTAACTAGTCAAAACATCATTTCACTATTTCCTCAGAAACACCTGATGATCAGTAACATTAATTTAATTGTTCTTAAAACAAGATGGTACATTTATAAACATTATTGTCAATATCAGAATAACACTAGACACACATTTTACCCATGAGGGCAAAACCACGCGAGCCTGTAACCAAATTGAAGCCACAGATACCTCTGCCTCTCTTCCACGGTCAGGACACACCATAGCAGTCCAACCGTACATCACTATCACATGTTTACTCTAAATACATACCTATGTAACCTAACACAGTCAGAGAATATATAACAAAAGTCTGCGGCAGTTTCAGTAGGACTGACCTCTAAACCTGTGTTAAGTCACACTAAGTATCAAGTAACTGAACACCTCAAGGGCAAAGAATGACTGAGCTGAGTTTCACGTCTTACTAACTTACTAGGATAAAAGAAAGTTTCTACTATTTCTACTATGATACTATTTCACTATTTCTAATGCAGTATTTTCCAGTATGACCTCATTTTTACTGTAGTCTCAAAGTCTTACCATTTCCTTTATATTTAAGGGAGTTGAACTCAAACTTGTATTTCAACCCTTGTTCCTTCTAAGTATTTTGGGCTATAACGTGCACATCAAAAGATGCAAGTAACCTAATTGCATTACTCGCCTGTACTTCAACCTGCTATCCCCACTGGGTAATGACATTGCGAACATGATTTCACTACTTACCATGATAACAGAATAACATTAGAGTCAGTTGTAAAGTTCAAAGTTACACTGCTCATTTTCATTGTTTTCCCATTAAGCAGCCCCATTACTGTTCAATTAGTATTCGGGTTGGGGAAAAAGGGAAGGGGGTAGGGAAGGGGGTTGGGAGAAAAAAAGAGAGAAAAGGAAGCTCATAAAAACACCTTTTCAGAAAACTTAGGATTTAAATTTTTCTGGGGTCTCATTAGCACATCTAATAACCCTTCACATATGCTCAGCTGCTTATTTCCAAGGTTTTCTTCCACCAGTTTATCCAGAACCCTTTTTTCTTTTTTTTTAATTTAAAAAAAAAAAAGTTATCTCCCTTTGAGTGCTAACTAGTCATGCTCTACTTAGAGTGCAGTCTTGAACATTAGCAATATCATCTTATATCAAGGCATGTGTATTTTAAAGAGGCATGCAACACACATGGAAATCATTGTTGGCATTGCAAACAGCAGACTGCAGTGTGCACCTTGTAAACTAATGACAGTCGCTTATGATTGTGTATAATTTTCTTTCAGCAGAAATTACTTCCAACTAAATCCTAGCACCTGACACCTACTGCATTTTAAAACCCATGGAAAGATAAAATAAGCTTCAAATTAAGAAGCTATCCCTAACTTCCTCCTCTAGTAATATTGAGGGTATTTCATTAACCAAAGTTATGGTATTCTGGAGGACTAACTTCTGTAATGGATAGCTATATTAACGAAGAATCAAATATGTTATTCCTCAGTTGAAGTCACTGACTCAAATACGTTTAATATGTGGAAAGTGCATTACATACATGGGTGATGACCCTTGAAATGAAGACTACTAATACAATAAAATGATAAATGATGCTATCTAATACACTCTAACATGTAGGCTATGCAAGTGGTAAACAAGCTAAAAAGACCAAACAATCCCATAATTTCTTACTAATGATCTATGAAATATTCATGTTAAATTTAAATTACACTGACAATTATAGTGTAGGGGCATAGCACTGTTGAACAGAACAAACATGAGGTTTGGTAAATTACAGGCAGGGTTATAAAGAACTGCATTACAACAACTCCTTAAAACTGAACTTCACTTAATGCAGGTCACACTGTGATTTATGAGCCACACATAAACCCAGCAAGTTGAAGAATAACTCAGGCAAAAAACTGCTTATGTCAACTGCTGTTATTAATAATAGTGATTGAAGAAACTGTAAACTGAAAATATTTGGGAGTTCGTTGTGACATCAGTGTGACAAGCAGTTACACACAGCGTAGGTGTTATCAGGTCACAACAGTAATATTCAGAAGAAGAAAATACTGCCAGTCACTTCTGTCGAGTTTTCAACAAAAGAGGAAATAAAAAATCTCGGCAGTACGACACCTAGATGGATCCCGAGCAATTTCAGCGGACTTACAGCCACATACCAGTCCGAGAAGTATTGCAGACAGTCAGACAAACAAAAGTTGCGGTAAAACCTCCCCTTCTCGTAATGAAAATCAGAGCCCAGCATCACCCTCGGCTCACCAAAGAGGCACACAAAATCCCACGTCCTCCCAATTCCAGAGGCAGCCTCTGTGGCCGCTCACCCTTGCCGTTCCCAGGGCAGCCCAGCCCGGCGGGCTCGGATGTTGGCTCACAACTTTCCCCGCTCTCCGGCGCGGCGGCGGGACACGCGCACGGTGCAGCCGGTCCGCGCGGGGGCCGCGCCCGGGGTGGGCAGCGATGCGGGGCTGGGCTGGGGCACGGCGGGGCTGGGGCACGGCGGGGCTGGGGCACGGCGGGGCTGGGGCACGGCGGGGCTGGGGCACG
>JAWWEU010000125.1:36703929-36716051 GCA_035583155.1 Acropternis orthonyx | reverse complement strand
ATTATTATTATTATTATTATTATTATTATTATTATTATTATTATTATTATTATTATTATTATTATTATTATTATTCCAAAACAGCCATCATAAGAACTGGAAGATTTTTTTCAGCTATTGCAATTCAGACATCACAAGCTGTTGTTTCAGTCTCAGACTTCATTCAGGCTCATAGGATATTCTACTGTAGTAGGACTCAAAATACATTAAAGGATCAAACATAAGAAATACAGACAACACTGAATATTATGAAGGAAATAAAGATGAAACTAACCAAATAGTTTCTTCAAAAGCTTATATAAAATTTTTAACTAAAATCCTCCATTTCAATGAGTTTCACAATAGCGCAAAGGTGGGAAAGTAAAGTATTAATGGCTATCAGATGTAAAAAAAAATGTTACATGTATATAATTAGTCCTAAATTTAAAGAATCCAAGGGGAGGTTTAATTTACTTTTGGGGGGGGAGGGGGCATGTTCTCACACTCTGAATAAAAGACTAGATAATAACTATGAAGAAACTGAGAGCAGAGAAAATTTTAATAAATGTGTGGACATCTCCATGAGCACATGCTTATCCCTTTTATGAATATTTGAGAGTTTCCAGTTTCTGGTGTTAAAATATTTACAAATTCATTGTCTCAAAGTACCCAGCTTACTGTGTGTTTCTAAATGTGATTTTGACTCCAAATAATGAGCACTGCTAGAACTGCAGTACCTTAACTTGAGAGCTGATAGTGCTTAGACAACACTAAAATGTATGTGGGGAAAGCCAATAACATCCTCTGCTGCTGTAATGTGAATCAATAAGTATTCTGTCCTGTCCTTTCACTTCAGAGTTAGAGCTCTTGAACACATGTATCTGGCTTGAACTTTTTTCTAAAAGTGAAACAAGAAGAGCTTCATTTTAGCTACAGCAGACCAGAGTAAACAAGAGGTGAATCAGGCTACAGGCAATAAACCAGTACTTGTTCTTGTGGCTTGGCAAACTAATTTTTTTCTAAAGCTAATACTCTGAAAGAAAAATGTTGTTCTTCGGTAATGTCCAATCTTAACAAATGTAATTTAGAAATTTCTCCACCTCATTATATAGAGAAAACATTTTTTATAACTAGGATACTGATGGCCCTCCACACCTTGGGGGCCTAAATTTAGTCACTTAATACGATATCAAGACTATCATTCCATGGTCAAGGATAAAAAATAGCTTAGAATAGAGCCAAATGGATTTTCAAAAAACATTCATCCTGAAGTTAATGATAAATTTAAGAATAGCTAATGTTAAGAGCTCTTGTACGAAGTGATTAATGAAGTCTGTCAGATAGTAAATCCCCAAATCTCTAAAACTTTCCAGGTACATGCATCTGCAATTTTACACATACTAGAGGAGAGAGAAAAAAAGTAGGAAGAAACTTTCTGCTATAATTATAGATTCTACTCAATGGAAAAAAAAATAAATCTGTGTTTGAGTTGATGCAGAAGCAAATGAATTGGTGAAAAACTAATCAACAACAGCAGAAAAAAATCCCCCCAAAACTTAAAATAAAGGTAAAATACAACCACAGTGAAGAAACTTTTAAAATTTGAAACAGCAAAAACCCTTAAGACATTTTTAAACCAAACTCAAAGAAAGTACTCCATTTCAATGTATATGAGGGCCTTTGCTGAGTCCAAAATTAATTTTCTTTTTCAGTTTTTCCTTTCAGCCATCAGCCTCCTTCTCCTGCCCACCTGTGTTCCCCCACACATATGCTTAGTTGAAGAGTTTTTCACTTACGTCTTTCCCATGCTTTAAATGACCTTGCGTTGACGACATTGGCGCATCATGAATGTATGTATAATATTGGAGCTAATTACTCTCATTCATATTTCTGACCTGAAGAGCATATAATAAGCATATGAAAACATATTATACTAAGCACTTTGCAAGATAGAGTCACTACAGTTTGAACACCTCAGCAATAGGTAGGAATTTTGACATTTCTTCTAAAAATCTTCAGGCTCATTTTCTTAAGGTTTCACACTTGAAGTAAGTGCTTTCCAGTCTTTGGGAAGCCACAAAAGCAGGTTGCATTAGTGGTATTAAACTTAATTTGGTTCAACCTTTTTAAGACCATTTGGCATCCAAAGGTAAGACTGAAGACAGTATCAGCCTATATATATATAGGAGTTAATATGACAAATCAGGCTACTTCACAATGAAATGCCTCTTTTTAGATGATGTTTATGTATAAGAACAAGTTAAATTGTCATCTCTTCGTTCTTTCAGGTCTCATACTATGTCATTCTGCTAGCAGAAAACTTCCTTGCCAAGAGAGCAGGCCCCCTCTGTCATTCACTCTTCTTGTTTCTCAGCAGAGTTAAAAAGCCTGACAGTTTCCATGAATAACAATGACACATACTCTTATATCGTGGACACATACTCTTATATCTTGCAGAGAGGCACAAATTTTATTGATGAAAAAGGGGGGGAAAGCCCTCAGTGTGTTTAGAGTTTTCTGAGCACTGCTTATGTCTGGTTTTGAGTGAAGATGGAACTGCCACTGTGTGTGAGACAATAATCCTGCTTACAGCTGTTACCATGTAATTCTGACCTAGGCCACTGCAACTAAGGACCTGTTTTCACACAAGTCTGTTTTGTAACCAACACCCCATGCATTTGCAAGAAAGATTCTTATGTATCTGTGTTCCAAAAACTTTTAATACACAGTTGTTGACCATGTTTATGCATCTGCATTTAAAAAAGCTACTTAAGCACAATTGTTTGAGCACATTCTTGGAAAATATTCAAAAATCATAAAAAGAGAGGCATGTTTTGGAGGAGATGCTCACAGCATGTAGAAAATGTGCTTTTATTGCTATGAGAGCAATTGGTAGCAATAAACATAATTGCATAAATATAGTTATAGAAGTATATCTATACTACCTAATTTTCAGAAAAATTGCACCTACCTATTTGGTAATACATTTATTTTGTCAGTGCAGAAGACACTGGGAAAAAAAATCCAAGAAAGGAAAGTACCTCACTCAAGCTTACCTAGATTTTGTGATTAATAGTGCAGCACTACGTCAGTTATTGGTCAGCCTGATGTTGGTGAAAATTTTATTCCTAGCACAAGCTAATTCAAATTTCAATCTGAAAATTTCCTTTGGTCTCTTGAGGCTCTGGGAAAATTAGTTCACCCATATCCAACACTAAATGTTTCTATAAAACAAAAGGGAAGCCATCTGCGTACAGACCTGTATTTAGAAGCACTTTTTCTTATTGGCATGAGTGATTTGGTATTTTGTTTTTCCTTCAGCTCGATTCTTGAACTTCTGACTGTATTCAATCAAGCTGACTGAGAAATATACTTATGTCCTCAGGGGGTATACACTATTTCAAATTATAATTTAGATATACATTCCCCCTTTTTTTAATAAATCTATCTTCACTGTGTAAAATTCAGCACTTGTAGAGGCTGGTCAAGCATCAGTCTTTGGGAAAAATGCTGCCGAAGACTATGTTAGATCTTGGCACAAAAAGAGGTATATGCAAATGGCATTTTGAGAGTCATCATCAATAAAGGAGCAGTTTAGAATATTATATAGGAAAAGATAGAATACCTTGAGGGCTAAAATAATAAAAGAGAAACTGACTTTAGTATAGTGTGGGACAAGATCATACATAAAAATTCTAGGGAAAAAAAACCCCAAACTTGAAAACTGTGAATGAAATTTTGGCTACTAGACTAAAATTTCATCAAGTATTAGAGGAAAACAACTTAATCTTTTTAAGGGGATCTTTTTTACTTTACAATTAGGAAAATACATTGTGGCTCTGTGCAGCAGCAGAAACCTCACTTAAGAGATGAAGGGGTCCCTTCCAGCCTGACGGCCTTGGCTGATTTGTTGGATCTCTTTGACTAATGCTACTCCTACCTCTGTCTGAAACTCTCAAAATTCTGTATTGCCCTTCTACGCAAGAGCCAGAAGAATTGTCTTACCTAGTTTTCCAATTGTTTACTTCTTTCAAGGATTAGTATTTAAAAACTGGATCCTTTTGAAAATGCTTACATTTCAAAGTGCTGGTGGCTTAGTCACTTTGAGAAATCAGCTACTAAACAAAAAGAACAGAAGACGAAGCAGACAGAGCACAGAAAATAAGTATTGTTTCTGCTCAACTAAAACCCTACTGAAACCAATCTGGAGTAGGGTCAGAGTGCCTTTTAAGGGAAGGAATAAAGCTGCATCTAAGGATTGGGTCACCCACTATGTAATGAGTCACACAAGCCTAGTATTTCTTCTCCAGTTGACTCAGACCAAAGGTTCAAAATCAAAAGACAAAATAGGTCTTTATATTTTGTTTATTTGTGAAGCAGGAAAGCTGTAACAGAGCCCGAGTAGTTTTGATCAGTGTCACTGTATAAGGACATTGATGATAAGTTGAAAAGCGTCAGAGTTCCTCGATATATGAGGAATATGACATCATGATAAATTCCAACATATGAAAATTCTGCATTTGGTAGTAATTCACCCCATGAAGTTCCTGGCTTAATAAGATCTCAAATATTCATTTTTTTCATGGCTGGAATGTCATGTATTTTGCATGGCCAAAGCTCCACTCATGTTCAGCAAAATGTTACTTGCCAGTAAGTTTCAGAAAATTACCTATCAGCCTCCCTTATAAATAGGGAAAATAGACTGCACACATTTATTTTATTAATATGGCATAGGCACATTGCTTACAATTCTGAAAAATTGAACTTCATAAAGTGACTCATGCATGAGTTGCCAATATTTTGGACCAGGATAATCTGTTTCTAAATATCGCAACCCTGGTCAGGCTTGACTAGTAATCCTTGATTAGTCCACACCCATCAATCTGTATCAGATAGAAGGACTGATGAATCTTTTCAATATACACAAAGCATGTCCTAAAACTAATAACTGCCATTCCAGCTACCTTTGTCTAAAATCCAGTGACCCTAACAGAGTGAACTCTGCTATGTCCTTATTTGAGGGAATACTAGGAGATAAGTAATATGTGACATGTCAGTATATACAACCATTTGGTTGTATTTCAAACTGCACTGAGGTTATTTTTAAAAGATATTTTTCTTATGAACATGGGAGGATTTAACCCCTTTGTGGAAGACCTCAACAGAATTTAGAAGCTGAGGCTAAGAATTGACACAGTAAAAAACACGAAATGGTATATAACAACTTTCAAGATGGAAACAACAAAAAGCTTCACCAAAGAAGACCAAAATTCTGCAGTTTTGATCTGCGCACTGAGACGATTCAGTAAGAAAGTTCATTTTTATGACTGACAGAAGTTCATAAGCATAGGAAAATGATGATGAGGTTAAAGAACTTCAGAAAGTTACAGTTGTTTTATGAATGGGAATGTACTAAAACAACTTCCTCACTGAGAATTTAAACGATTTCTTTTTTGGTCGTGTTTGTATTTCTAAATAAAGTCTTGAAAATGCATTAACTTGCAAACTTTACTTTTGATACCTTAACAATGTTTCTACTCTTTACAATTATTTCTCAATAAAACATCATGTGCTTTTAAAATGTCTTATGACTGTCTGAAGTTATGCTACAAATAGGTAGTGTAGAGATAGTAATATAAAGACATGTAAGTTTACTATTCAAGTAGTATGATGAGTGTCAACACTGCAGTTGCAGTTACAGTTGGTAGCTCCATGGTGGAGCCAAAAGCATGAGCTTTACACTTACTGCTGCGAGAGAATCAGAAACATAATGTAAGTGTGACAGCATGCAGCTTCCTACAGAATCACTTTGTTCCATCATATCCTACAGAACAGTTATTTCTTAAACTAAGCTGCAACTGAAGTGTGTCAGGAAGTCTATTTCATTAACTGAAATAGCTAGTTGTTTTTAGAGTGCCAGTCATCAAGTTTCATTGCTGCTGAGTGTAGATTATATCATGAGTATACCACAGCAAGGGGGAAATTTCCATTTCAGAAAGGAAATCATATAAACGAAGCCATTCCACAAAGATATCAGACTATAATCAACTGTCCTGGGGACAATCAGCATCTTTGATTTTAGCTAAATACTTTCATATGCCAATAAAATGTACCATTTACTGTAAAGCATCCTGATTGAAATGAAGTGCATAAGTAATTTGTTTGCTAAAGAATCATTCCAAAATTAGCTTCATAAAGCAATGAGTATCCTTTGTTATTCACAAGCATATTTTAAAATACAGTCATACACATCAGTTTTTAGTGAAGCCTTAATCTCATTTCCAAAACTGAAAGTTGTTTGTTCTTTGAAATTGTTAATTTTTAAGTATTATAAACTTTAATGTTCAGATATACATTAAAATAATATGAGCAAAAATAATGATGTAAAATAAAAACAATTCTAGGTTATTTTATACTAGCTATGTACAGTTCTTTCATTAAAAAAAGGCATCAAAACTGACATCATGAATGAAGCTTGAAGTTACTCCTCATGTCTAGTCAGGATTGATAACTCTTAGAAGAAGAATGGGTGCTTCCTAATGCATTTCTTCTTGTCTTATTGGGGATACCCAAAAGAAAAAGCACTACCAATTGCAAATTCACTACATTGCTTGTGAATTTGTGAAATCAGAGTTCAGATGTCAAGTTATGACTCTGGATGAACCACTGAGTGTCATGGACAGTCAGGCTTATTTGTTGCAGGCATTGGATGATGGTCTCCTAAACCAATTAAAAGCTATACATTTGTGAGAGAGGGCTTCTTGTTGCATGAGGCAGTACAATTCTATGGCTTTGTGAACCTTCACTTTGAAAATTTCTAAAAATTATGTTATCAGAACTCACTTAGGTCTGATAACACTGGGTTACTTCTTGTTCTGTAGCAAGCAAAGAGCACCCTGGGTGGAGTAGCCCAGCTATCAGTTCCTTGTTACAGCAGGAGAACATTCCTTGGACAGTGCCCAAGTTTTGCCTGGCTGACGTAAACAATTAGCAGCATCCTCTCTCAGGTTTCTTAGACAGTGTCCTCACTGGTAATTAACACTCTAGGGATTACATCTATTCCTCATTTAAGAGTGATAACAGGGTGTCACTTCTGCAACTTTCTGGAGATAGAATTTTCAGGCCTGTGCCCTTTAAGGATACTTACAAAAGCAGATGAGCTACGAAAATGGGTTAAGTGTTCATTTGTATGTATGACAGTCATTTAGTATACTAGCAATTAGTGAGAATATAAAATTTTAGGTTGCATATGCAACTGGCATGCACATCCTGTACTCATTGTGGAAATGGTACTTCCTATTCAGTGGTAGATACAGAACGCTAACATTTTTATACATAGCTGTTTGCCTATTGTACTTAATCCATCTCCATTCATTTAGACCATTCATTTAAACCATTCATTTAAACATGAGGGAACACTAGCTGTTGAAATATACATTGCGAGTTCATAGTGAATTTCCATTTGTCTTAGTGTTAGAGGTTAAGTAAGCTCTGAAGTAAGATCAATCCTGAGAAGTACTGTTTGAACTAAAATATACCTTTCTAATTTGTAAGCTCTTCAGTTAAGAAATGTATCTACTTAACAGCATTTTTGAGATGGAAGACGAAGAACTGGAAGCATTACTACACAGGTGAGAGTAAAGGCTCTTGGTAGTAAGTACAACATACTGTTGCCTGGAACAAAAGTAAAAATGCAACACTAAATCACATGTAATTATAAAATTGTATGATGCCTCTAATGACATAATTTGCCATCAGAGACCTACTTCAATAGAAGAAGATTTCAGGATACTAGCAAAGTCTTTATTACAGCACAGTTTGTTATTGTGAGTGCTACTGACATACTACTATTTGCACAGCTGGTGTAAAGTTGAAGATCTGCTTTTGCAAAATAGTGTACCACATCCCCATAAAGAAGGAGATGAGAACAGGCTGCACTTCCACTGATTATGATAATGAACTAATGATCTCAGAGACCAGCTGGACATCAAGGAGTCTGTTGCATTAGGGACAGGGAGAAAAGGGTACTGAGATGAAAACTGTCATGCAAACACCTATTCAGCATATTGCAAAGAAATTCAGCTGAGCTGACAAGGAATATAAAACTGCTTATATAACCAATGCCAGTTGTTTTTCTAAGGAAAAGAATTCTTATGACTCATGTGAAAAGCAAAGGAATTGCCTGAAATCTGGGGGAACAAGTCAGATTAGTGAAATGCTAAAAATTTACCAATATGCTGCTAACCAAGATGAAGGTGGCAAAAAAAAAAAAAAATTAAAAAAAGAGGTAGTAACTCTGTACATGAAAAAGCTGCAGCTAAGTCAAATACTGATAATGCAGAACGGTAACACATGAATTGCTAAAGACAGGTATTTTAAAAACATATTTAGGAAACTGGTAGTTAGGAAAGGTCATACAAATATTTGTAAACAGTTATTTAAAACAATGTTACCACGATAAGGTAGTTCTTAACTGTTTTTCCAACATGCATAAAGAAAACTTGGATTTTGGGCAATACAGTTTTATTAAAGCATGTAAAATACCAAAAAAAGGATAACTAGAGCAATGCTAAATAAAGAATATAACTAGCAAGCTCAAAAGACATTTCTTTTAACTGCAATTTTATTTTAATTTGGACATCATTATGTTGACTAAAATTTAATAATAACAGAAGTGGATATTGTTTTGGACCCTACAGACCAATAGCAATAAATCAGGTGCCCACCTATTTCTCTGCAAGGAAAAAGAATATAGTCCTAGACATCAAGAATGGTGTTAGTACATAGGTTTCCAAAGGAGTGATTTTGCCCAAAATAAAGGCCATCATAAGTCAAAGAGATTAGAAAACATTATTTAAAGAGAAAGATATCAAAAGAAATTTGGAAACTCTTTTAAAATAAGATGGCCATTAGAGTGCCAGAATTGTGCAGTAACAATTCTGTTACCCTGGTGAGAATGACATCAAAAAGGATGTCCTTTCATGGTTCAGCACAATGTGAGGACAGTACTTAACAGTATAAGAAAACAGCAAGAAGGAAATAGAAAATAAATCAATATTTGCAGGAGATATATACATATAATAATAAAGGAAGTTAAAGGCATGCTGAAAAATGCATGGTAGAAAGGGTTTAACTAATCTTAGCAAGAAGATTTAAACATTACTAGGTCAAATGCGGTGGTGAGTGATTAGGTGCATCTTCTGATGGACATGGCAAACTAACTTCTTATTTCCCCTCTGCCCCCACCAGTAGTGCTGGTAATTCATGCAGTGCCTAAGTATCTTCACAGGGAGAAAACACCTAAAAAAAGACAAGATTAAGAAACAGGTACCTAAAGTCTAAATTCACAGGAACTCATATGAGAAAGTGCATGCAATTTAAACCATTAGTGGGATTAAGCCTTGTCATGCTTTATTAATAGACTGGGTTGACCCACCTGCTTTTTTTTCTGGAATACCTACTTTATCCAGGAATATTTTTTGGATTCGGTACAGGGTATTTTGGGAAAAGAAAAGTAGCTGTTACTATAGAGGTCAGGCTAAATGTTCCAATAATACCTGCATTCAGTGAAACTTTAAATAATATCATTGCAATAACCTCTTCTCATGTCTTACTTATTAGAGGAGATAAATCCCTGACTGAATGCCCTGGGTCTGCTTCATATTGTTAATCACCTTGTAATTTCCCTTAGAGAATATATTGGCTAAATTGCCTCAGTCTCAAAATATTTCTTTCCCTCTTTTACATCTCTGTGAAGCATCTGTAGCTTTTATCTGTGCTGGGAAAATAAAATAACTTTACTTCTTTTAATATTTCAGTGTTCCAGACATCTTTCAGTTTTCTCAAATCTGAAATAGCAGAGAGATTCTTTGGAGAGAAACTCCAAATTTGCAGAAGAGTTTTAAAACCCTTCCTTCCTAGTAACTTGGAAACTGCTTTCCAGAAATTTTCAATTCCCTCCAATTCTTTTTCTTTCTAATAAAGATATAATAACACTTCAGAAAACATTACCTATATGGAAAATAACTTAATAGAAAAAGGAAATTTCCTTTTCCTTAAATACCTTTCTAGACCAAGTGCCTCAGCAACCTTTCTAATTTGACCAGCTGGAATGAAAAAGAAAAAAAGGATTATTTTCACGCAGTTTTATCTATGCTGTTGAATACAGAAAAAGGCAGAACACCAAATAATATTAAAAACAAATCACAGCCTGTGTCTAAAACATGGCATTTCTCTCTGGAAGACCATGTCACGAGCTGGTAATGTTGAAACTAAATTAAAGGACAATTCTTGGTAAGAAAATCTAAGGCAGAAATTATATACTTTGCTGATAACCCTGGTGTGAAGCTGGGACAAACAGTCCCAATTTAAGAAGGCCATGATGATGGGGGAATCTAATGGTTCACCTGCATTAATATATTTTGAACTTCAAAGCACATGCTTTGATGCTCTTTCCCAATGTGGGAACTGTACCAAGAATTTATATGTGATTGACGCAGAAAAGAAATTAAAGGAGAAATTACAACAATAGTAAATGTAATAATAACTCTTTCTTATTAGAAATTTACTATAATAAATTTATGTGTAAAACCAATGTCCAGAGTTGATTGGGACTCTTAGGATCTCTGACCACTAAGGATACCCCCAGGAAAGATCACATTACATCAAAGTGCATCCAAAATGCCTTTCTACTGCCAGAGTGGTGAAAAAAGCTGTGGTATCAGTCTTACTGGCATTCTCTTTGTCAGTAAAACAGAAGACTAACATATAAAATTGTGTAAAGCATATACAAATGTATTTTAGTTACTACTTTATGCAATATATAAAATGTCTTTCTATCTAGTGCTTCAAGGCACAAAACATTTGTTTGATTTTTTTTCTTTGGACTTCATTCAAATTTAAACTCTCCTTCAGGGCTATAAGATGAGCTGCCCAGAAGAAGATCAATGGAGCTTGAAATATACCAGGTGCTGAATGGATTCACTCCCTTGCCAGTAGCTGTAGCATGAAGCAAACTTGCCTTTATTGGCTTCTAAGGCAGTGAATCTGCCCTAGTTTTTCAACACAGTCTCAGGCATGCTGCTGATCATTTAGGTTTAAGCTTATTGGAAGTTCTAAATGCCTCTTACTGCAGCTACCTGTAGCTTTTCAAAAAGATGCAACTGGCAAGTCGACTCAGAAATCTGACTCAAAGTTAATCTCAATAAATTACATTTAATCTGCCTACTGTTTGATACAAAAGTTCTTTGTAAAAAACATATCCAGTGGCTTTGAAGCACAATGTGGATGCACGATTGATAAATATCAGCAGTTGCTTGCAAAAAACATTGATTTTCTGTACATAATAAAGCATTTAAACATTTAGAATATATTACTATTTTATATGATCTTAGAAAATAAGGTAATACAGCTTTAGCATTTCAGCAAAGAAATTTAGTCCCTGGCTGTTAAGTATTTCAGGTTTTGTCCTTTCTCAAAGTACTCTAGAGAGTGGTAATTATATTTCTTTGTGAGTGAGACAGATAAACTAGATACTGTAAAATGCACCCAGTTACTCTATTTTACATATATGGAACTTTAAAATTTATGTAGAGAGTCATACTTTCAAAGGGTTGTTCCTGTTTGCCTATATATATGTACAGTCCATCTCAATATGAAGCGAAAACTTCTCTAAAATTACCTAAAACATGATTGTATTTGCTCTCAGTGGAAAACCAAGCAAATTCAAACATTCCCAGCAACTAAATTTTTAAATACACCTACTCATTTATCTGGAATTTATTATTTCAGGTATTTATTATTCTGGAATAACAATACAAAGGATAACCAACATAAATAGTTGCAATTTAAAAACTGCAGACCTGACCTAAATTGCTTTGTGATTTGCTGTTAGAAGTGTTGATTTCAAAAATATTTGGTGTAGATGTGTATAGCTTAATATATGATGATACATGTACGTAACTTTCAGGATTGATAGGATTATTCCTAAGAGCATGCTTTAATTATAACTAAATATAATAAAATATATCCATAAACTATATGGATTCTTCCAGAGAACTGAGAAGCTGTTGCCGTAAGTCTTAATGTAGCTGTAGATTTTTATATAGTTTTATAGTCTTATAGTCTTTTGCATTTGAAAATAG
>JAWWEU010000125.1:36603583-36703829 GCA_035583155.1 Acropternis orthonyx | reverse complement strand
TTATAAAATTGTAGAATGCTGTATGCCTGGCGCGTGCGTCATTGTACTCTGATTGCTGAAAGCTTTTAGCCGAACTTTCAGTAAAAGACCTTTTTCTGCCTTCACCCTGTCGTGGATGTTTTCTTCCTTGGATTTACGGCAACAAAGCAAAGAAAAGCAAAAGGAAGATACCACACCAGCAAAATAACAGATCAAATTGGTCCAATACCAAAAGATTCTTGCAGAGTCCAGGCTAACATTTAGAAAAGAAAGTCTTTAGTATTTAGGAGTCACCGGCTCAACAAATTTTGATCAAGTTTGAACTTCTTTACTTACTTTAGTTTTACTGGTCAAATTTATATTCCTTTAATTCTGTGACTTTATGTGGCAGTGCACTACTGGGCCTAAGGGAGCATCTGAAACATAAAACTGGTAAAGACCAGATAGGTTTCGGAAGCAAGCTTAGTCCATCTTACTGACAGGGGTCATTTTCATTAATATCATATCTTAAGAACTATGTCCTTAGACTGGCACAGAGCTCTGCACATTAGCTTTTCTCATGAACCCTAGGATTGAAAGTTGCTTACAAAAAGGATAAAAGCATGACACATGGTTATAAAAAGGCATACTGCATGTATTAAGATTGATCTTTTACTTCAGTGCACATACTTCTAAAACATTCCTGTTCCTTCAGGCTGAAGGTGAGGAAGAATTATATCTTGAAATCAAAATTCACAATTAAGCTATTTTTCAAATATTTCTAGAACAGCTCCCTCTGGTGAGTAATGATTATCAAGAAGAATATATTAAAAAATAGACCCCATCAACTCTCACTGTTCTGCTTTTGTGTTGCAATTACTCTGGTAAATAGAAATATGTATGTCTGAAAAATACTGCTGCTTCACAGCTATTTGGCTCCAAAGTAATACTCACATCTTATAGGTGCTAGGACTCAGTCAAAGGCATTAGCTGGTCCAAGCATACGTCAATCTCCCACATCTACAGACTACACCACATTTTATGATTCACTTAATGCATATTTTCTTGCAAATAAAAATGTAATTTCCCCATCAGATTCAACCTAACAAAGGAAAATATTGAAATCCAGATTTTTAAAAATTAAAGCATGGTATATTAAACCAGTGCATATCACATTCTAAGGAGGTAAAGAGAGCCTACGCTATTAGTTCTTAAGAGGTATCTAGCTATGCTGTAGTAATTTAGTTCCTTTGTTTACTTAAGCTTACCCTAAGAGTCCTCACTGTGGTCTTTGCTACTGTAGTAGTCTATATTGTACAAAACTTCTAAATGGTGACAACTACCTTCTATCCCTCTTTCTTGCTTAGAAATGGCACAGATGGCTGAGAACAGGAAACACATTTCTCCTTCATCTCTTACCTAGCTCCTTCCCATGAGCACACTCTTCACAGACTGACGATTTTCCTGTTGTGAATTCCAAGCTTTATAATTACTTTTCTTGTGCCAATTAATCTGTAAAAAACAAGCACACACTATGAGTTGTTTGACCTTTCCAGAACTCAAAATTATTTCTACATCAAGAATGAAAAATTATTCTGGTCAACTACGTGAATACAACTTTCAGAAGAAAGTAAAACAGAGAGCTCCAATTTACATGAAAATTCTGAATGTTACTGCAACTAGATATAGTGTCATCAGAGCTTTTTTAGTCTGTTGTTAACTGCTGCTGAGGAAGCATCAGACTTGTTCCACTGTCACCTAGGGCAGCACTAAAAGGCACAGAAAACATAACTGGGAAAAAATGGCTGAGAGTTTTATGCAGTGTAATACCTATATCAATCATAAGGAGCAATTTCCTTTATCAAATTGTGATCGCCTGTTGTAGAGACCATGAGAAAATAATGACGAATAAACTGAATGAACCCTGAAGACTTGGAGGAGCACCAACAGAAAATTACAGATCAGCACTAGGATGTGCAGTCACACTGACTGTCAGACACCACACCTGAAGGGGTGTTCTGTCTTAGGGGACTTCTTTATCCCCCATAGATCTCCAGGTGAACTGGACATTTGTGCTAATTGGAGTATCCTTTTTCACAGGCACTTACCTTGCTGATAGAGGTTTGCTAGTCTGTGAAAGCAGTCACAGCGTGCAAGACCAAATGCCCAATCCTGTTATATCCTTGTCATACATTGTCCTATGGCAACATACAGATCCACTCTATCCCTTGTGAGAAGATGACCCAGAGCACTGTGTGAAGTTTTCTAAAAAAGCAAATGTCATAGTTTTATAAAGTGGCAGAATGACTTTTTCTGTTTACTCCTCTTTTGGACTGTTTGAAATTTTTTGAACAGTGTACATTGAAATTCTGATTTCTTAGAAAGCATCTATTGTAATGTGGATATCTTTATCTGCCACAGCCTCATAATCTCATTCCTGAATAATAATAGTCAACTGAGAAGTCATATAAAGTTCAAATATTTTCCTTTTATTACTTAATATTGTGTACTATTATTTTCATCAGCCATTTGGTCACCCAGTCACTCAGTGGTTTTATTGTCCCTCTATAATTACTCATGATTAATCCTTTTCTTTTCTAAGCTCCTGTAATTTTGGCTTAACAGCAAACCAATTGTACTCTTTTATTTGAGTCCCTTTACAGAGTATTTAAGAATACATGAATCATGACAGGTTCAAACAGATATTCTAGTGGGACTTCAGTGTTGACCTCTTTCCACAGAAAACCCACTATTTATTTCTGCCTAGTAAATAGATATTTTAATAACTAAGAACACATAAATAGCACAAGGGTTTACAGCAGTTAAACACTTACTATGGCAAGAAACTATCACCATATTTCTCAAGGTTTTCACACAATTATCAGTGAGTTATACTTTTAAGTGTTACTCATAACATGTATCTCTGTAGGCTGTACTTCTCTTTATTTGTATCTTTTATATTTCAGAATAAAAAGCAATCCTAAACAGCCTCCAAGGAAGGAACTAGTGTTTTGCTTCCATGATTGTCAGAAATATAATAATCACAATTCACATTAGTTATTTTTACTGACTGTGACAAACAGTTAAGTACAATTGGCTATATGTCCAGAAAATACCTACTTGTTTAACTTGCATAAATACTCCAATCCAATTACTTCATCTGGTTGCTGTTGTGGGATGAAATGCCAAATTAGCTCAACAGGCATGTGATTAAAGATGTATATTTGGCTTTTAGGCCCACAACAGGAACCAAATGAAGTAATTGGGATTATTAATGTAAATTAAGTATTACACTGTAGTGGCACTGTTAAGGTGAGTAAAGATTAATGAACTGTTTTTAAAACCAGGAGCAGAATAAGTTTTACCATTTAAGCTTTAGCTTAGCTTTAACAGGAAGAAAATTTTTGAAAAGGAAATATAAAAATGAATTATGCTGGACACCGAAAGCAGATATTTCTATGTGAAAATTGACACATTTGTTTTATTTTGTTTACAGAAGAGTGACAGAAATCACAGAGAAATACAATAAGATGGTAGAAAATGAATGATGAGCAAGAGCACAGCATGCCGATGCTAAGAGAAATGTCTCATTCCCTCTAACATTATAGCTAGAAGCCCTCCTTTTTCTGTATTTTTATATTTGTAGGGAATGTTGCTATTTCAAGAATTATTGAGAAGTTTTTCCTTAGCTCTGACCCTGCAAAATAGGTCAGGGCATTTTGAATTCTCAAATCTTTCTGTATGTGAAAACCTAGAATAGACCAATTTGTTCCAGTTTTTGTCTGTTTAATTTCTTCTACCGCACTTAACTCTTGTTACAAGGTCTTGTAAAACTTGTACTGGGAAAACAATGGCAAAATATATTTGAATACACCCAGGTTTTTTGATCTTGAACCTAGGTGTTAGAGCAATTATTTCACTAGACTAGAGACATCCATGTGAGAAATATTTCTCATTTCTCATAATTGTGTGATAAGGATGCTAAGCATTAAAACCTTCCTACAGTTTTCCAAATGCATTTCTCACCTGAATGCTGAAGCAATTTTTGAAAACGGTGATGATAACTTGTTGGTCCCCTGACATTGATAGTACTGTTTGAATGGCAACTTTTGAATCAAGAACTTCTATAATCAAGTACTTTTTATAAACCATCTTTAATATCAATTCTTCCAATAATGGATGTTTTCAGACTAGACATGTTCACCCATAAACAAGAAAAAAAAAATCCTACTCTTGCTGTTACATGAAATTAATGGAATATTATTCATTTAAAGCAGTTACTGATTTATTCTGCTTTGCAGCAAATCACTTGGGAATGTTTGCTGCCTTTAATTTTCCAGGGTTTTCTCTTCTACAATCAAATTGGTAACCAAGTTTCTTGTTAGGCAGAATTACAATTAAACTGGAGTTCATGGGCAGTTAGGCAGAGCTGCCCTAAGCCTTTGTTTCTGCTGGGGTCTGCTGCTTGCTAATAAGATGCTACCATAGGACAGGAGTGCCTAAGGCTTCTGATATGACACAAGTGAGAATTATTGGGGCTACAAAGCTCACTGAGCATCCAAACACTGTGCTTTATGAGCATATTTGAATCTCAACCATGTAGTTTTATTCTTTTGACTGTTTCTTGTTATGCAGCTATACTAAAATATCACCAATGCCAAAATCTTCCTTGATATGGATCATAAAGCACCCATACTTGTCTTTCTGTATTATAACATTGTCAGCATTTCTGAAGACAAAGCTTGTTTTTTCTCTCTCACAATGATCCTATAAATTCTTTGTAATTCACTGTAAACACTTGAGTAGCCCTTAATGACTAACACTGACTAGTACATACAGCAGCTTTAAGATCTGTCACCAGTTTTACAAGAGACCATTTTTCTAAGTGGACCCATGCTGGTTGCATTTGTTGGAGGGGCAGGATTATAGCATGCATACGTTACATAGTAACACTGCCCGAGTGTGGCATCAAGGGTGTTTTGATGTAGAAGTACATCAAATTGAAAGAAAGGCCTCAAAGTATTCACTCCTCTTTGCAGAATTCTCACAGAAAAGTGGGTTTTGGTGGTTTGTTTGTTTTGGTTTTTTGTTTGTTGGGGGGTTGTTGTTGTTAGGTTTTTTTCATATAAAGCATGCATTTATGCTGTATAGCAAATCAGAATGACATGATACAATTTCCATTTCTTCCCTGTTCAATAGTGTCATGCTATTCCCCAAACTTCAACTATTAATTCTAGAATTATAGGTCAAAAAGGAAGACTGCTTTTTCTGCACAACTACAGGAATATCTTTTTTGTGCAGTCTTGGAGATCTGGACTACAAGGATAAGATGCTGAAGACCTTTCTTCACCTGAGGCATTAGGAAAAATTCCCAGAGTGACTGCAACTGCAGAGCTGCATTCATTGAGATACAGCAGAAACCTTTAACATGACACAGTCTGTTTCCTTCTATGGATTACTAAAAGTAGTTTACTGATTACATGGATAGACAATTCATAGCTAGTACTTCAGTTGAGCGTTTCATTTGCAATGCCATTTTTAGAAGTGCCATGGGTATGTTTGCCAATTCAGAGAAGGAATACTAGAGTTTTGCACATATCTAGTGTGTAGCAAATGCACAGGTTCAGCAAAACAGAGACATACCTTAGTAATTTGGGAAAATGTTGTTTCCATTTATCTTAAATCCTTGTCATGTGAAATTACAAAATACACCTGAAACATGTGACAAAAGTCTAAATTAAAGCACAATTTCTAGCTCGTATTTCTCCTCATAAAAGCAATTTGCTATCTTGCAGTTTGGGGGGAAAGGGGAGCTTTTGGGTCTTGTGTAACCTAGTAACCAGTAAGTTTTGCAATATTCTCCATTATTCTCTGTAGGCAACTTTATTTCACTCTACTTCACTCTTACAGAACTCCACAGTTCCTCTGGGGGCTACCTCTAATTCTGCTCTTCGGTGAAATTTGCTTTAATCTGTAAACTTCTCTTAGAATCACAAAAGATGCTGAGTCAGAAGGGATCTATCAGGATCATTGAGTCCAACTCTTGGCCCTGCACAGGACACTCCAATAATCGCATCAAGGGCTTGAAAAGGTTGCCTTGATGTAAGATTCTTCAGTGTATGGAAGATTTTTCTTCTTCCCTATTTAAAAATATTTTTCTTTTAATTCCTTATCTGTGGACTAGATTTCCCATGGGTGTTTTGAAATTAATATTCCCAAAGTAATTCTGGGATGCATTTTAATAGTAAGTACAGTTCACTGTATATTAATACATCAGAAGTTTGATTGATCTGGTTTTGGGTCAGAAGAAAGGCTGAATTAAACTCATGAATGTATATCTTGTTTCAAGAGTGGTCAATAAAACTATAAATGAAAACGTAATCCACAGTGGATAAATGTCAGATGGTATATAATTTAAAGTATAGGTTTATTATATCATATATGACTGCTACACAAAGCAACTCATTGCAGAACTTACAAAAAGAGAGAAAAATCAACCTGATTTAGTTCTGGGTCAAGGGCAGAATTTAGTTCAAAACACCCTTAATCAAATAATGACTTTGTGGCAGTAACCTATATCCTTATAGAAATAAGAGATACAGTATTAACTATTCATAATACTGTTGCTTGCCTTCAATTAGCAGTGGTATATAAAAATGTGAAGCTTGTTAAAAAAGAAATGAAAAAGATCAGCTGACAGGGTAAAATGCATCATGGAAAATAGGTAAAGAAACCACACTAGCCAATCTGAATAAAAACAACCTTACAGTAAAAGTCCATCTAAAAGGCTCCATCTCTGAAAAAAGGGCCATTTTATTTACAGGACATACCATAATTAAATGAAAGAGGGGGAGCTTAGAGCAAAACTAAGTCAAAGATGGGGAGGTTATGAGTAAATCAGGCCACGAGAATCATTCCCATTCATAACATAAAAATGAAACCATTAACAATGCAGGACAAATAAAAGATTTGAGGAATGTCTTAGTGAGAACTCCCAGGCTATGAATAATTTTAATGATGTATCATAAGCATGGAATCTGCCCAATAGTTTACGGCTTCGCAATCCTGTGCCAAAGATCTGTGATTTCGGGGTGAATAGATCCTGCAGGTACAAAAAGGAGTGCTATGGGAAGAAAAAGCCATCAGAGAAAATTTGAGGATTCCAATGCCTTGATGTTCATAGCAGAGAAGCTGAGGAAAGCTTGTACCACAAACCATTCTTTACAGGGGATAAGTCTGAGAAATTGTTTCAGTCAGACATGCTAATAAATCATTTTCAATAAGAGATCAATGAATTGAATAGTAATAAATCACACAGATCATGTGATATTTGCTCAATATTTCAGTGTGAAATTGCCAACATGTTAAGTATATTACTTATACTTTCAATCAGCTTTACTGCCAGAGGAAAGGAAGATCACTGGCTGAATTTCAGCTTCCTAGAGGAATCTAGGTTATTGTGCAACAGTGCACAAAGAAAATTGATAAATTCTGTTACAAAGATTTAAATTAGGCATTAAAAAAACTCTAGACATCAAACAAAGGCTGATGAATGGCTTCTATATAAAAATACATAGGCAGTTATATATTAGCTATATATTAACTGTGTTTAGCTATATATTAGCTTTGTATTAGCTATATATTAAACCTTGAAAAGGGGATCACTTGGAGAGATTCTGATAGAATGCTATGGGCTTATGAAGGCTTGGAATTAAGTGGAAAAACATTCTATTCACTTTTTCCTGCCAAAGCACCTGAACTAGGTGATGCCCTTAAACTATCAAGCAACAGATCTAAAACAAGTGAAAAAAAAATAACAATTGTAAATTACATAATTTCATCATGGCATTTATCAGTAGCCAAAATAGGTTAAGAAGTAATTAAAGAAGTAATAAAAGAACACCCATCAAAAGTGTATATGATGTGGGATAGAATAACCTAATAAAAGATGAATTATTGATTTTTGGAGGAAATACTGAAGGATCATGCATCTACTCTACCTATATGTTCAGTATGTTTTCCCTAGGCACCTATGACTGGCCATGGTCAGAGATGGGATTCAGCAGTGATGGACTATTGCTCTGACCACTAGGATCATCCCAATGCAACTGTGATTGCTTTGGTTCTAATGCTACAGCATTTTAGCAGAAGATGGGCTTTCCTTTTGCAGGGGACAGTGTTAGTTAGCTTTTTTAAAAATGACACCTAGTATGCACATCATTTAAATTTAGATGTTTACATTCATTTTATCATGTTACTCATTAAAGCCTAGAGTAGTGCAAACAAATTGGGCAAAATCTGAGGGAGAGATTAAATAACATTCAGACAAGGTACAGGGTACATGGCAGAGCTACCCCATAGTATCATGCAGATATGAATTTGGACATGATAATCATTATTTGTTTTGACACTTGCCAGTGCCATGCCTGACTCTTACTGACTTAGAAGGCTAGCTTTTTGTAGTTTTTACTCCCATAATGTATTCTCCTGATGTTCCTTTGCCTTTAGTCTTGGTGTTATATATTTGAGTATTATAATCACAGAACATTCAAACAGTATATAAAAATACACTGAAATATTATATGACAGTGTGTTTGTGACTATCAAAATTTACTTTTAAGTAAGTGTTATGAATTCTTTCTTTAAAAATATTGCTCCTGACATTTACATGTAAGAGCCTTGGTTGTCGCTTCAGAAATACTTTCTGAAGAAAAAAAAAAAAAAAGAGACTGAAAAGAAATATATGTCCTGTTACCACATCTACTCTATACGACATCTATAGTTAAAGTTGCAACCAACACTTCTAATACTTACTTGAGTCCTTTCCTTTAAAGGGGAAAGAATTATTTTTTTGTTTAGGTTGCAAAGCTGCAGAACTTTTTTCTCTTTAAACTGCTTAAGTTCTTTGTAGTGGCAGACACACATTCAAGCAGGTTTTAAAAATGTACGGTAGATTATAAAACCTTTTTTTGTGTGAGACATTTTGTCTGAATGCCATGACACCGCACTGAAAATCACGTACCTTCTAAAAGTGTCGCAATGCAAATGTATTACCTCTGCAATGGAGACTGCTGCCCTTTAAGAAAACAGTTTTCTTCCTTTTGATAATATTTTGAGATATGTCCTGCTGCTGATCCTTTCAGAGCGCTGCTTTATCTTGCTTTCTTGATGACCTCCCGTAGAGGTAGGCTCCCTACCCATCAAATCATGCAGTGTGGAGCACATCAGGCTCTCCAGAGTTCCTTAAATATTTGGTTGAAGGTCAGCCCTGCCATCCAGGAGAGAACAAACACATAGTTTTATTCTTTGCTACACTAGAAGAAACTTGGATTAAAAAAAATACTCAAAAAGACATAGGAACCACTTTCCCAGTATGATGCTTTCAATTTGTAACCCTACAACCCTATAACTTGTGCAATTAGAGGCTTGCCAACAGTAACAGCTGAATACTCAGATGTGCATATTTCACTTATTTTGCAAATCAGAAGAACACAAAGATGCAGGCAAGTCATGTGAAGAAAAGGCCCGGGTTTTTCTGCTGCTGACAGTGTCATTGATTAATGGGCAGTGGTTTGGTGTGAAGCTTTGATCCCATTGAACAACAGCAAAACTTCTGTTGTTATCACTTCATCTGGGAAAATTAATGTGGAACATTTTGGAATAAATCATGGAGACCTAGGGGCCCAGAGAAGCAAAACCTTTCCTGCACTTTGGTTCTTTTACTCTTTATGCCAAAAGCCTGAACATGGATAGAGAACAATTCTTTAGGCAGGTTATTTGAAAATCCAGAAGTAAACACAGCAGAACTTCAGTGCCACTCTTTACCTAGAGCTAACATTCATGCATATCCACACAACAGATTCATCATTTTCTTGGAAACACACTTTAGGAAGTTTTCTAGGAAAACTTAGAAAACTTGATAAAGCTATGATGTAGCCTCTGAATAGCTTCAAACAACTACAGTGTTTGAAAGAAAGTAAGGTGCTTTGCTTTCATACATGAAATTTTTTCACCAAGAAGCAATCCCGAACTGGCAACATTTAACTTTGCATTAGAAAAGTATTTGGCACATGATACTTCACTGAGCCTCCAATAATTGGAATCCAAAAAGTCTAAGTTCCCTAAAGCACAAGGGACCTCTCTTCTGTAACCTATAGTGATACTTGCAATTATGATGGTTAACTGAAGCTTTCCATGGAATCACCACAAAGTCATAGTATTGCTTGGTTTGGAAAGGACCTTAAAGATCATCTAGTTCCAGTGCCCCCATGGGCAGGGACACCTTCCACTTCAATTTCATAGATTTCTAAAGTATACTTGTTATATCTTTTGCCCCACATACTGAGTATTCAGTCTTTGTGTACAAGAATAGGTGTTCATAATCACAAAAAGTAGTAGCAAAAATTATTTAAAAGGCAGTATTTTCTAAATACTTTTTCTGTAAAATATATAACAACCACAGAACATTATGCATTGCCAAAGTATGACAAATTGTTTCTTGACCATAATAGGAAGGCTTTCTATAATTCCTGCTTTTAAGGTCATTCTGAAAGTCACTCTTATTTGAGCATCTATGAAAGTCTTCATTGCATATCATCACAACACTGTTTTACCTGCATGCTGTGCTTGTCTTTGCTTTGTGCACATCCTTCTTCCAGGCTTTTCCTACCTTTTCATTTTCTTTGGCTCTGTAAGAAAATACATTTTTCATTTTATTTAAATGATAAAATGTTTTTAGTGATTTGTCAGGCTCATAAGTCACTGTTACCATAGCATCTGAGATTTCTCTTTATGATCTTACACAGATGAAGATAAACACAACAATAAGGTAGGGAAAAGTTCTTATTTTCTACATGGAAAACAGAGAAACCACACTACTAAAGCATGAAAGAAAGAAGCACTGGCTTTTCCACTTAGAAATTGTTGGGGGTGCAGCAGACTTTGAGACCTGGCTGAAACATTTCACGAAGTGGACCTACGAAGAGGACCATACAGGACCGAATGGTGATGTGACATTTACTACATTCTCCTGAGGAATGTAGTATCGGACTTTCAAAGACATTCATATTTACCACTCTTTGGAGTGGTAATGGACTTTTATGAATATTTCCTTGTTACCAAAGACTGTTTGGAGTTTGGATTTCATGGGTTTTTACATGTTATGTTTGCCGGTTATGGTTATTCATGTTTTGCCAACATGGCCGTTTCCCTTGGTTTTCCCCTCACGATCCTCCATCTTGTCTCCTTCCCCTTAGGATTTTCCCACTTCTTGCCCGGTTTTCCCGCCTTTTTCCCTGAACCCTGGGACTTCATTGGGTGCTTGCTGGGCAGTTGCCCATTGGCTATCCGGTTACCCCAGTTACAAGCTCCACCCCCAGTTCTGTCCAATCCCGTCTCTGTTACTACCCTTGGTTCCGGAACCTTCCCGTACCCTGTATAAACCCCTGCCTTCAATGAACTTCAATGAACTGCTGGTGTATGTGTGGTCACTGGGATCTCGGTCAACGGTCTCCTGCAAGAAACCTTGCTTTCTGTGATGAGTTTTCCAGTGACAGAATCATTAAGGTTGGAAAAGACCTCTAAGATCATTGAGTCCAGCCATTAAGTTACCATTGCTTAACCTAAACATATATTTTCACTTCTGCAACAAGGTCCATAGATTGAGCTTGTGGCTGCCTGTCTAAGCAAGCAGACACATTATTAGAAGCATATAATGTGTAAAAATACATTTTAATTCAGTTTTGATTAGTTTCTACCTTAATTATATATGCAACAAATACCTTTATTAAATTAATAAGTATTCTTTGCTTGTAATTTCAATGTTAACAAAAGACAACTTAATTGCTTTTAGAAATTTACTGTTATTGTATTTTCTGTGATTTATCAAGTGAATATTATGTACACCAATCATTGTTTTATTGTTGAAAAAAATTTCAATTACAAGAATAACTCACATTTTAATAACACTAAATGGTGTTTCACTATGTAAGAGTCCATTGTCAAGATGCATAATATTCAGATTCCCTTTCATTTAATAGCAGAGCCAAAGAAGAGAGGGGGAAAAAAAAATAACTTTAGTGCTTTCATATTTTCATTTCTGTTAAATATCACAGTGAGTATGGTTCACATTTATCAATTTGAGTATGCAGCAGTTATGGGCCATGCTTTTTTATGTGTAATGTATTTTATTAATTTTCCCACAAATCAAATTATATGAGAATAAAAAAGGGAAATAAGGATAACAGTTTCATAAATATCTTAAGGGCAAATCAGAAGTTGTGTTATAAATCATTGCTATATTATTCATTTTCTCTGTATTTCAGCTGGACAGTGAGGAATCAGAAATTCTCATATAAACTTACTTTTCCTCTCAGAATAAATCAAGCAATTATTTAAATGGTTTCCAGCCTTGTTTTCATATGCTTCCTTGCTGTATTGCATAAGAAATAAAAATTAAGGTTTTGGTTTTGTAGTTTGTTGTGTTTTTTTTTTTTTTTGTGAAAACAGCTGCATGTATTTCAAAAGCACATGCAATCACAAAAACATTCACAAAACCAAACTCCTGTCTTTAAGAAGCAGTCATCCTTCCTTTGAAAATTAAAATATTCACTTGGATTTGTGAATGCCTTTCCCCCCGCCCCCCCCCCCTCCTCCATTTCCCAGGTTGCCTCTGACCTGGTTCCCTTTTCCTTTCAAATACCATTAACAGGTCTTTTTACTGTCATAAGTCAGAGTCCTACAAAATAATGCAGGCTGTGCCCCCTGAATGGAAAGGTGCTGTTTTGACTGCCGGGCACCACAAAGGCTGAGAGGGGAAAAGCTGCTCTATGTAATGCTGGTGTATGACACTGAAGCTCAGTGCTGGTGGCAAGGGCTCAGAAACGGCCACCTCTTAAGCCCCAGAAGCTGCATACCCAAGCCTTAGCCTGACCAAGATGTATATCGCATCCCTTGGAGAGCAAGGTGTGTGAATCTCCCAGGAAAAAGGTAGGCATAACCACAGAAATTTCCTCAGCGATTACCCACTCCCTCACTGGCCAGTGAAGTCAACCCGCACAGTTCCTCCTGATTAGCTTCCTTCTGTATTTGGGGATCTGGATTACCTTTGTACAATGCAACCCCACTTGGCAGTAGTGACCTAACCCCAATGAGACCCAAATTGTGAATGGCTCAGGTGCTGAATATCCGCATCTTCTCCAGCTGTGAGTTTATATACCACCTATGTATGTTACGATCTAAACACTGTATCACCAGCTATGCTTTGTGCATGCTAGGGAATATGCAGTAAGATCTTAAGCCTGATTAGAAAAAGTGGTTGAGAAAAATGAGCTTGCCAGATGCCATGTTTCATACCTTTTTAGATGTAGGTAGCTGAAGCCTAATTTCAGACAGAAGGGCTGTTGTACACTTCTGAGCAGCATTACCCGACGTCTTTTTGCTGCAAACTGTGCCGAGAAACTAGGGGTACAAGATCAATTAATTTCATCTTTGACTGCTTTGTCAATCAGTGTAAAAAGATATTAAATCACAATAGAAAATACATTGTAATACAATGATTATTCTCCTGGGATGTCATAAAGCATGAAGAGCAGCCGAGAGTTTCATACAGTACGGGACAGTAATTATCTCATGACAAGTATGGTCCCTGGAGATCACTTTAGAGCTACTTTAAAGGCATTGTGAAGAAAAGCTTATGTATGTTGTACTAGAAGAAGACAACGATGGCACTCTACAGTCACAAAAATGAGTTTTAGCCAGCTGTGAGGTACACACCGATTAATTTAAACTGTTAACAGCCAATTGAATGCTTCTTCAGTTGAAACATTTATTATAGAGTGTAACAACCAGTTAATCACACTTTGAAGCTGTAGCATAAGAAGTTGGAAAACAACAATCTTCTCTTTTTTTCAGTCATTTAATTTGGTATAAAGCACTTCCTTTGTGTTTTTACCTCTTAAAACTACTTTGAAAATGCAAGATCATGTTTCCTTTTGGAAAAAAAAAAACCAAACCACCACATTTGATACAGATGAAGGATATTGCTGAAGAAGGATTATTGAAGCTATGGGTTGAGTTCTGGGGAATGGCAATACCTGATCTAATTTGAAATCAGTTTACAAATCCTGCAATAATATATTCAACCACTTTGCCGTATGCTTCATTCCCATATTGCAATACACATTTTCTTACACAGTTCTAACACCAGACTATTTTAATATCTCTGGAAAACTGCATATGGTTACTGCTTCTGCTCTTAACACAAGGACAACAACTGAAGTATTTTTTCTTTAGCCTAAAATTTTCCCTTTCACCCAATATATTTGATTTCTATTTCTATCAGAATAAACTATGTCATAAATATAGCATGTGTGCTTGTGTGTGTGTATATGTGTAGGAAATTTTTTCCTGAACCGTCTGCTTTCCTTGAAAATGTGACCTTCATGAAGCAGACAGAAAATTGAATTGCAGTATACATAAATATTTGCATACACATTTTTTTTGTGTGAAAAAAACCCCACTTTAAAAATTACCATTATAGTTGAAAAACCAGCAAATTAGTTAAATTGTAATACACAAATATTATAGGTCATTGCTAACCAGGCTTTAAAGGGAAATTCTGTAACATGACATTTCGAAAAATGTTACTACAAAATACGTCCCTGTTTGCAGATTTAAGACAGGATATTATCCTTACTTTTATCAAGAATCATATGAAGACAAGCAAACATGAATAACATGATTCAATATGAATTCTTCATGCATGATAAAGTCAGGGGATCAAAAAAGCTACAGTGCAGCCATATTGATTACTCTTTTGCACAGCGTGGAAATAAAAAAAAAAGAAGTAATAACATATTTACAATTTTTATAAGGTCTCCTAGGGCATATGACAATATTAAAACAGGACAGGGGAAAAAAAGGAATATGATTTTGAGGGTATTATTTACAAATAGTATTTATGAAGCACCAGTGAATTTCTATTTCCTTATTTTTCCTTTTCTGTAACCAGTCTCTGTAAGATGAAAGAATAGAAAAGACATTACTTTGTTGCCAGTATTCTCATCACATTTTTTAATAAAAGGACTAAAATACATATGCATTTCTAAAGTGCATAAGGACTACTTAACAGAAATAGAGGACCTATTACAAAGGAAGAAATCAGAAATTCAAGCCAAAAATGGTGAAATTCATCCTTGGAGAAGGGCCAGCACATAGTCCATGTCCTATTAACATTTTAATTTGACAACTTCATTGAGTCTTGTGTAATCTTGTTCCCAGTGTCTGCTCCTGGGATGAATTTCACACAGGATAATGCAGTATCACAGAATATGCATATTTGGAAGGGACCCACAAGAATGATCAAGTCCAACCCCTAGACCTGCACAGGACCATCCAAGAGTCACACGATGTGCTTGAGAGTACTGTCCAAACACTTCCTGAACTCTGTCAGGCTTGGTGCTGTGACCACTTCCCTAAGGATCCTGCTCCAGTGCCCAACCACCCTCTGGGTGAAGAACCTTTTCTAATATCCAACTTAAACCTCCCCTGACACAACTTCAGGCCATTCCCTTGGCTCCTGTCACTGGTCACCACAGAGAAGAGATCAGTGTCTACCCTCCCTCTTCCCCTCACAAGGAAGTTGTCACTGCAATGAGGTCTCCCCTCAGTCTCCTCTTCTCTGGGCTGAACAGACCAAGTGCCCTCAGCCGCTCCCCATGCGACTTCTCCTCAAGGCCCTCCTTTGGACGCTCTCTAATAGCTTAATATTTTTCCTATATGGCAGTGCCCAAAACTGCACACAATATTCAAGATGAGGCCACCCCAGTGCAGAGCAGAGTGGGACAATCCCCTCTCTCAACAGGCTGGTGATGCTTTGCCTGATGCCCTCCAGGACAGGGTTGACCTTCCTGGCTGCCAGGGTACTGCTGACTCAGATTCAACTTGCCATCAACCAGGACTCCAGGTCCCTTTCCATGGCACTGCTTTCCAGCATCTCATTCTCCACTCTGTATGAACATCCAGGATTGCCCCATCCCAGGTGCAGAATCCAGCACTTTGCCTTGTTGATCTTCATGTGGTTGGTGATTGCTCAGCTCTCTAATTTATTGAGGTCTCTCTGCAGGGCCTCTCTGCCTTTGAGGCAGTCAACAGCTCCTCCCAGTTTTGTGTTGTCTGCAAACTTGCTCAGTATCCCTTCCAGTCCTGCATCCAAGTAATTTAAAATGTTGAAGAGCACAGGGCCTAAGATGGAGCCCTGTGGAACCCCACTAGTGACAGGTTTGATGATATCCCATTCACTATTACACTCTGTGCTCAACGTGTGAGCCAATTACTCTCCCATTGTATAATGTGTTTATCCAGCTGTGTGCTGGACATTCCTACCCAGAGGTTCTCAACTGTGCCAGTGCCAACTGTGAACTCCATACATTCCGACCATTCCATTACATACAGTGCCACCCCTCTGCCTCTTCTGCCCTGCCTGTCCCTCCTGAAGAGCCTGTAATTGTCCAACAGGGAACTCCAGTCAAAGGACTCATCCCACCAGGTTTCACTTGTGCAGTGAGGTCAAAATTCTTTGACTGGGCCAAAGCTTCAAGCTCCTAATTTGCTTCTCATGCTGTGTGCGTTGGTGTAGAAATGTTTCAGGTGTGGTACATTGTAGTGAATGAGGCAGCTTGAAGGATCCCATGGGTGCTGGTTTTCTCAATATTTGGTACGCTATCCCATTGCTCATCACTGGCAAGCCTGGTATTTTTGTTTCCTCCCCTTTCCAGGCTAATTTAAAACTCTATCAGTGAGCCCCACTAGCTCCTGCACTAAAACTCTCTTTCCTCTCTGAGAAAGTCACATCCTATCAGGTGTCAGTAGACCACATGTTGAGTAGAACATCCCATGGTCAAAAAACCCCAAATTTTTCCCATTACTTCTGCCTCAGAACCATGCATTGACCTTCTGAATCTACCTATTCCTATCAATATTATTCCTCATTAGCAGAAGAATTGAGGAAATCACTGCCTGTGCTACTAATCACTCTACCAATTGTCCCAGGGCCCTAAAGTGTCTTTTGACTGCCCTCAGACTTCTCTTTTTTATTTCATCATGGACAGTTTGAGGAACCAATAACAGAGAGTAAGCAGAGGGCCGTACTAGCCTGGAGAGTTTTCCAGTAATGTCCCTTATCCAAGCCTCTGGGAGACAACAGACTTCCCTGTGAGTTGGCTCCAGTCTGCGTATCAGGCCCTCCCTTCCCCTTAGAAAGGAGTCTCCTATTACAACTACCCTTCTTTTTCTCTTAACAGAGGAGGTCTTGATGCTGGATACAGGTGATTTTGTTTTGGGAGGCCCACTACCCTAGAAGGTTCTTCACCCACCTCATTGGTTGTCCATGCCAGGGCCTCACACCTGTTGTAAAAAGTATCAGTCCTACCTGTCAAAATTTGAGAAGGAAGAGGAACCTTCTTCCTGGTACGTGCAGTGACCTGCTTCCAGGCTTCATCTTCAACAGACCCTTGACCAACAGTCCTTTGAACAATTACCCTGTAGGGTTCTGAGTCCACCTGCTTCTCCACTACAATGGAGGTTGTGTAGGTCAAAGGCCAAAGAAAGCATTAAGAGCTGTAGTGTTTACAGGGCATATATCAAGAACAATCTGCTTAGACATAAATAAAGTGAAACAGCATCAGTAGATGCAGCTATAGGTTAAGGTTCAAAATGAACCACCAGTAGTTTTTCATGTCCTAAATTTATCTGAAGAGAAGGCACTTGCTGTGTCCCATGCTATTCTCTTAACACTTACTATCCCCTCTTTAGTATTCTCTTCTTCAGCTCTCCAGTACAACAAATCAAGCATTACATGCTACCTTCCCTACAACATGTCCCCTGTCTCTTTGCAAAATAAAGCCCTGCTTAGAAAAGGCTAAAGATCACCTCCAACGGGCAACTCAGGCTCACCAGTGTTTCAGGTGCTATACAGTTTAACCTTTAGTTAAAGACCAATCTGTGAGAAGAGGCATTACTTTTTTTCCTCCCCCAAATCCCATAGGTAGTTTCTGAAGACAAATTCTGCTGTTTATATGTAAGCAGAAAACAAGTACCAGAAAATGTTAGTTTCAGGAAACAGGGTATTTTCTAGGAGAATTGGAGCTACTTAGTAAGCAGGAAATAAAAAAAAAAAGGTTTTTTTAAAGTTAATAAAACTGGTATGTTCACAAGCCAAGTATTCTAATTTAGATTAATTTTTTTGTAGCTGAATGGGATGAAGCTTTTAAAAGCCTCTTAGCTTTACCAGTGGTGATGTTTCATTTTACCACTGTTTGTAATTATCTATTTACACTAACATAACAAATGTGGTGCCTCCAGCAAAAAGCTAAAGGTTGATGAGAAACAGAATGAAAAAGCACCTAAATGTTAGACTAGTCAGCAAGATTTTCAAGTTTGTTAAAACTAATACAAGCTATCATTAGAGTACGCTACAGTTCAGTGCTTCATAAATACGAAAAACAAAGCAGTAGTGCTTTTTGTACCTTTCAGCTTGACTTTTATGTGGGTTTATCTTCCTTTAACAAATCAGGATGCAGCACCGCTCATAAAACTTTCAGTATAGACCAACAGTATAATAATTCACTATGTGCATCCGGACCCACTTACAACTTGAATGCATCCAGAATGATTGAAAAAATATATCCTAATTACATAAAAACACAACAACCAAGAACAAAGAATTACCTGTCTCTGCTCTAAGGTAGAGATGGGTACCTCTTCAATATTTTGCCTGCTCTTTCACTGACCCAGTTGTCTTGACAGAGCAAAATAAAAAAATTTCTTCCACTTCTGTCTGGTGAGTCCTACATGTCCTGAGGAACAGTAGGAATCCTTCCAATTGGTGGTTGAGACTTTCCAAAATGAAATAAAATATCAAAGTACATCTTTATAATTTATGCACCAAAAGTGGCAAAGTGGCTCAGACTGAGTACTGAAGCTGCTTCAGAAAATGACATAGTGGGAGAATCAGTGTCAATTAATTTCAACTTTAACAATGTTTATTAAAAATGAATGCGTGCATTATTTACTGTATAATTTTATCAGGGTAGAAGAAGGTGATTCCCACAATGTTTTAAGGCACTCACAACCTTGATCATTCGCCATGAAGCTTCTTGGGAATACCAAAATGGGTGAGATAAAAGGTCTTTGGTAGAACACTGAGTTATTCAAACATGATTTAAAAAAACATTTGAAATTCTGAATGGTGATTTTATTCAGAGAATCAGGGCATTTAGTCATGAAAATTCTGTGCGGGAAGGCATACACCTTTTACTCAGATGCCTATAACACAATAGCATCATATTGCACTAATAAATATCTGACTGATTTGACTCACAAAAATAGGTCTGGCTACAATCTCAGTGGCAAACATAAATTGTGTCTTTTTATATAATCAATTACCAAGACCTATCAATAGTAGAAAACTGAAAGCATATAGTTGTCAAAAGGGACACAATAGTTTTAACTTTCATTTAATGTTTATAATAGATAGTGTCCAGGTATCAGGACTTTTTTTTTTTTTTTTAATGAAAGGTGCCAGGTTCTAGCACCAAGAAAGAAAGGTGATATTTCTTTTATCTGAAGTGCTAGAAATAGCTAGAAGAATGAACATAATCACATTTTTTAATACATTAAATGAAATATTTGGAAGGAGAAAATGCATCAGGATCAATCAAAAATTAAAATTTTCAGTGTCAATCTGTGAACTCCCCTGCAAATCAGCAACAGTTCTCTGCTCAGGAACTGCAACACAAGGCCATTAATTTTACTGTGTTAATGACTGGTTTCAAAGCCATTGTTTCTAAAAAGCATAAATTAAAATAAATATTTTTTCTTTTCCTTCAGGTACAAAAGGTATGTTATAGAAACTGCAAACATGAATTGAAAAGTCAGGTTACTTCTACCAGTATTTTACAAGGTTGCAACAGATAAAATAACATCTAATATTTCTCTTTTTTGGAGAGGAACCTCAATAGGTATCATTGCCCAGAGCTTTTCCAAGTGGCATCTTTTCCTCCTTTTCCATTTCTATACGGAATTTTTCCAAATGCTTCATGCATGTATTTTCATCAAATATTCAGAGGGCATCAGGAAACAGAACCAAACTCAGAAAAGCAGAAATGCTGAACAGAGAGTAACCAAAGTCCAGAGAAGTCTTCCCTGCTGGTAGATGATTCATCCTGAAGAGGTCAGTGAGTCAAAACTTGTGCCACCTTCTGCTCAGCAGTGTGGAAATAAATGTTGTGTTGATATGATTTAACCATTCATCAAGGCAAAAATCCATAAATTCATGAAATATCTATAAAATGGAATTTTAACAACAGATTATGAGAACTGTGAGAGATTCAGAAATTCTGCTAGCAAATTTCTGTAAAGATTTATACTTCTCTGACCACAGGTATGACTGAGACTTAAGGGTGCAACCTGTAAGAAAAAATCCCATCTCCCTGGTTGAGGATGAGGATAGGGCCAGTGAGTTGACCTTTTTACTCAATTTGGACTTATTAGTATGGAATTCTTTCTTCTCCAGCTTGTAGAACAAAGTTAAGTAGCAGACAGAAAGCTATGAGGTGGAAAGGTTAATGGTGAAACAAAACAATAATGAAGAATAAAATGCACTATTTCCACTGTAATGAAGTCCATTTGGCTTCAGCTTTAGAAGCAAGCTATTTTAGGCTCTCTAGTCACGCAAGGATTTAACAGACAATGAAATATACCTTAAAAAAATTAAAGCAAATATGTAAAACTGTCCCTAATATTTCTGTCATCAATATGCTTTAATCCTGACCAGGATTATGGAAAGGATTCACAATTTAAAATTTAATATCACATTGTCTTATAAACCCCCTTGATTTTGTATGCATAAGTAATTCTAAAAAACCCCACAACACCAATCACTCCAAAGTTTTCTGATTTTATATCAATATAAAACCAGAAGCCTCTGTTTGACCTCTTCCTGTCTCATCAACGGTTTCTCATGATCTGCTCTCTGCACTGCTGCCCACTGCTGCTTCCTGCTGACACCCTGCCAGGGGTAGCATCCTGCCACCGAAGTCCCACCTAAACCAGGAGTGTCCATCTCCTGCATGAGCAGAGCAAGAGGAAAACCTTGTCTAGACACCAGTCCTGGGCCTGTCCCTCTGACCACTGTTTGGCCACAGTCCCTGAGGAAAAGGTGCCAAAGTCAGTATAAAAAAGTGTCCTGATTAAGGTTTGAAGGTTAAAGAAGCTGGAGCATTCCTTCCAGCACAGAAATACCAAGTGCCTTGTGGAGATGAAGGCAATGGAAGTTTTTGTGGAGTGTCATCTTATCCAACTGTCAGGCACTGGCTTTATTCACAAATCTGTGTATCCCTAAGAATGCTACAGGCAAAAATCCTTCTCTGTGGTGTGTCTCCAACTACCTGTTCTCAGGAGGTTTAAAACCTAGGCTTTACTGTCTTTTCTCATTAATTTTGAATAGCAGAACAGACATGCAAAATTCTGTTTGTCTACCTTGTCACTTCCCAGTAAATGAAAATCACAGAAAAAAATGTTGTGAAGCCCCAGACTTCCAAACAACAAAGTGTTGCAATCTGACTCTTCTCTTTCATTTGGGAAGAAGTGGTTATCTGTGAATAAAGACCTCATATCCCCAGTAGTGATCCGTTCCACAAAATTTTTGTGTCAGTTTTGCTGAATTTGAATATGTTGTAAACTTAGGACAAAATGCTGCCTCAACTTCATCTGATATCAAGTCAGTTTTAATGAATCTGACCCTCTAATTCTCATCTCTCAGAGCCACCAGCACTGGTGTAATGAACTGACACATTGTTTAGCACACATTTTTTAAATCTCATTTCAATTTATAGTAGATTTTTTTGTCTTAAAACCTTGCACTTTTATTGAGCAATTAAACTGCGTTCTCAGTCAGGGGGAAGAAACGCTCATAAAACAGAAATAAGCTAAGCAGAAATTTCTAGACAGAAGCTGCATTTTTATTTCCTCCATCATAATAGGAACAAGTATTTGCTTTGTAAAATAAGATGCACAGTCTTCTAAAGAACTTAAAATGACAATTGTTATTTTTTATTTTTTTTCCTCAAGTGAGATTAGTTTAGAGTTCTTGGAATAAAAACTTGCTTCTGGTATCAGATAAGTAAAATAAAATGAGCAATAGTTCTTGGAATCTTTTTCTACAACCATTTTGCTGACTGATGGGTGTTTTCAATGCATCACACATATTGATTTTTTTTTTCCAGAAAGCACCTCTGCTTTAATGCAAGCATTTTAAAGGTAACCCTATTGCTGCCAATAAACTAGTAAAATCCTACATCTGTTGTAAACAGTTCTGATGCTAAAGCGAGATGACTGGAGATCTCTTTGTGATGGTTCAATGACTACCAGTGAACTTTATAGATGATGTTGAAAAGCATAAAACATTATGTACAGTATCTAAGTATGTTATCAAGTATAATAGTAACAAAATTAGGTTGTAACAAATGTTAATTTGAAGGAGATTGCCATTTGTAAGACCATATCAATGCTTTTTATTTCACTTATCACCTCCATTGTTATTAATTTGCTCTGGTAGCTTCTAAATATATTTCAGTCCACTATGAATAAGAAAGGAAAAATGTACACTTAAAACAATTACACAAAACTGCCTAAAATATTAAAAACACCACCACTATGTATTTCATTTGAAGAACGTATTAAACCACAAAACTGTACACTGCAAGTCTATGGATAAATTCTCCTTTCTTTTTCCACTGTTAACTAAATGTCACTGAACAAATACAAGAATTCAATAATATGTCTTTTAAAAAATACCCTACTAAAATATCTCTGTATTATGGATATCTACCTACTTAGTTACTTTCATGTTCAATGAACACAAATACCTCAAAAGTAACTTGGATAGCAAAGACATCCACACAGCAACAGAGTAGACAGAAATATGTGACAAGTTGGTGTAAGACTCAACAACTAACAGCTTTATGAATATAACATACAGTTCTGGTGCCCCCTATATAAGGACGTGGAACTGTTGGAGCAAGTCCAGAGGAGAGCCATGAGCGTGATAAGGGGACTAGAGCACCTCCCCCTAACCTCCAGAAAACAAGCTGAGAAAGTTTGGACTGGAAAAGAGGAAGTTGCATGGAGACCTTGTATCAGCTTTCCAGTATTGGAAGTGGGGCTACCAGGAAGCCAGAGAGGGATCCTTCATCAGGAACTGTAGTGATAGGACAAGGAGTAACTGGCTGAAACTTAAAGAGGGGGAATTTATGTTAAATATACAGAAGAAACTCTCTACTATGAGGTTGGGGAGGCTCTGGAACTGCTTACCCAGAGAAGTTGTGGATACCCCATCCCTGGCAATGTTCAAGGCCAGGCTGGATGGGGCATTGAGCAAGCTGTTCTAGTGGGAGGTGCCCCTGCCCATGGCAGGGAGGTTGGAAGTAGATGATTGATAAAGTCCCTTCCAACATAAACTGTTCAATGATTCTGTGCTTGAAAATTGGTTAAGACCTGCATGCTAGCAGAAATGCAGTATCCAGAAAAATCCTGGCACCAATAGAATAAAAATAATAGTATGTCAAACTCTTTGATCTTTATGTAGATGTTAAATAAATGGATTTTTATTTTAATAAGTCAACTTTCTATAGGATTATAAACATAGTCCTATAGGAAGTGAGAATCCTACTGATTTCAGTCCCTATCTGAAAAGCAACAGCATTTAAGGCTGCTGCACCGCTTGAAAGACATTCTGCCACATAAATAAATTAATTCTTCTAAAGCATGATGAGTGGAAGTGGCACAAAGGTACTTTTATTCACTGAAAATTTTCTGACTACCTAAATAGTTTTGATCAACCCATACTGATTTTATTAAGTCAAAACATATCAGCAAAATCTACCAAAATAATTTTGGAAGGATCATTTTGAGTATCTTTCCAAAGATATTTTGGCTGCATGTTCCTACTTAGGAAAAACAAAAATCAAAATCATTATACTTATTTCTGATGAAACAGACATTTTGACCAGTCTTGAATGGAGTCATGCTCCAGTTCATGCTTCATCCCTTTTACAGTATTGCACTGTGTGGAAAGCTGAAGAGTTATAACACTGAACTTTAATGACTCTTAGATCAATAAAGCACTGTGACATGCTGTACTCCCAGGTGAAAGGAAAATTGAGCTGGCAATTGACATCTTGGATCTGCCAGTTCCTTACATTCACAGAGACATTATTATTTAGTCTGGTTGAAAGCAATATTCTAGTATAACCAAAGGTCAGGGTTGAGTAATAAATCTGAAGCTAGAGTCAGTTTATCATAATACTGCCATGTAAAAGTCACAATGTGTAAGTAAAGGTCAATTTTAGCAAGTCATATTCAAGTGTTTTTCCTTTGGGCTATGGTAAAAAAGTCCTCTTCTGTGTTATGTGAGAAGTAAATACTGAAAAGTGTAAAAATCACTAAATAACATATTACAAATTATCTAATTTTAATCCTGCCATGTATAAGATTTTTAGAGACTGCACCACCAGTCCAGTCTGTTCTTTCAGTTTCTCAGCATATCACCAAGTTTAGCTTAACACACATTCTTCTCAACTGATAACTGGAAAAATTATTAGCTCTTTCTACAGGAGTTTTTGCAGACTCGCAAAGTTTCCTTAGTTTTTGTTTCACTAGAGGTATGAAGGGATTGCCATACTATTTGGAAGAGCTTCACCAAGTAAGAAAGCTGAAGAAATGCTATGTGAACCAGCCCTGCCCTGACGTGATATGTTTTTGTAAACTTAAACTGATGTAAGGAACCCGTACCTTTCTGTCAGCAAAGACCAATGATCTAAAAGCACCACACTACTCAAATAGCTGAAAACATAAAAGCATTCACATGCCATTCCTCCTTAAGACAGCACATTTCATCTGGAAATCTGCTCATGAATCAAGAATTGCTATTCAAACCTATAGTCTTGAGAAAACAAATGTGAGAGCTGTTTTACACTGAAAAATAATGTGAGCATTACTGTTTGAATATTACATCTTGTGGAGAACTCAAAATAAGATCCAGTAGCAAGTGGAAGTACTATATAGTCTTATGCTCTGTAATAGAATGCAATTGAGGCATTGTAGTTGCTGGGCCAAGAAATATGCAAAGCCACTGAGTAATTAGTGTGCAAAGTACTAATGTAAGCATGGTCGGTTTAAAAAAAAAAAGAAAAAGAAGAAATAAAAAAGAATCAAGCCTTGTAGTACACTGACTATAGTCAATGTGCATTCTGAACTTCTTACTAATTATGTTTATTATCAGAGGTCCACTGAACTTTTCCACTACTGTAGACATTTGTATCACATTTGCCATTATCAAATCTTTTATGAAGGTTTGCCGAATGTCATTAATATTTATCAGCTTTTCTCCTTCCCTCTTTCTATGCCTTACCAGAGTTTACCAGAGATGTTGAATACTAACAAGAATTCAAATTATGAAGACTATGTCCACTCCTGTCTGTTATTTCAGGAGCAGAAGAGGTCATGTAAAAAATTTTTTTTTAATTCTGGCACATTTTCTTACACAGAAGAAATTTTCAGAACTCTCCCTTTTCACTTTTATTAATCTAAACAGTGTTTTATTCCTGGTCTAATCACATATGATAAATTTGTGATTATTCAGTTATTTATCTGGAGCTGCCTACAGCTACCAAGATTCCTGATTTTTTTTTTGTGCAACAGCCTTTAGGGGGTTCTCATAAAAACTAGCAATAGTAAATACCATCTGTTGTCCTTACTTCCCTCTCCTTCCCGCCATCAGGTATTTGTACACATGGATAAGCCTGAGATTTCTTTTCTCTGGGCTGAACAGTCTCAGCTCCCTCAGCCTTTCCTCATAAGAAACATGCTATAAGCCCTTAATTCTCTTCCTGTCCTTTGCTGGACTGGCTTCAGTACATCCATGACTCCCTTTTAGTGAGGAGCCCAGATCTAGACACAGCACTCCAGACATGTCTTACCAGTGCTGAGTAGAGGGGAGAGGAATCACCCATATTTTCAAGATTATAATTTTACCCATAAAAAGTAGGAAAACCTTTTTCAAATGGAATTTTTAATATCTTTCTGATATCTTTGTATTACTTCGTAACATACTATTTTGCTTTTCTTGGCAGGTTACTCAAGATACATTATTAGATAGCTATGACTTAGAAAGGTGCTAGTTTCCCTTGGAATTTCTGGAACAAGCTAAGGATTTTCACTGCATGTTTATCAACCCCAAATTTCTCCTCCCTGAAATTCTGTAGAATACTTTATCTCCCATATAGCTGTGTTTTACTTGCCTCATTCTGGTTTTGCACAGGATGCTTTCCCCCTTCTTTTTGCCCACATACATGCGCTACTTTGAAATCTATTACATGAACTAAACATTTTTCACAATGTTAGAATTACTTTTAAATCATTAAATACTCTCAGAGATTAATAACTAATAAAAGAAAAAAAATTAACACAAGTTTTATGTCAAGTTGTTATAATTAATATTTCAACATCTCTTGGATGAAATATGCTAAACTTCTCCATACCATAACCTACCATATTTGTATTCCTTTTCAATTTCTGGTTTCAGATGTAGTCAGGGCCAATTTAAATATAGACACAGCATTAGTGGGAAAAATAAAACATCAACAGGGAAATAAAACCCATCTCCCAGAGTAATCCAAGAAAATAAAAATATAAAAAAAGTTATGGTTGCCCTTGATGCTCTGGTGTGTTTGTGTTTTATATTTGTTTTGGTTAAACAGCTATTCAGACAGCTCTAAATATCCTGTGCGGTAATCTCAGAATTTATGTGTACCTGCTGGTTACAGTTACATACTATTTTGAATATAATGGCTTAGCTTTAGGTTATTACCATGCTAACCACTGCAGGCTCCATTACCTTTCTAGTATCTATCATAAATGCTGCCATTAAGCCCCAGCCTTCCATATGTGATACTGTTCCTAATTTTTCCAGATTCAATAATTATATCACTGTTCTTCATAATTTCACCCCTCTCTTACCTGATGCAAAGGTGCCTTTGATTCTAACTAGATCAAGCTACTTTCAGTCTTGCTTTCATCCTGCTTTCTTGTAGGCTCTATAACTAAATTGGTTTTGGTTTGTATTTCAAGAGAACTCAACTAGAATGCCAAATTCTACATTTCTTTCAAATCTAGGGCACTGAATTGGGTTAAAAGTAGAAATACAGGCTTCCTAATTATATATGATACTGCTCTGGAGAACCGTTAATCTTTTAAAAATAACACACTTGTGCTTCAGAAGACATTGAATGCATTGTTGGCTCTAAATAGAAAACATGAAGAGTAATACAAATGTACAATCAGTGTTGCAGAGGAATGTTGGAATGATTTGGGTTTCAAGCTTTCTTATTTATGAGCAAGACCCTGCTATTACTGCTGAAGAGCATGAAATTGAGCTGTCATTACTTACTCATTATATTTTATTGTGCTAGGAATCATTAGGAATCAAGTATGTGAGAGTCATGAGAAATGGGGAGTTTATTTGCACCAAATTCTTACTGTTACACTTCTCTTTCCAATTTAGTATTATTCAAATTTCTTCAAAATTATTCAAGAATATTTTATTTTTATGAATTCTTCCATATATGCCAATACTACAAAGGTAACTTTTATCTGATTCCCTGCTCACAATGACGCCACCTCTAAGGTATCCCTTAAAATGTAATTTATCTCTGATTCTTAACAAGTATTTTAAGACTATTGACCTTTCCCAAATATCCTCTGCCCTCAGAAATCAATGGCAAGCTCATGCTGTTTGAGATTAGCCCCTTAAAGGCTTACTTTGAATGGCTGAAGGTTTTCTATATAACCATTAAGGACTTAGCAGTTCTCCTCCATCGTTTTATCATCAGATAATCTTTAGTTAGCCACCAATGGGCATTATTACTTGGGAAACTGAATTTCTTAAAATTCAGCATGGTCATTCTTGAACTGTTATTTTGTTTTAAGGTGCCTAAGGCTGGACAAACTTATTATAAACAAAAATATTTTACTAAGTTAATGAAATACCACAAAATGTAGACTCATAAATACACTGCTTCACTGTCAAAAGTGATAAATTTGACCATATTGTGCACTAATTATAATTGGTGTAAGAAAGAGTAACTTAAGTGAATTAACTAAATTTATTTGAATTGATTGGGAAATACACAAAAGTAGAATTAGAGTGTAATTTAGTCTAGCATTTAAGGATGATATTATCAAGAACAGAATAGGAGGATCAGAGGACCTCTCCTGTGAAGGCAGATTGGCAGAATTTGAGTTGTTCAACTTGGAGAAGAGAGCTGGAAAGGGACTTTTTACAAGGGCATGTAGGGATAAGACAGTGGGGAATGAGGATGGGGACAGAGGGTAGATTTAGATTAGATATTAGGAAGAAATTCTTTACTGTGAGGGTAGTGAGGCTCTCAAACCACTTGCCCAGGGAGGCTCTGGATGCCCCATCCCTGGAAGTGTTTAAGGCCAGGTTAGATGGGGCTTTGAGCAACCTGGTCTAGTGGAAGGTGTTCCTGCCCATGGTGGGGGACAAATTGAAACCATTCTATGAAAAGATGAATCTCACAGTATCTTGGCTAATGAATTATATAGTGTCATCATTGTCATTTTAATGCAACAAGGGAAAAATAAATCCAAACCACAGTACCATACTAGCTACTAGAAAGAAAATTAAGTTTACTGTAGATGAAACTGGGACACATATGTGGTTTATCCACCAGAGCCCCGAGACCCTCAGACTTGTAATATTTTCTCATGTGATGGGTCATTTTCTTCTCTTCCATAGACCGCTTGTATGAGTGGTAGGTCTTTCTGAGGGATGTGGAATCAGCTACTGCCTTCACACTACTGATCCTGATACCAAGGTTCAAAGAGTAGTGAATTGTAGCTTTAAATTCAGAAGTCTAAGTGAAATTTTATGGTACTAAATTTAGTGCTATGGATCTCTAGTTCCACTAGCATTGAAAGATAAAACATCATTTTTGGAACTTGAAATTTGGAAATAATTTTAGGTGTAACCACTTGGTTTTGTTTATAGAGAAATCCTATGATTCACTATAAAGCCCAACATGGTTGCATATCTTTCCCTTCACACTTAAATGAATGTAGTGAGGAGTTAACTGTACAGCCTTGCTGATAAGTAGGTTTTTTATTCAAACCTGCGAATAAGCATGATAAAAAGCAAAACAAGACACAAAAAATTGCTTGACTATATTTGGAAAGTGAATAACACTGGGAAAAAAAAGAAAAGATGTCTCCAAACTAAGCCTGAAAATACAAACTAATTCTTAATGTGCCTATTTGACAAGTACTGCATGACTGTTCTGGCAGGGTTACAGAATGCTTACAAATGAAGAGGGAGGTGGGACTGCAAAGAAAGCTCATTAATTAGCATTTTCAGTATCTCAGATGCAAAGGACAACATAGACTTGCAAACAGCATTACTAAGGTATCTCTAGTACAAGAACAAAAGAAGTGGGAAAATATTCTTCCTGCACAAACTTTGTTAAGGGATAAAATAGGCAATAGTACAAAAAATGAAGTCAATCTACTTTATCTTGTGAAGCCCTCAGTCCTCTGTCGCCCCAGCCTCTCTAACATTAAATTTTAGAAGTTATGTATGTTAAAGAGCAGGTTACAGCATAGCATTTGCCTTAAACCCTGCTCCAGGCACCTGTATTAGCAGCTGAATGACATCCAGTTTTATACAGTGCAGCCACATTGCTCCAACCTGAGCACAGTCTGTCTTATGGATCTTACTGCACTTTGGAAAAACAGTATTGGAACCTTTCCAGCATTTCAGATTTTCTGCATGATACTGATCATGATGTTGCTGCAGGGAGAGAAGAAATATAGAGTGGCAAGCTTGGGCTAGTTCTATCTCTGCCTGGCTTCTGCAAATAGGAATGCTTTTCGGCTCCTGCACGCAAATTTTCCCCTACAGCATTATAAGCAGTTTTGGATTCCAACAATTGTGTCCTGTGCACGATACATAACTGGGAGTGAAATGCAGTTCTTTACAGACCCCATATTACTATCAAAGTTTGATCTTATACAGGTGACTTGATTTTTCCTATAACTGATTATGTAAATTAATTTTTGTTGTTGTAAGAACACCCTCATTATTTCCAATAACAAAAATGAAATGTTTCCAGATATGAGTAACTGCCATTGAATATGATCCTGGCCCTTTCAAGGCAGAAAAATATTTTAGAGATAAACACTACTTAAAGCCTTGTTGACTATGGTATAACCATAATGACAACAGCAAAACCAAAGACTTAATACCTTACAACAACTTATCAGAAAACCTAGTAGAGAACTTTTGCTCTTACCATGTAAAATATTTGCACATTATTAAAACAATGACCTATCAGCATAACCACTTCAGAGCATCTATGTTGTGACCATAAATTTCACAGACTCACAGAATATGCTGAGCTGGAAGGGACCCAGAAGGCTCAAGTCCAAGCCCTAGACCTGCACAGGACCATCCCCAAGAGTCCCACCATGTGTCTGAGGGCATTTTCCAAACACTTCCTGAACTCTGTCAGGCTTGGTGCTGTGACCACTTCCCTGGGGAGTCTGTTCCAGTGCCCAACCACCCTCTGGGTGAAGAACCTCTTTGTAATATCCAACCTAAACCTCCCCTGACACAACTTCAGGCCATTCCCTCAGGTTCTGTTGCTGGTCACCAAAGAGAGGACCCTTCTCTTCTCACAGAGAGGACTGCAATAAGGTCTCCCCTCAGTCTCCTGTTCTCTGAGCTGAACAGACCACTCCAGCAGTTTATCTATGATGTTATATAGAAATAGAACATTATATAGACATTGTCATGCCCATTATGAATTTTTATATATATATATAACAGTGTGTTATGCATACATATTGTCAGTGTCTATACAGTAAATATACTCTTATAGAGATAAATACTATGAATAAGAATGGTCTACTTGAAAGCTAGCACTCTGTCTTAAAGACCTGTTACCTAGTGTCAGACTAGACAGTAATGTGAAATGAGATAATGGTGGTAAGATGAAAATGAGAAATAGAGAAAGACAGTAGTGGAAGTCCTTTTGATGTTTTATCAGAGCAATTTCTGAAAGTGTGAATAATTTTTAAAAGTATGTACAGTATAAAAAAATTAAAAATTGTCAAATACATGAACAGAAAATAATTAAATACAATTTGTCAATCCTTCATAACATATACACATTGCAGGCCTTCTTTCTAGAAAATGAACACTCCTGTAGAGTTTGCAATTATGGCATTAAAATTAATTCAAAGATGACCTCCAGCCTTCTTTGCATTGTTACATATGCGTAAGTCAATACATTCATAGTTAGAGAAGTGGAAAATTGCTCAGACAGAGTGACAGATGAATGACAAAATTCAACAAAAAGGTTGCATATGAACAAGATATAAGTGAACTAGCTTAGCAGCTTTGTTATGGAGGATATAGGTTTGACTCCGCCAAAGTACTGTTATCTAAAAGAGATGTTCCGTACCAGAAAATCTCAGTGTTGACATCCTGCACTTTCTAAACACTGTTTACATCAGAACAGTGATATCCTACAGTCTCTAGATGATGTCACAGAGAAAAATTACTAACACTTAGAACCTTTCTGCGGTTGTAATCAGTATCACTAGGAAAGAAGATATCGTGAGTTTCCAGCAGTCCGAGTACAAAATTGCAAGAATCAAAATTTTCTCAAAATCCATCTTATAACACAGTTTATCTTCACTGCCTTCTAAAGAAGTTTTTGATCTTAAAGTTTCTTACATACATCCTAGTCCAGAAAAAAAAATTATTTCACTACTCAGAACTTATGTTCACTTTGTTTAAGAGCCACAAAACACATTCTTCTGGTAAATACCCCAAACACCTCCATTCAATGGTCTTAATTTTTGCCTTTACATTTTAAATAACGAGATTAACAAAACGAATTTATAGCAATCACTTGTTTTCAGACCAGTCATGATATCCTTTTGCACAGAGCCTACATGTTAAAGTGTCACTTACAAAATGGGGGAACACATTCAGTTCTCCAAATTTCTCACCTCTCACCATCTTCAAAATAAGTGGCACTCAGGCAGGACACACTTGTGGGGGAAAGATGAGTGCAAAAATAGAGATCAGAAATACAATCAGACCTGATGAAATTAAAATATCTATTTTGCATTTTCAACCTCCTAATCCAATTTTCTTATTAATAAATATTAGAATTCTGATGGATTATATATCTAAGTTCTTTAAAACACCTTGCTTAAAAATAACATCCTCTGAATACTTTAGTGTTTTTTTTTTTTTCAGCTGTTCTTTTGTTTTTGTTTGTTGATTTCTTTTCTAAAAGATGAACTTGCTCTGGAGAACTTAACTTTTAAATACTTTGATTTATTTTCTGAGTCTCTCTTTAGAATACAATCTTCTACCCTTGGAGACCTAGAATAAGAGCTGGGAACCAGCTTCTCATTATACAGCAAAAGTAAGATAAAATTTCAACAGGGATAAAAAACTAGGAAACTACAATGGGAGAAATAAACAGAAGGTGGTAGAAAAATATAATATACTTACAGTACATTGTTTGGATCTAGAAAATTTAGATATTTCTCTCATAACCTATAGCAGTCTGAATAAGAAAAGGCAATTTACTATTATTTATAAATTAAATATGATATTAAATACTATATATTCTATGATATTGATATATTACTATTTTACTATAGGGGTTTTTTTTTCATTGAAGACATTTCCTAAACACTTGGGGTTTTTTGTGGGTTTTTTTGTGATCCCTAGGTTCTTACATATATAAAAAGAAATGATCAGCTTTTAAGTAATTATCACCCTTCTACAGGTGAGAAGCAAAACTAAACTTTTTAAAAGATCTTTATGTTTTCTGCTTTTCATAAGCCAAAAAATTAAGGGAGAAAAAAAATTGTAGGGGGATAGTAAAGACCCTTACAATCTAAGTATGTAAAATTTTGCTTCTTAGGAGCAACTTTCTAATTTTTTTTCTAAATAAAAGTCAAAGTTTTTTTTTAATTATCCCTTGCATATATTGTCCTATGAAACTATGAAATACTTTCCAGAAAATATTTTACATAATGAAGTTTGAAGGTCAAGATGCTTATGAAAATATCTTGCATACAAAGAATACTGTTTCATAATAAAAGAATATTACTATAGCAACAATTCAAGTTGTTATGGTAACAGGTTCTGTGAAAAGGGCAAATGAGCTTCCAAAATGTTTAGATATTTTTCTCTGCTGAATTGTTTGTATTCAGTTTTTCCATTAAAATTCTTTCAAACTGATTCAGAGGATAAAGTATGGAACAAAAGAACTACAAAGTGGTAGAGTCATCATTACTGTTCTGAAATATAAACACCTGTTTTGTTTGATGTTAACGATTATATAACATTTGTATACTCTGAAAGGAAAGGGAGAACAAGCTCAATGAGACATCCTATTAGACAGTTGCTCATTTCACTCAGATTTTAAAATTTGCCAAGAAAAAAAAAAAGGGGGGAGGGAAGAAAAAAGATCAGTCACAGTCAGGCAATTGAAATAGGGGTTTGATCAACAGCATTATTCAGGGCTTATCAGAATTTTCAACTTGGTTGAATCACACTATTCTGCAGGCTAAATGTAGCTGTTGCATACACACAGGAGACACTGCCTGGGACAAATGAAGTTCACATCTGCTTGATGCAATCTTTCACAGACTGGCTGCCTGCTCTTGCCCACAGAGGCCAGGATGGAGACATGGTAGGGGCTACCAGGATGGGGTGGAAATGGGAGCTAACAGGCTCCAGCAGGATGAGAGAGGCAAGTTGTGGACTTTGGGCTATACAGGCAGGAGGTTCAGAGGAGTCTGAGTATTGTCTTTTGTCACTGTCTCAACAAAAAGAGTGCAGTTGGAAGACAACACGTTCATGTTTTTGAGTCACTGACTGCTTTGTGGTCCTAGCCAGATATCCTGTGTTGCTGACCAATGTGAGACAGACATTATTATTCTTGAATATATAATGTTCTGCTGAAAACAGCAACTCTATTCCTTACTTTGTTGGTTCTCACAATGGTTCAATTAACTTTTCAAGCTTCCCAGGAAATAATTTCCATGCTGACAGTCAATCTGCCAGACACCAAGTGGAAATAAAGCATACTTATGATACTGCAGCAATAAAACTTCCCATGACTGTCCAAAAATCCATGAGAAAAGGAAAAAGTATAGAAATACTCTGGTTTACATACTGCAGATATTCAGCTGATGTTCATTGATTTTGATCTGAGATCATAACTGATTCTGACAGACATTATCATGTAACCCACCTGCAGCACTTTCAACATGGGGAAATTTATCAAAATATCAGAGAGCAATAGAATACTTTACTGAAGATATGTATTATAATTTCTATTGGTTATTTTAATATTCTATGGATGGTTTAAAAATATTGTTTCTAATTTAGTTTCTAGTTCAAACATTCTGGAGAAACAAGGAATCACTTTTAATTTTTGGGCTATGAGTGAGATCCAGGATATTTTTATATAGCTAATTTATGTTGGAAAAAATAGCCACTTAAAAAAACCCAAAAAACAAAAAACTCCACAGATTAAATGCACTCCTTATAAAAAGCTAGAACCTCAGGTCTGTTAAGTAACTTTATTTGAAACTAGAGAATACTGTGAGATGACAGAGCTTATTAAAAACTTCTCTGTAATTGTTACAGTATCTCAAAACAAAGTTTCAAACTACACCAGACACCTCCATTGGCAGGTTATCAATAAATTAAAAAACCTCTTTAAATGTGGAGACATTATCAGAATAATGGACACCAAACATAATTTCTGGGCACACAAAGATGGAAATTTGGTAGACACATGCATCAAGTGTAGCTGCATCTAAAATGGATGTTGCCAGTAGGAAGTAACCTGAATTACACTGCTTGAAATAGTAGAGTCATTTAGAACTATTTTTTTTTTAACAGAACATGTAACCAGTTTGTATGAACAAAGTATAAGTATAAAAAAAAAAATCTACTACCTTAAGTCTTTTCCATCTCTATTATTCATGATTCTATGCAGCTGCTATGTGAAGTATTTAAACAGTAAACTCTATTTAAACATTCCAAAGTGTTTATTCAGTGTGTAAAACTCATTTTAGAGAATAGCAGAAAGTGCCATTATATAATCTCAGCTATTATGTGTTCCGCTCTCTGTGGCAAGAAATGCTGCTATTTATAAAACCTGAAGAAATACAATTAATGTAACTAATTAATTTCACTTTTCTGCTTGTGAAACGTTTCAGGTAGGAATGTCTGCAGATACAGAAGCTTATGACTCCATTTTTAGCCTTCTGTAAACAGTCCCAGAAAAAAAAAAAGTATCTGTTATTTTGAAACGTATTTTATATGTATTTTTAAATATGGAGAATATTTTTTTGAATAGTTGGAGAGCAGTTGGAATATCCCTAAATGCATGGAAAAATAAGTGCATTCTGCATTTATAGATCTAATTTTTCTCTGGTTTAATATCAGAATATTCCTGCAGATAAACTTGCTGTATACATAGAATTTACTGAAAAAGTTTCAGAGATGAAACAGTTCCCAGCTGGTCCAGAATGGTATGGCTAATGCCTTTACAACACCATTCTCTTCTTCAAGATGGCTGTATTGATTATTCCTTTACTGGAGTGAAGCTGACCCAGTGTAGACAATGCTTTTAAGACCATTTGTTATAATTCAAGACTCTTGCACCTCTGTGAAAAATATTTCCATATCTGATAGACACTTAAATTTAGACAGGTTAGTTTTGAGAATCTGGTGCTGTGGAACAGCATAAATACTCTGACATTATGCAGAAACAGCAAGTATTTAGTCTAGGAAGAATTGTGTCAAGATTCATTGTGGTACCATTTTCTACATAAGCAGAAATATGAAATCAAATGCAGTGGTTTTCTTGGACAGGTTCTTTTTGGTTGGTTGGTTTTGCTAATTATTGACAAAATTCAATAAAAATTCTACCAAAAAAAAAAAAAAAAAAAAAAAAGTCTTATGGAATGAGATCCTAAAACAGCAATTCAGGCATAACACTATTTTTCTATTAGCAAAAATAGTAAATTATTCTTCTGTAAATTTTTATTCATTACTTTCTGAAAGTGTTCTTCACATGGTATACTTTATTCTCCCATATGCAAGGCCGCTGTAATTTGATCTGTAAATTGCGTATTCCACTGATTAAAGTTCACTATATTTGAACCAAGTCACAGTTATGATGTTATCTCTCCTGACACAACTATATATATTTGTGAATAAGGCAAATAGCCTGCCTACCTCTGAATCAAAGGCTTTTTATGTAGAGAAGTTAGATTTAAGTAAGATTATATTTAATTTTCTTCAGCTCCTGAAATAATCTATGAAGTAGTCTGCTAGGCACTGCAGCTAAATATTCAGATTATTTAGGATCTCTATTATTCCTTTCCTGGTCTATTTTTATGTATACACAGAGTTCTGTGGCTCAAAAATGCAAATATATGCAGTGCTATTTTACTGTTCTGAAACCTCTGTTTATATATTCCAAGCTAGCTGGAACTTTTTCAAGAACCTTTGTTATCTTAGACTTTTTGAGAATATTTTGAAAGCTTGAATAAATGCCTAATCACCAAATGCCTAGGGCAGCTAGGCTGTGTCTGAAGACTTAGTGAATCGAGTGACCCTTAAATTAGACATTTGCATGGTTATTTTTAATTAATCACCATATAAAATGTAATTAGCATGCACCACATCATTTGAATAGCAGTTGGCAATTTTTTTGTTTTGTAAATTCTTCATAGAGCACAAAGTTCAGGAGGAAAGAGGGAATCCCAGAGGCTGATGTCAGGAATAATCAGAGGTGATTTAGTTGGCTGTTGCTTGGGATATAACATGCAGTTTATTTCACTCTTTTTTGTCAGTATTTTTCAACTTTGGCATAGACAACTGTCTGTGCTCTTCATATCTTCCCTTTCTTTTGGGACAGTAATGTGCTTGACAAAAAAATAACTGTATGACTTGCACAGAACCTCATTCTTGAGTGCTGTGTGGCTACTTTGGATGATAACTGTAAAGGCAGCAGGTAGCAGAGGTGCAGGGCCTCCACTGTCTTCAACGAACATGTGTTTGTGCTGGTATGAATGAAAATTCATAATGCTGTTTTAAAGTGGATTGAAGAACACACAAGAAGAGCTGTAAGGCAGGGAGCATCCCTAGATGAACACTGTGAAGCCAGTTTCTTCCTGTCTGGAGGCAGCAGCCCTTAGCTACAATTCAAAGGTTCAGATCCTTCCTAACAAACAAAGGAGTCGATATCAAAAGCTGCTACACACCTCCAGCATCTTCTAAGACAACAGTTCTCGCCTCCATGGTGCCCAGAGATGGTAAGGACCTTCAGAATCATACAAATGTACTTTCAAAGACCACACAGAGAACATTATCTGTGCATGTTTGAACAAGCCCACTCCCTACAGTTATATGACATGGTTGGCAGGTCCTGCAGCATACTGATTGTCTGGACTCATTAGCGTCCGTTCCTGATGACACATCTCAAAAAGGCACTCTGTATTTGTACTAGTAAAGTTTGGAATAACGCAAACTGATTTCTGACAAATGCAAACTGATTTCTGACAATGTTCCCGTCCTAACTACCTCTGTAGACACACAGATAAGACCACACTTAACATCTACAGGCTGAGTCTTATGCTCCAACCAAGACAGATTACTGCAATAGAGCAAAGTGAAAAATGTCACAGAGTTTTGCTTTCTTTCAGCTAAGTATACAAATCTCTTAAAGGTGTCTCGAGCACTAATTTAAAGTTGACCATGTTTCCAGAAGAGCAACTACAGCAAATGAACTCAAATTAGAAAAGGAGGATTGACAGCATTGCCTTGCTCTGAGAACATTCTTCCCTGTGAGTCACACAGCAGCATATGGACTGCATCCTTCATGTCATGTATCACCTGTGTGCACTGCTCTCAAGAGGGTGCTCCTAGAATTTCTAAAGATAAAATTCTTTCTGTTGTAAATGAAAAGACCTAAAGAATCATCTAATTTGAGGATGAATTAATTACTACATTGCATTTGAACACTGGCCAAATTCTAGAAAAAAGCAGAAAAGGCTTTCTGGAAGCCTTCTTAAACCCAACTCACTTTTCCTTAAGAAAAAGGCTGTGAGTTTGTGAAAAGTGGGGAGAAAACGGAGGGGAAAAAAATCCCAGTCTATTCTTCACTGCACCCAAGCAATATAGAACTATTACTCTTTTGGGTTTATACCACTCCTACGCAAGCTTTAGTAGCCGGATTTAAAATAAGATTTCAGCATCTGAAACATGACTTAGACAGAAGGTGGATACTTATTTCAGGATTTATAGCTCTAGAAGTCCCTGCTCATCTACCTGAGCACACTTTGAACACTTCAAATCATCATTGTTGCTTCTACTTTTTTATCATAATGGGTTCTCAAGTGCTGAAAGTTTTTCCTCTGTGTCATTCCACAAACACCTCAGTCCTGACAGAGCTGAGCACACAGACCATTAAAACTCCCACCTAAATCTAATATAAAAAACAGGGTTTTTTTCCTCTCTTTTTTCCCCCTCCTTCTGTGATTCTTGAAGGGTTCATAGAATGCCTTCAGAATGGAGATATGCATAAAGTCATACTAGTGGTCTGTTAATTCTTCTAAACATTGCATGGAAAAATAGAAGAAAAAAAAGAACTTTCATGCAGCAAGTAAATTGTTAGAGCATATAAAAAGAGAACTAAAAAAAATACATATACACTATGAAAGAAAAAAACCTTAATCATAAAGGGAAGCCCTAGATGCCAAGACTGTTTATATATTTTCATAAAACTTTAACTGAGTAGTATATGTAAAATACTACAGACTAAACTTATCACAGTAATCAGTTCAGGTTGACCTCACAGAATTGCAATTACTGGGTTGTTTGATTCATCTCTCCCCTTTTCCCTGTCTTTAATTGGTTTTTGGGTTTTTTGTTTGTTTGTTTTTGTTGGTTTTTGTTTGTTTTTAAAGGAGAACTGTAAACAAAATGCTCCACATCAGAGTTCCAAAGTAGACAAAATTAAAACTTTGAGCCTCTGGTGGCTAGATCACCTACGGTCTGGAGGGGGAAGGGATATAATATACATCTCTACACTGAAAAGTTCCTATCAGGTTTTGGGTTCCTTTCAAGAGATTAATCACTTAAAAACAAGGCAATAGCACTATTTTTAATAATACATACCTCTCTTTTTGATTTAAGCTTAGTTTAAAAATATTATGTTACACTCACAACCTTGAAAATTAAAAATTAAATCTCACCATAATAATATTCACCTAAATCAAATAGAATAAAGCAATAGTCTAACCTTGAAAACTACTTGTTCCTAAACACCCTTTAGCAGGATTTTCCCCAGGAGACTCACCTACATAAAGAAACGCGCCAAGGAAGAGAGAATGACTAATGCCTCACCCAAGGCTTGCTGTCAGGAAATGTTCTTCCTGATCCTGCACCCTTTCAGCAGGTGATCATTTCAGACTAATCCTTCCCTCTTACCTTTTTTTGCCCAGTGGGAATGCTTCCCAATTTTTTCCAGCAAATGCTCCTCAGATTTTCACAAACACAGCATTTGAGAGTATAACAGAGTTGCTACTCTAATGAAAATGCCATTTTTTGCTACCTCAGTGGCTGCTAATATAACTTTTTCTCCTATTGAGACTTTTCTAATATACCATTTGTTTTAAACTGCCTATAAGCTTGTAAACGGCTTAGATTGCTGCAAATTGATCCACCTGACATCCTTCTTTCTGGTGGGGAGAGTAAGGATAAAGAAAAGGCCAGGTTAATTACAAAGAAGATGAGTTAATTAGGTAATTAACACATCACACTTCTCTGTAGCAGGTAGAAGAGGAGAAAGAAAACTGGGGGAACTGGGTAAAGTTATAGCAGAGCTTAGTTTATGCAGCAGGGAGAGCAGGAATTAGCTTTGATGAGACACCACAGCTGTGTGTAATGTGCTCTCTGGAAACCTGTATTTCTGGTAAACTGAAGGAATTACCTCATTCATCTGTCTTTCTGAGAATGCAAGGAGTACGAGTCATACTAACTTAGGGGTTTGCCTCAGTTTCTACAAACCTATTTAAGTCTGGCCCTTTCCTGAACTGCAGAGCAGAAGACCTCACTGGAGTCTTCATGGAAGAAAGTGCTACTTTGAATCCTTACTGTCTACATCTTACAGTGGGCAGGAATGAAGGAAAGGAATAATACTAAAGAAATTCAATTAATCATACCCAGATGGATGCTAGTATCAAAGACCTCTAGCTTATGGGGGTTTTGCTTTTATTGTGGTTTTTGCAAAGTCTTGTGTCTCATATAAGAAATGTAAGAAAAGTACCTGTTAACTGATGATCAGTTTCATCCATACATTCCAAACATTCCATGAGTTTCTATGGTTACAAGCTCACACTCCCTAAACAAACCAAGGTATTGGGAAAAAAATACAAAGTTCATATGGAATTAAGGGGTTTAGGGTGCTTGCTGAAACTGGCATATGAGTTTTAATTTCACATCACTCTTTTCCAGGCAAAAAAGACAACAATTTACAGAACTCTGCTGTGTAATTAGAAATATTTGTAATCTACTCACTGACTGAATTTATTAATACCATTTAACCTGTGAAATGCACAGTGCTGTCGGTCACACTTGCTTACTGCTGTCAAGAGATGCACAATGGCTTTCAAGAAGTGTTATAGGGGTTTCAGCTGTCTTATAAGGCATGTTATACTTCTGTTCAGGAGCACCGACCTTTTCTGAAATAGGAAGGGGAAACAAATCTGCACATTAACACCTTCCCCCCCATGCTTTTTTTTATGCCTTAGGATTTTTCCCCTATTTTAGGAATGACTCGGTTTATCAAAGTGACAGCTTTATGCCCTACCAAAAAAAAAACCAAACCAACCAAACAAACAAACAAAAAAATTAAAAAAACCACCAAAAAACTCTTCCCCATCATAGATAAGCAATCTGTCAAAGCAAAAGTGATTTCAGAGACTTCTTTCTTCTCCAGTCTTAGTCGGAGTCTTACTGTGTCTGTTTCTCTAATGTGTGTTTCTCCAGGACTAATGTCTATTACAGGCAGTGAAATTCCCAGTTTCCCATAAAAATTTCTGTAAGCATTGAAACACATTTTGCTGCTCTTACCCTATAAATTAACAATGTCAAATTCAACTCACTCTGATGGAACAACTTTGTCCAATCATTGTTTTGTTACTTTTTGTCTTTTTTCATAGTTAGATTGTGATGATAGAACTAAATGCTTAAGATCATGCTTATTGGAAAACAACATAATCTCATGCCCACTTAACTACATTCTACATTCTGAGCTTTACTTATGAAACCAGAACTAGGGCAGAATTTGGAAGGTCTCAGCGCAAGCTTGACACTGTCAGAATGATTAAAATTTCTGAAATCTAAAAGAAATTTCATTTACATGTGCAGTGCCATACTTCTGAAACTTTTGCAGCATATGTTTGTAGTTGGTCTGTTTTATGTGATTTAAAAATGCTAAGTACATGGAGTGTATTAAAAAATACTGTTGGTTTCTTTTAAAGAGCATACCTTTCACCTGTGCACATTTTTTTTAAGATATGCTGTAGTTTACAGGGTTTTTCTCTCCTATTTCTTTAATTTTAGCTCTAATGGATTCTTTTCCCTATCATTACCTTTCACTCAAGTTACTTTCTCAGAGTCTTCATACTGCTATTTCTGTATCATGCTCAGGATTCACTGTTTATCTTTTTCATTTCAGAAAAGTAGTTCCAGTGCCTCTGTAAAACTTAACACAGATTTATACAGAGCTCCTTTTCAGATGTCAAACCTTTGAAGCTAAAGCTACCAGAGATTCAGTTTTCTATTTCACAACTCTAAGCAAGGTCATAGTCCTAGACCTCTACACAACAAAAATAACATTATTTTTGTTACTAGATGAGGTGTAAATCTGTGTTCAAGTTTTTAAAAAAGTATATGTATTTGCACCCTAACTTCCCTACATGAATGTATTAAATGGTGAACTTGGCAACAGGAATAATTATCTTTTCATGTTGGTCTTTATGACTATTACCTTCATTTAGCTGTTTAGAATTCACATCAACTTTTCTAGTTTTATGGCTCATTTATTTCTAGTTTTCATTATCATACCTTTCTCAGGATAAAAACTATGGATCATCTTCCAGGCTCCTTAGCAGCTCCAGCAAGAATTAAATCCAAAGATTTTCCAAATTCAAAATCCGAATTCAAATCCAAATCCCATGGATTTTCATAGCCCTATTACTATCCGGACACCTATAATAGTGTAAAGAAACAGCAAGCTACTACCTACTGTTTTGCTTTACAGTTTTTAGATTTAGCTAACTACACAATATTGTTTGTTAGTTTAATTTTGTCTTCATTATTGATAATATGGATAACATAAAAATTTGGAAGTAAAGGCCTGTCAATTGACTAACAGTCAGCTAATTACACTAGATAAACAATTGCCTTATGTAAATCCCAGCACTGTAATTGTATCATAATCTATTAATATACTGAAACCATTAATTAAGCTATGTCCATGGTAAATATTCATACAGAAGAGACAGTGTATCAACTGTTAATCCTAATAATTCCGAACACCAAATATTTCAAAAGAAATCCAGCAAAAAAGCAACAGTAGAAAGCTGAAAGGAGGTGAGAACCAGCAGCAGAAAGTAAAGATTGAGAAAGACACAAAAGAGGTAATATGAGAGTAGAAATAAGTGGAAGCAATCAAGGAATGACATTTTATATAAAAGATCCTAGGTGAAACAAAATTGGTCCAAGTTGTCATATCTAGCTGGCATTCTTTTCTCTGTATAAATAATATACGAATTCCTTTGCTACATTTACTGATTAGTAGAGGCTCAAAATTCTTCCAAAGAATAGATGAGTTTTAAAAATGAGATACAGCCATAATCATAGGCTTTATGAAGTAAATGGGAATAGCTAAATACACATCTGACCTCAGGAGACACATAGTAACTACAGAAAATATGAGAAATATTATCTGAAATGAAGAACAGTTTGCAGGAACAGAAAGCAGGTGAATAAAACTAGGGAAAACTGGTATCAAGTGGTTGTTCGGTGCTTTAAAGAATTTGCTTTCAAATCAGATTTTCAGTTTCTTTTAGAGACAACATAAAAAACAGTGTTGAATAATTTTCTTATTGTTTACTAAAACAACATTGGCATAATCATAAAATCATAGAATATTCAGAGTTAGAAGGATCTTAGAGTCTAAATCCCAGTCCTGCACAGAACAGCCCCAAGAGTCACACCATGTGCCTGAGAGCATTTTCCAAACACTTCCTGAACTCTGTCAGGCTTGGTGCTGTGATCGCTTCCCTGGAAAGCCTGTTGAAGTGCCCAACCACCCTCTGGGTGAAGAACCGTTTCCTAATATTCAGCCTGAACCTTTCCTGACACAGCTTGAGGCCGTTCCCTCAGGTGCTGTCACTGGTCACCAGAGCTAGAAGAGATCAGTGCCTGCCCCTTCTCTTCCCCTCACAAGGAAGTTGTAGCTGCAATGAGGCCTCCCCTCAGCCTCCTCTTCTCCAGGCTGAACACACCAAGTGCCCTCAGCTTCTCCTCATATGTTTTCCCCCTCCAGACCCTTCCCCATCCTTGTAGTCCTCCTTTGGATGCTTTCTTCTTATATTGTGGCACCTAAAACTGCACACAGTGCTCGAGGTGAGGCTGCACCAGTGGAACAGTCCCCTTCCCTGACCGGCTGCCAATGTTGTGCCTGATGCATTCTAAACTTCACAGTAATTTGGTGATATTTTCAATATTTACAGAGAAACTCAAGATTCTTTTGGGAGATTCTTTTGCAACATTTTCTCCAGACATTGATTTCTTTTTGCAAGAAAACTGTCTCATGTTTCTTCATATAGGTAATTTGTGGAACTAAATTCCAATACAGGGGTCCAAGCAGAAAAGCCGTGTAGTCTCACTGTAAATGTATATATGTTTTTATTTGTGTTTTACATAAGGTAAACAAATAATGAAAGCAAGAAAATAATAACATTCTCATTTTGCAGGGAAAATCTCTGAAGCACAATCCAGGTACAAGCTCTCCAAATATTTACCCTATATTAACCAAAGGTATTTCCATTAAGTGAACACCAAAGTATGGTCATGGTAAGAGAGGAGTTATGGCACCTTGCTATGGGAACTGTCCCAGTTCATTAATTAAAAAGAACCTTGCTTTTCATCCAATCTTTTTTTGTGTTTTGATTTGTTTTTGTAAATAATATTTCCTGTATAAGCTATTAACGTCATTGACAGCAATAAAAAGCTCAGTGAAAAGATCTTGAGGCACAGGTATGAAATTATTTATTATCAAAACTTTGATAGCACTCTGTTACATTTGCTGCAGAATGTTTTAAAACAGAGCATTATAAATTTTAGTTTCTGTTAACTGGTATTGCCTGTAGTTAAAAAAATACTTTTGCAGTGATATGATGGGTGCAATACTGATTTCACTGAATTTAGATATGGTTCCTCTTCTATACCATCTCTCCACCGTATATCACTCTGAAACATGATAAAAACCTAGTGTGACAGACAGAAATGGTTAATGGCTTAAACATTGTTAAAATCACTAAAGGACTTTTGTCCACTGTAGCAAATGCAAAGAAGCAACTCCTCATCTTCAAGCACTGAAGCCCACCCCTCCCTGAATATGCCTCCAGACTGGAATTTGGACTGTGAGGGGAACTTGATATAAGATAAAGGTGGTACTATTGTCCAATTATCTCAGGTCAACGGAAAAGTAAACAAACCTGGAGGGAGAAGAAGGTATTCACAAGGAAAGCCAAACTCAGCAGCCCTGACTGGGTTCAGCACAGAGAGGCTATAGCCCACAGATTTATTTGCTGAGGCCAGGTTTACACCCTCTGAAAGGGAGGCTACAAGCAAGGCTTTGAGGCCCATAAGAGGCAGATCCTGCAAGATGAGATGGTGCTTTTTATCATGGTAATTGTCTTCCCTTACACACACACACAGTGGCTCAGTTGTTAACTCACCACTCCTCCCACTCCTCCAGCTCTTCCCCCCTCACTATTTACACAAGATACCCACGTGAAAGGCAGCCAAGAAGGGGTCATAAACCATTCAAGACCCCCAAATTGCCCCTCAGAATCACTCCTGAAGCCTTCCACCAGAGGACTGTATGCGATCCAAAAGTGTTGCAACAGATCCAGAGTCTGCTGCAAGAGACAGTGTAAAACTCCCCTGCTCTCTGCACTCAACAGGGGAGGTACCTGGGCATTCCCACCTAGTTTGAATGTAATTTATTTCTTTGAACTCTGTGTTTCTTGGGATCCTCACTATCAAGAAGACCAGAAGAGGAGGATCAATGGGACATCATCAGAATCCACATGGTGGTGACTATCTTTCTACTTAATCTATCTCTCTGTCACTCTCTTTCTTCCCCTCCCTGCTACATTTTCCTATTTCTTTCTATCTATCTCATATTTACTGTTAAATAAAATCCATACTATTGATTTCAGCATATAGTCTCATTTGCAGCTTAATTCAGGCAGAGCCGTCTCTCTAATAATTCTAATAATTGGATCATATCACCTAGGAAAAGTGTGGCTGTGAACATGCTATGAAAAATGTCCCTTAAGCTGTGATGCCAGACCTGTTTGGCCCACATCTTGAGTGTGTCTCTGTTAGGCAAAGCTGGTGATCATGTGCATTCCCTTTTGTGCTTCAAACTCAACACTTGCAAATAGGTCTGCTTTGTGACAGTTCAGTGATGCTAATGTTTCTGCTTGCTCTAGCCTCATTGAGCAGAGATGACATAATGGATTTCGTTGAAGCTTGTACAAATGATTGTGCACACATGGAAAGTGAATGCCATGCCCTAGATTTTGAGAAGTTTGTTTAACTTGTCTCAGCTTGTTTGTGATGTATGTTTTCTGCAATAAACTGGCATTAGTTGGATCATCATAGACTAGTGAAAAATAAGCTCTTGTTGATGCTTCTGTGGAAAAGCATATAATTTGATAGGTATTTGAAATTTGCTTTAGCAAAAGTCTTTAATGTGACATGCAATTGCCAAATGAAGAATAACAAAACCCCAAGTTAACTGGCATAGTCTGATGTAATCTGCATTGACTTCTTAACAGTTAGATTTATAGACATATTTCATTTCCACCCAATCAAAAGGTATAACAGCACACTAATCATCAACTGAGGACATAATCAACTAAAGACATAATACCTAAGGACATAATTTTGTCATGATAAAACTGCAGTGTCTAATATCTTATATATTAGAAAAGTAGTACATGAACTCAGATTAAATACAAACTTCTAACATACAAGCACTTTTCACTCAAATATGTATGCTCTTCTGTGGCAATTTTCATAGTTTTTCTCATCATATTACTGACTTATACTGACTAAAACAACCAACCAAACAAAAGAAAATGAATATTCAATAAGAATCCTTGAAGGGTGAAAACCACAGCTCAAATCAAACTATTCACAGCATCATGATTCCTGTATAGAAGTCACATAAAATACCTTGGGGGACAAAAAAACCCCAACTAAATCAGTGTATAGATGACAATTATTGTATAGATATAGTATTGTATAGTCACAGTTTGGTATACAATATTACACTAATCTCATTAAATAGAAAAGAAAATATTTGTGAAGAATTCTGTGTTGTTTTGTGTTTTGTTGGGTTTTTTGGGGGGGGTTGTTTTGTTGTTTTGGGGTTTTTTTTTTAGTAGTATAATTACCTGCTTTTGATCTGAATGCTTAAAGCCTTTCAGGACCTCTGAAAGTGATGTCACTGACTATCACACAGGTACCAGATTTAGTACGGAATGTTAGCAATGGAGGAACTCTGATTTGCAGTTTTTAGAATTTTCATTTTTGTTTTGACTGCTTGAAGGACTTCAAGTCTGAGACTTAAAAAAGCAAATATAAATAAGTCAAGACATTCCTTCTTCCCTTTAGAGAGTGTATGAAACATGTTTTTCTCTTGGGAAGAGTACAAAAGGATAAATGGAGCTAGAGAAAACCCTCAGTCACTAGTTACTTTCTAGAGATTTCCAACAGTATTTTGTAAACCTGGGAAGAATTATTCCCTCAGGACTCTTTGCTATCCTAGTCAGTTAGGTTTCATCCTCTAATGTTGTGCTATTTTTAGTTCCTTCGATGGATACTGAAATGTATGTTTTCAGAGAATGCAAAAAGCTGTTTGGAAGTATTAATGATGAAGCAGTAAGTTAAAAAAAAACAATCCAGCTTTTTCAGTATTAACAGATATGAATGTTTTAAAACAGTTTGCAAAATAGTTATGATAACATAAATATATTTGTATTTGGTATTATTATGCTAATATATAAGAAGCAATTTTCACTCTATTAACAGGAATTGTAGTAACAGTGAGGTTCTTTCAGTTTAGCCTCTGTTCTGTAATTATCTATTTTCTAAAAATAAACTAAATATCAGTTCTGTATTAGGGAAACAGTTGAAATAACATATCTGAATTTAGAGTTTGTAACAGATTTCAGTGCTTCATGATTGTCATCTCCTCAAGGTTGGCATTGAGTCTGTGTGCAATTGAATGCAACACTAAGCACTGGATTAACACATGCGATTTTTCAAAGCCATCTCTAAACTTTACTGTTCAAAACAAAGCTTTCCCAAAAGGATGTCTGTTCTGAGTGTAAGTGACCAGCCTTTCCAAGAAGACACATGAAGAATTTTGACCTTAGTGATATGATATCTGAACTACATGGGAGTGAAATATTGAGGAAAAGATGAAATTTGGACACCACCAAAACTGTCTGCACTGGACAGGTGGTATGTGTAGTGGCTTTTTTCAGGCTCCTGGTCCCCTGGGTGCCCCCACTGACAGTGTGGTCACACTTTGGTATTGCTTTCTTATAGCAAGCAGAATATCATAAGGCAGGAGTGGAATCACTCATGTGCCACCACTCAGAGGAGGTGGGATGCAGCTGAGAAGCCACCCTCACTAGAGAACTTAGAGGTTTGGAATGATTTTCTTCAAGCTCACAAATGCTAACCTGGGCTGAGAGAGGTTCTGCTGCTGCTCAAAACCTTGAAATAGGATGCTTAAGTCAGGTTTCAGTGTTAGAGACAAAAAATTTAGAAAAATCACCAGTATTCCAAAAATAAAGAGCCTTTAGGGATCAAGCTTCCCTTATTTTTTGTGCTCTTTCTCTCAAGATGCTCTTGGATGGGTGGCATATATATGTTTACATGTTTATACATCTAGATTTTCTGGCAGATTAGAGTGGAATTATGGGGTTGATATTTGAGTTCAGGTCTGAACCTGGTATTAGGTGTGTCCTAACATAAGATGGACCTGGATTTGTGTAAAGAAGGGCTGTCTTTAGCTGACATCTTCATTTGCTTAGTTATGTAAAGGAAATGAAGACACAGTCCTGTACAAGACAAACTGACTAGACATTTTACAGCAGATGATGACAGCAGTTTGTTCAGTTGTGACACTAAACAAGAGAGAGAGAAAGATAAATTTGAGAGGTGAGGATGACTATATAAATTACAATTTTCAGAAGATTCTTTGCCTTAATGTAATATCATTCAACCAACAAAAAGCATGAGGCAATAAAAGGTGATGCTGAGAACAAATTTTATCCAAAACCTCCCATGTACTCACCACAAACTGTTATACTGAATTTACCTGTATTTTTTTTCATTACCTATATAATGCCAATAAAAAGAATGTATTTTAATGTCACACTGAAAAATGCAGTTTGAAATTATGTAAGTAGGTATATGTTATTAGGATGAATGCTAAAGAAATTAAGGACCATGGTGTGATCTATGGAGAGTTATAGACTAATATTTTATTCCAGAATTCCTCCTCTATCTTAAAATGATCACAAATGACTGTGAAAGAGCTGATGATAAAAAGTATTTGTGGTAACACTGCTTCTCACATGATGGATTACTGAGGCTTAAAAATTGACAGGGACTCATGAAATCGTGGTGTAAAAAGAAACAGCGATGTATTTTTACACACTGGAATTGAAGTTTTAAACCTAAACTACAAGACGTACTTAACTAAGTTATCAGCCCACATTTCATGAATCCTCTGTGAGAAAATGAGAGCAACTAACACCTCTGCACAAGACCTCAGCTAAGTTAAACCATATGCAGCCTTTCCTTAGGGAGAAAACAGTGGGGCAAGAGATTTCATTGCCTAAGATCTGCAAAAAATGTACTAGAAATTTGGGGTTCCACCCCCAAATATTCACCTGCATGTGCCAAGCTTTTAACAGTGCAATATAAAAAATACTTCAATTAATCTTAGATTGTTATTATAGCAAATGACCTCATACCAGGTCAGTGCAAATAAAGAAAAGCTTGGCTGGTCTTAACCTATAAAATATGTCAAATGGATGTCTCTCAAGTGTGTGATAAAAAGCATCTTCACTGCCTCCAGCAGTATGGTATCTGACCCAAGAGCATAAGAGAAGAGAGACCATATTGAATGCTTTCATTTCCCCATAAAATGCTGATCATGATAGTTCAGACATGCCAGATGGAAGTAGTAGTGATAAATGGTGTTGATGCCTCAGGAGAAATGAGCTAGTAAAGTTATATTATGTTCAGTTGGGATTTTAAACATGTTATATAGTTAAAACTGTTATTCTCCTGCAAAATCATACCCCTCATATTTCAGTGCCATATCATATATGGGAGAAAAAATTCCAGCCGCCAGTTGCTACTATGAAAAGCAGATTTTGTGCAGCACAACAAAGTAGCTCTACACACAACATATGTGATATTTTTTAGTGTATATAAATGCATACATGAAATGATGAATGGCAAATATAGGAAAATCTAAACATGTTATTCCTCCTTTATTCCTTATGTAAGTATAGGAATATATATCTGGAAACAAGGAGGTAACACAATGCTAGATGAGATAAGACTCACCTCACATTTTTAACAGGTCCTTTGTTCCTTTCTAAGATTAGGTAGGAATTCAGTCCTAATGGCCATTAGATGCTGTAGGAGGTACAAGGCTGGTTTTAATTCCCAGTTTGATCTGGATAACAGTTTGATTGCAACTAGAAGACATTTTAAGAAATTTTACTGATCTAGACATAATTTGTGTCTTCTCCAAAGAGCCAACTCTATGGAATTTTCCCTTTCAATATCTGAGGATTTTAGAGGGAGAAGGTAGATGCTCTGTATCCTGTAAGTCAGTCTGTTCCCACAAAACCTAAGAACTTAGAGGGCTGACCTGGAGGCAATTTGCCAAAGCATCGCATCCCCTAGTTGTATTCCAAGGACTTAGATCACTTTACTAGTGATATATCTGCATTCATTCCTTTTCACTAGATTGTCTTCCACCAGTGGCATTGTCTTGATCTTCCACTGTATGAATTGAAACACCAGAGAAAAGAAAGGAAGTTAAAGGAAGTTAGGAGAGTATTATTTAGTTGTTCATTTTAGCGTAATAGTTAGAAACACCTTTTCCTAAACATCACATTTTCCTTTTGTATATGTCTGGAGCTACTGTTTATTTTCATGTGTCTGGGTTAACAGCGTGCTACAAGAGCATATGACAAATTTGTTCTTGGGGAGGAGGTGGACTGCTTATAAGGGAGATTGTTCTATTCAAGTCAATGAGGACCAACTGCACTTTTCTAGAAATTACTGTTGATGGAAAGGAGAAAACACGTCCAGCAAATATATAGTGTTAATAATACTGTGTATACTCACTACTCATACTAAAAACATAAAGGAATTAACAGATGTTAATTTCTGCATTATTTGTAAATCCTTGAAGAATAGGAGTGCAGCAAGAACTCTGACTTTTCATCATTTTGTATATATTACTCAAACTTTTTGTCCTTTGGCCACTTGAAATTTAATTTCCTTTTTCTAACTCTTCTTATTTAATTTTATTAATTAGAAACCAGGCAAATTTAGAGGAAGAAATATTACAGAGGCATATAAGAAACAAGACAGTGAAAAAGTCTATCACGTAAAGATTAATTTGTCCAATTTCAAAATGTATATTGCAATGTTTTATAGCTGACAGGTGATCATGGGCAGATAGTCATTACAATTTATCACAGCAGGAAGTTGTTAAAATGACAATATGGGCAGATATAAAATTATATGAAGGGAAAGTTACAAAAGATAATTTTGAAACTCTAGCAACTTGTCCTTTTAAAGTTTCAATCACCAAAAGGACATAATCCAAAATCTAATTATAACTTTAAAAGACAGAGTTGGAAAAAAAATTGCCTGTTGAGGGGGAAAAAAATTTATGCAGGCAAATTTCCATTGTTACTTTCTTCTATTAATCAAAATTTATGCTTTCTTATATGGGAATTGTGTAAAAGTTTTTTGCTTCACCCATTTTTTAATTTATTGGCTGCTGGTCCAGGGAACAGAGAATGAGTGTCCAACCCCAATTTATGCCTTTGCAAATTTTTCTCTCTCTACTTTTGCAACCCTATCATTTATAAACAGCAGCCACATGTTATTTTTAAGTGGAAAAGGATTGTTCTTTGGCACTGATCAACCTTGAGTGGAGTTTTATAGCAGTCTTATAAATTTCTCAATAGTAGTGTTTATAATGAAATTGCTTAAAGTACTCTGACCTGTTCTGCTAGTTGACACACTCGGCACTGTTGAATGGGTCCTTGATATGAACTAACAAAAGGAGCTTGAAATTTTTCTTCCCTATTGCTGCTAGCACTGCTTGTTGCTTTTACAATTCTGCAATAAAAGGTCCATGAGTTTGGAGATTTTGGGCTTTTCTTTAGGCTTTTCTGTGCTCCATTTGGTTACTGGGATCCATTGCAAGACTAGGACCTTAAGATCATACGCTCTTGGATGTAGGATTGTATTGTACTGTGGAGTACAATGTATAGCACTGAGGAACCATTGATCAGAGACTCTATAGATCTATAGATGCTGTTGTAATAGAAGCACTAAGAGATGATTAAAGTGATGCATCAGTTTTATACTATATGATATGATACTCTATGCTGAGTGAGCAGAGGTATTAAGATCTCACTGAGATTTTACCTCTTTTTTTTTTTTTTTTCCTCTTTTTTTTTTTTTTTTTCCTTTTTTTTTTTTCTTTTGATCTGTCTTTCAAGACTGAAAGGTCTATCCTAAAGGAGGAGTATTCACTTAAGGCTAATGGAAAAGCTGTTTCTGGAAGGAGCACTTTAATAATGAAATACTGAAAGGAGGGAGAAAGTGCAACACATATTCTGACCTTTCCTTTAGTTTTTGGTGGAATTTTAAAATTATCTTCATGAACTGCAACTTTGAAACTAAACCAACTATTTAGGTAGGTTTCAGCCTACCAATATGTAGTAAGAAAATACTATTTTTAATATTTTATTTATACTTTAGTATACCCACAAAATCCATATAATCAGTACAGAGGCCCTTCCATTCCTCAGTGTAATCAAAATGAGATAAACTGAGGCATCACTACTGACCATGTTGTAAAGCATTTCCTTAAGTTCAAGGATAACTTTGTCTTGGGAAAGGACTAGTCTCATAACAAAGCATGGTTCATCATTAAGAAAACTATAATCTAGTTGTATTTGTCTAAGCTTTCAAATTAGCCTGTTATAGGAGACTGTTGCATGCTTTGCACACAGAAACACAGAACATAACCTTTTCAATTTTATAACAATATGCCTCAAGAGCACACAGTTTCCAGTTAAGAAGTATTACTAACATGCACCTTAAATCAAATCTGTTCTGGCATGTAGGTTAGTGTTTTTTAACATTTCTACTCAGGTGCCAGCTGGTTAGTAATGAGAATCACACTAAGTAGCACCACTGACATAAAACCCATATGAAACAAGGCAGGGTTTCATGTGAATCCCTGTAGAAATATCCAGATATGTGGGACCACTCAGGAAGGATGTTTAAGGGAAGTAAGGGAAGCTGGACTGAATCTGAAAAGAGAAACAAGTCCATCTGTGTCTGAAATGGATTCCAAAACACCATCACAGCATTTTTAAATTCATGTTGCTTGAACATATCCGTTCAGTCCTTCTAAAAGCAGAATTTAGTTCCTGAAACCCAGAATGTCATTATGATGTTTAATACGGATGCGGTGAAATTCATTTGAGGACAGATCTGGAGAAAGTTCTTTAATACCTTATAGTAAGCACCCTATTGAGAAAATAAATGAAATATCTACGTTACTTTGCAAATCATGGGGAAAAATTTTGGTTTCTGCTGAAGCCAATGGCAAAACCTTTTTCTTTCAATGAAGCAAGTACCCCATCATTGAGATAAAATACAGAGTGACTTTGCAAACCCTTAAGCAAGGATTAAGTAAACTTAGAGTCCTTTATAATCCTTGCACAGTGAATGGATTTAGTATATTTTCCTCCATTTTCAGAAAACCCCGTATTTCACCCACTGATAATGGCATACAGTAGGAGTATAAATATTTTCTTTAAAATGTAATTGCTAAGCAAGGTTGAAATACATATTTTTGCATTTTTGTTTTCTTATTGTACAAAGTAAATTTTAAAAAAATTTAACTCAGTTGTTAAATATTGTTATAATACTGTGTTTTTAAAAATTGAACATTTTGTCACTCTTCTATCATTTATATACTCACAAATTCTAATTATAAATATACAATGAAACATAAAATGCCATAAATAAATAAGGAAAAGAAATTGATTTCGTGTACTTTTAGCATATCTCATTCACCACTTGTTCTGGTTCTACAGAATATAAAAAAAGAAAGCATTTTCAACCTTACTTGTCCAATTATAACACATTGCAAAAGCATAATTACTGTTCAGAAAATTCTAGTTTTCTCTACATTAAACTGAATGTTTCTTATAACAATATAGACTTGTATCCATGTAGGAGGTCTTGGATTATGCCTCTATTGTTATGAATAATAAGGTTTTAATTGACTACCCAGGACTGTGGTCATGCTATGCAGGCATTGAAAATCATGGATATCTAGTCCAGAGGCAGAAGTTACCTGGATGAATATTCATGGACTTAAATAAAATTCCTGTTAAAATTCAATTCTATTTCTTTATTAATACTATCTGCTTATATTTAAAGTACTTCTGAGAACAACATCAAACATTATTATCTGAGAAAGATGATTAAGTAGCTTTTTATGTCCAAAATGTTCATGCATGACTGTAACATCCATATGTATAAGTTTAATACATTTCCTTCTGTCATTTTCTTACATTATTTAACTGAACAAAATTCAATAAAGTGCAGACTCCATAGTTCACTTGTCAACATCAACTACAGTTCGCACAGGCTTTTCCAGCTAATCCATCTGAATGTAGTACTTCTTTGCATTTCTTGAGTCAATTTATTGCCTCTCAGTTTACCCAAATAGGCCAAAAAGTTTAAACATGAAAACCAAGAAATTTACGCGTGTTTGCAGAGTTAGTTTCAATTGCTCACAAGACCTAATAGCCTGAATGAAATTATGCTGCATCTGTACACTCTCATTTGGTCAGTGCAGTACTGTCTTTTCTTTTTACCTCTCCAAGCCCCAAGAGAAAGCATTTTCTTTTCTTATTTTCTTAAATAAGGAAGTAAAACAAGGGATTGTGGAGTGCAAAACTAAGCTAATGAGTTAACTGAAAGCAAAGAATTCCCTCAAAAGTCTTATGTCAATGCTCTTAGAAAGGTGGTCTCAAGCTGAACCATCCTAGTGCAATACTACCATCAGAAAGCCTGTGTGAATCTCAAAGGTCAGAGTCAGGCTACCATGACTGCCACATGCAAAACACATTAAGGACTTCAGATTCTTGAACATTTACCTTCAAAAATCTGCTTTTATGTCACTGAATAATTTTACTCTTTGATTAAATATGACATCAATAAAAAATGGCAGAAGCAAATTCTAAGTACCAAAAGGATTTTTTTCATGCAGTCAAACTAGAAAATGATGCTGGTTACATAATACCATTTTTGGAGTTCAGAGAAGGCTAAAGACAATCCAACTGTGTGGTCCCACACAGTACGGTACAATGATCAGTCTCTCCTTTCAAGATATGGTATACCTTACAGAATTACATGGAGATGTGGAGAAACTTACCCTTATATCCTAGGCCTTTATACCTTTTGAAATCCCAAAACTTTAGTGGTATGGTGTAAAAAATAGACATCAACATATATTTTAATATTTAATATAAAAATCAAAAATCTGTAGGGCCTGGTGCTTTTTTCTTTTGTTTTTTTTTTTTTTTCTTTTTTCTTCTTTTCCTTTTATAGCTTTACTAGGTAGCTTGTTTTCTCTTGCTTCCTTTTATGCAAAACAGATATGTCTCCCTGATTGTTTGGGGGTTTAATGTTTGCAGCTTAGCAAGGAGAAATGTGATTGTGAGCCCCACTGCAGGTATTTAAATGTTTGATCAAAACATTCAACAATAGATGTAATTAAACAGGCTCTAATTTTACTTATGTGATTCAACATAAAGAAAGAAGCTCCATTACTTAGTGTTTATGTTACTCCTTGGAGAAATGACCTTAATTTATTGTAATTTCCAGTTGGAAGATCACCAAATTGGTTTTGAACTTAAGAAGCCCTGTGGGTGCACAGTCATTTACTGCCAGATTACATGAAGTACACTGATCACTTCCAATTATAAAAAAACTTATTTTACTTAATGAATAAGTTTACCTTTATTACTAAACAGATACTACAGTTTAACTTTTTTGTTAGGATCATCTTCCACCCAATAGTTAGTCAAAATATCTTTATAAACAAAAATTTAAGTTACATATATAAAAACATAATTTTGCTTATTACATGAACTTAGCCAAATAAAATAGGTTTTGTGTGACTGAGCTGAATTCTACACAGGATAACCAGGTTTATGCAACTAATATTAAGACAAAATTTGCAAAGTCTTTAATGACAGTATGTTAAAAAAAAATAAATTTTATAACTCATGTTGCCATACTGAACACAGTCCACCTCACACTCCAAACCATCTGACAGTGTTTCACAGTTCAAATTGTCATGAAAATTTTCAAACTTCAGTAGAACCGCCTGATTACAGACAGCTATTGTATAGGAAAAAGCTATTATACAGAAGGAAAAAACCTAACTGTTTAAAATTACAGTGAACAAGAAATAGTGGATCAAAATAAGAGCTCTATTTCAGACTCAAGCCAGTGAATAGTTTCACAAAATACAAAAGTGCAAAAACCAAAATTACAAATAGAGAATCCCAGCAAGGTAGGTACACATACTGAAAATACAAGGGCGCTCAGATCAAGGACATTTTAAGGCCACAATCACTAATCATAACTCTTAGCAATGCCTTATGATGCCAAATTTGGAAATTTAAGAAGTCATTTAATGTCATATATAATACCTTACAAATAAACTTAATCAAAGGGCAAAATATATTTCTATTCTCTTTATATTACCTCCTCTCCTCATATATCTGGAAAGATTTATGGGTGATATCCGTTCTTGAGCTGGAATAAGACTGGGCTATGTACATTTGAGACCTGATGAAAAACTCTCAATTTTTTTGCCTGTATTTCCTGGGGAACAATTTTTGCTGTTGGAAAATATCTTCATATTTGACTTTGTTATGCTGAACTCAAAGTTTTCAGACTAGATCTGCTTGACCCTACAGAAATGGTACAGGGAACACTGTTATGAACACCTGACAAAACATAATATTGGGCAGGTCCCCATGAAAAGTTTTTACTGGAGAGAGCCCCAAAACAAATAAACATTTTGTAATGGAAAAAGGATGTGTGTGGATGCATATGTGCATGTCTCTGTGTGTTTATATGGAAAAAGCCTTTCTTCCAGAGAATTTTAATTGGATGTTTTTCCTGTTCTTTATTAAAAGACGGACTTGCTGCTGTCTCATATATTTTTCATAATGAACATGGTTAGCAAATTAGAAATTCAGAGGCAATGCCTGGAAGGGGAACATTAACATTCAGACAGGATTCCTGCTCAAATTGGAGCATTTGTCATGCTTATTGTGGTGATATCATAATCTGTGCACAAAATAACTAAATCTCATTCAGGGATGAGTGCAGTACACTCCTACAGAACTAAATGTAGTTCAAAGCTAGATTAAGCTTCTGCTGTGGTCCACATACCTATTAGGTTTGTTGTCATTTCTCTGTGTTTTTATATAAAATACCTACAAGAAATTCATATTTGTCACAAATAATTGCATCCTTATCCATCACTGGAGCAAACCGAAACAAATACAACCCCAGATTAAAGCAGTATGGATTCTTTCCTTGTGTACACAAAGATGAAATGTTCCTTTAAGATTTTTTCTTTCTTTCACTGATATTGTGATTTATTTATTTTTTACTATGTTATCAGAAATCTCTGCACTGAAAATTATTTTCCTTTGTCAAAAGAAATCTAATGTCTGAATAAAATTATTTACTTGTTTTGTATTTATAAATATTGAACTATTAAAAAAAGTTACTAAAACTGAATACAGTCAAATAGCTATTAATTTATTAATAATAAAATGTGTTGAATACTTACATGAAAACTCTAGGATTTCCAGTGCTCCCTTCTGCCTGTAAACTTTGTCCTCCTTCCTCTGTATTGCAACTGTGACTTTGTTCACTATTTTCAGAATATCAAACATGTATGAAGCATTACCATTAATGGGGCTCACAGTAAAATTCTGAGTGAGGTGGAGTTGTGATTGCCTTGGTACCATCAATCCGGATGCCTTAAAACACTCTGAAAAGATATGCAACAGCAAAGTCTACAACAAAACCAGACACAGGTTAGGAAGAATCACAGAAGGAAGCTTAAGGTCTGTGTTACCCATTATGAGTTCACAGAGCACAAAGCCAGGTCATCCAGGACTGAAGGCCTACATAAAGCACTGAAAATGTCTTTCTGGATGAACCTGGATTCTACTGCAGGTACTTCTATGAGACTACAATGTCACTCACTGTATTTCTGCAGAAAACGGTTGTCTGATCACTGGAAGCATTTTCTGAGACTTTGTGTTACAGCCATTGTTTTCCTGATTCAAAGGAATGGAAGAAAAGCAGAAGGTCCAGTTTATCCAAACTGACTCCTCTGACTTCCCATAGATGAATACATCACTTTGACCTTTGGCAGCTGATCACCAACTATTGCTTGGTTTTCAAGTAGTGCTAGTTAAATGCTAGTCTGCCTGCCTATGTGCCAATCTGCTAAATAGCATTCTCTGAGAAAGTAAAATAGCTAATAGCAACTATTTAAACTTATGGAACTTATTGCCTTTCACAAAACCAGGTGTTCACCACAAAGCATTTTCAGGTGTACCCATCTACCAAAATCCACTCTCCTGAGAAAGGTAGCATGAGATAACTAACTATCTGTGGCTGTGTGCTGCTTCTCACTGGTGATATTTTAAGTGAGAGTTTATGGACACAGCAGTCAGCATGGAAATGTTGTTGTGAAATTGATAGTATACCTTTTTCATTAAAACTACAGGCATAAGAGTGAACCATTTGTATTTCAGTAGCTGGCAGTTCAAATCCTCCTCTCTTCATTTTACAGTCTAAATGTAATGCTTTTCTATGTAATTTCTGAATTCAAATCAGCATTTAAAATGTCATTTTTACTAATGCAGGACTCACAGTCTAGACAGAGTGCTGTGGCATTGCTGGTGTTCATACTATGTGTAGTTTCCTATGATGCTGTCTGAACTGGGGACAGAAGAAGGTACGTGACATATGCAAGAGGATCTCAGAAAGGTTTGCACATCAGGCATATCAAATCCTCAGGCGTCAATCTTAGCACACAGTGCTCAGTGTGTAGGTTGATGAACCTTTATTGTTCAAAATTTAATGCAGGACATCATAAGATAATCCAGTCTCACCTGAAAGAAAATGAAAAAGAAAAAAAAAAAAGGCTTTTCACTCAGCTCTACCTGAACGCTTCAAATAAAAGAGTGTTTAAGACAACTAGATGGCAAGTAAAGAGAAAGCCAGTGTTTCTGAAGGCTTTATTTCCACAGAGGTGGGGAGGGGAAAGGTGTAGAGAGAAACTTTTGCATGTGTTGTGTACAGAGTTGAAAAGAAAGAGTAAGAAGTCTGAAGCTGTTTGGAAGGTTTTTCTCAGACACTTGAGGGAAAATGTCAAAAAAATCATGCAGAAAAGAAAGACTTGCATTTTTACTGAAAAAAAAACCCAAAAAACCTTTCTGAAAAATAAAGGCCAAATCCCCAGCATCTGAAGTGTAACAGGACTGTAGAAACACTGTAGGACTCCTGAAATATTGAAGAAAGTTTTTACTTAAAGGACAAGTGAAGTAGGAGGCTTACTGAAAGCCTGAGAGGAAGAGAACATGACTGGACTCAGAGAAGAATGAAATTCTCCAGAAGTAATGAACCCGGGGAAGAATGCAGATCTGAGCTGTGTTATATCCACAAGAAAATTGTATCAGCCAAACTTATAAATTTAACCATTGCCACAAGAAATATCACACCCAGAAGCAGCCTGCAACCTCTTCATCATCCTATGTTCTTTTTAAGCCAGCAGTGGGTGCAAAGGCATCCTCTACCCTGTTAGCCAACTAGGTAGAGACTATTTGTATTCATAACTTGAATTCTGCCAGAAAGGATAGTGACAATCTAGCCTAAAATATTCCTTGCCCATACTGAAGGGATTTGATGAATGTTTGCAAATGTTTCAAGCACTGTTTTATTGTAAGATTAAATGCCTTTTATTTGGATGCTTACTCTTTTTGAGAGTCATATCTGCTCACACTTAACAAAATTATTCCTGTCAAGTCCAAGAGTTCCATTTGCTGTTGGACTTCTTTGATCTCGTCAGCACGTCCTAACCAAGCTACATTTCTTTGTGTTTTCCTGCACTCCAAAAACTCATTTTCAAAATTACTTCCTTATACATAACTATTCATTAGGATTTCTGAATCACTTAAAGTAATCAACATTTTAGGAATAAAAGTATTTGCCTATTAGGGAGGCATTTATTAGCACCCTATGCAGTAGTAAATTATGAAATTCACCATCATGTAACATCATAAAGGATCCAGAACACTCTCTGTAAGTGGTGCTGTCTCAGGGATTTTAAAAGAATGGTTTCTCTGAAACCCACAAATACATTTCTTCTAATCAGTGGGTCTTGGCTTTAGTCTGAAGTTAAATGCAAATGGAAATACCCTTTAACAAGAAAGAATTTAAAAAGCTCTTATGGATAAAGAACAACAGATGAAAAATAACAATCACCTCATTTCACAGGGTTCTCATCTATACCTGAAACACACATGTATGTAAAGTATGCAGATGGGTTAAAAGGATAAGATAAATCAATCCTTTTTAGAGACAAAGAAGCTCAGGGACAACTGTTGTTTCTGTGCTTAGAGACCATTTTCATCTCTCTTTATACAGACAACTGGCTCCATGTACAGTTTTCCAGTAGCCTTTACCTCCCTCCTGCTCAGACAAGACATCAGAGGTAAGGTCATGGCCCTTGGACTCTCGCCTATGCCCTGTTTAATGCTTTCATATCTCTTAGAGATCCAGCTTAGAGTAGTGCATACCTGCCACAAACTACTCTTTGTGACTCAGGCTGAAGTTAGATCAGTGCTTTGGAAACTGTGTGAAGAAGTCTCTGGACTGGAAATTCCAACTAAGAACTGTTTTGTTCTTGAACCACTATTTTCATCAATATTCATTTCACTACAACAGCACATGCTGGCTATTGAGGAAACTTCAGGATTGAATTGTACTCAGGAGTTTGGGATTGAATTGGTGAATGCTTTGCACACAGTTTTGAAGTGATAAGCATATTTGTATTGTGGCAAATTACAGTAATTTGCTAAAGCAAATCCTGATCTAACAGAAAAGTCTACAACTACATGCCTTTTGAAAACTTTGAAACATTTTATTGACCTTACTGTATTTTCCCCATTAGCCTGGCAATGAGCTGTCATACTGGATGCGTACGACTTGACACACAACCTTTGGTGTAGCTCTACATTTCTTCTTCATTTAAAGTTAGATTTCCTGTAAATTAAACATCAAAGGTCTCCTTAGAGTAGAACAGGTGAATATTTGTTATAGTAATTTGCTATCCTGATGACATTTGATCATGTAAACAGTTAAATTTCATTTGGTGAAGAGGCAGAAATGCTCCAAAATAACCTGGAAGGGTTTCAGTACCAAATCCAATCTGTTACAGGAGAACTAGTGTAGAGCAGAAATATTGTGAGGCCAGTGCCATCCAGAAGATATAGCTTTATATACCTCTTATATTTAATAACTGCTGAGACACATGGTATTAAAGTGAACGCAAAGCATGTACAGTTTCCTGTACTTTGAATACTATCATCTGATGAAATATTTTGTAGGAACTTTAAATGTCCTTTAGTACTATTAGCAGGATCTTGTAATTATCAGTAGATCTTAAATCTGTCTCTGGACAAGGGTAAATATTCTTTTTTTCTATTAACAAGTTCACATCTAATTAGTTTATTGCATGTGTTCACATTATTTTTATCTATAATTAATCCTGTACTTAATTTTGAACATATCAGCACATCAGTGTTAAGCTGTTATCTATAATGAGTCTGAATTACTTCTGAATTTGGTTCCTTCCATTTATATCTACACTTCTTATGAAAAATAATATGATGGTAATTTAAATTTTTGTTCTGATTTCTGGCATAACTCCAAAATAACAATTTATAAAACACTAAATGAATTACACATTTTGAACTTAGGTAAATGATACTAAGAAAAAATAGTTATATATGCTAAGTGTCCATTTGCTCACATTAAAAATCCATTACATCATTTGTCACTATTGGAAATACCTCTTCCAAAGGAAAATTCTGCCCTTACTTGGAGCCAGTTGGAGATTTCAGTGTGTTCAGAGCTAGCAATTTCTGACAGGCAGTCCTTTGCCTCCTGCACCAAAGTGATGCTGAAGGTCATGTTTGAAATTTCTTAGCACAGTTGTGTATGCATTGCATACAGTAGGTAAATCCGCTACAAAGCTAATACAACAAGACTTAGCATTTTAAAATTACAAACTCTGTGTGAATTTAATACTTTGCAAAATATTCCCCAATGATTCAGAATTTGGTCTGATAGTATGTTACTAAAATTTCTGTAAATTTGCTTTTCTTTTTTTCTCTTAAGAAAGTATGGCAGGCATGATATGAATAGGATGAGCAGGAATTCTGTGGCATGGCCGCGTAGAAAAGAAAGACAAGAGGTTCAAATATACTGAACCAGGTCTCAGAACATGTGTTTTGTGCTATATTTGCAACAACATCCAAAAACACTTGCTGGCTGTTTTCCTGGCTCAGCTGAAGTCATTGAAAGTTTTACCCTCAAATATGCCAGATTAAGAATCCTCATTCTTTGCATTATTTTTACAGATCTTACACTCAGTGCAAAGCAGGAATTATGTCACCAAACTTCATGCCACCATCTGGTGACTTCATGAACTCTAGACAGTTGTGATCTATGTTTCTCCTCTGGCTTCTGCAGCTTCAGTTTCAACCACATTGACTTCCAGTGCATGGAGACCCTTCAAGTTGCCTTTTTTACTCTTTATGTGACAAATCCCAAGGTTCTTAAAGCTTCAGCTAAATTCTGAAATCAATAGTCTTTACAGTTCCTTAATTTTTTCAGAAGTATAGTTATTAATAGTGGACATAAATGTAATGGGACCTGCCCTCTAAGAACTATCATTTACATTTACTTGAATTTATTTTCTTGTTCACATCAAATACAAGACAACCACCACTTATTCTTAATGCCACATTTACAAAACCTCTCCTGCACACTTCCAGTGAAGCCTGTGGTTAAGCCAGGCTGTTGTACACCAGTGGTCAGTTCCTTTTGTCGTTATGAAGCACTACTTCAATGCAGAAAGTGGATAATTTGAATTGATAAAATGTAAAATCTCTAAGGTTTGAACAGGTTTAGATCTGCTCTTCCCAGATGTCTTCTTTACCGGCTTAGAAAATGAAGTGAATTCTTATGATTCTGAATCATAAATCATGGTCTTGTTTAAAATAGACCTATTATTTTGGGGGAGTGCAATAATACTCTGACTGACATGCTAATATGTGGTTTTACACGTTGGCTCCATTGCCTGCTATTTGAGATCAGGCAACTCACACTGAGGGTTTTTTTCCTGTCCCTCAGAAGATTGTAAATAAACCCAGAATGAATATGAATACTAAAAGGAAAGTATTTGTACCATTTAGGTTTGAAATGCAGGAGCAAATACATGGAATTTATGTTTTAGCAAACTTCCACTAGAATCCTTTTTATCAGCATTGAAGGTATTCTGAAAACAAGAAATCTTATAGTGAATGTCTGACATTAATATAAATAATAAATGGCCAGACTTCGTGAACGAAGATCTGGGGAAGGGCTCTCCCCACGTGGGTGTGCCCTTCCGGCCTGCGCAGTGGATTTTTTTTTAGGTGAGGCACGGCGTGCGCAGAACTGGCCCCACCGTTTAAGTCCTGAGGTCCATTTGCCACGGCCGAGTGAGCTTGGACAGTGACAGTGAAATCCTCGGGACTGTCTACAGCACCCAATACTAACCGGGGGGGCTGGCCCTGCTGAGCATCCGAGATCTGAGGGGATCGGATGGCAGGGAGGCATTTAACTGCCATGGGGACGGTCCCTACTGAGGACTCGAACTCGATCCCTTGGCATTCAGAGTCCAGAGTGCTAACCATTATGCCATGGGACTGCCCTCTGGCATTAATATAGTTAAACCTTATATGAATAAGTCATTTCATAATACATTAAAAAAAAAAACCTGAAATTTGCAAAACAAATAATAATAAAATAGAAATACACACCCTCCCCAAAACTGCATGCTTACTCTCATAATTTACAGCTTGAATTCTTGTCCTTGGACAGAGAAGTGGATAGATACATTCAAAAGCATAGGTAAAAGGGAATTTCTTTGCCTTGCCTGAGTAATCCATGGTGGCTGATATAATCCATTGCACAAGCAATTACCCAATTCTTGCCATGAGCACAGAGGAAGACCTTTGAAGTCTACTAAGATGGTTCGTTCCTCAACATGCTGATGCACTGAGAAAACAACACATTAGGTGCACGCTTACAATGGAAGATGATGACAGAGAAAGCAGCCTCCTGGTGAGCTCTGCCTAGTATGGACCATCCCTTCCCTCGTGTGGTGTGATTTCAATGCCTCAGCCCTCCCACTCCTGACTTCCCCACTCCCAGTTTTCACCTTTCATACTTGGTACATAACCTTTGAAAACTTCTAGTCTACTTTTCCTTGGCCAGGATTTTCCCTGCTGCAGCAAAGACAAGCAGTATTTTTCTCCACTTAGATCAAACTGTACTTTGATATTTAAAGAAAATAACAGTAGATAGTCTTTAACAAAAGTGGAAGAAATGTGCCTTTGTATTTTACAGCTTTCATGCCACTCACACACGATAGAAAAGATGTACTGGTCGAAGTTTATCTGAAAATGGTAACTCTGACCAACTTGCTGCCAGGTATTTAAATGAGATGTCAATACTTCTGTAATTGATTAATTATTAAAATTTATTTTAGATTAGATGGGAACTTTAGTCTCACCTGTTATGAGAGTCCTCAGGTTTATACATTACAGGGTCAAGGTGGGTGAGATGCATATATTATTTCTTTATTAGTTTTTAAATTCTCTGCTAGATTTGCCAAATGGTTTCACTGTCACTAACACTGACACTAATTTCACTAAATATTCTTCCAGTGCAAAGCTACATGATAAGCAACTTACTTGCAATAACTCACTGATCTCTATTACAGCTGCCAGGTGCTGCTGAAATTATATCAACACCAAAGACATTGCCAGAGGTATCTGAATCTGAATTTTAACTCCTAATAAATAAAATGTACCTCCAACACTTGAGCCTACCAGGGCATAAGGTTTTGATCACCTAAAACCAATTTTGACTAGTGGTCTCATTACACTAAAAATGATGGAGTAAGTAATTCAAATTTTCGGCTGAATTTACCCAAGTTGCTTGGCCTACAGCGAAAAATAACAGCAGCCCTTTGATTTCCCCTCCCTTTACCTGTCTGCCATAAAAGACACAGTTTTAGAAGCCTTCAAAGTCTATTTTCTTTTGAACATTCAAGCAGCCATAACAGGACACAGGATAACATCACCACACCAGTGAGCAGCTGAAGCTACTACCGGATTTTGTGTTTGTCTGTTGAAATACAGCATAGTTAATTGAGATAACTTTTTGTAATACAGCAATGCTATATATTAGTTGGAGCTTGAATCAGATGAGCAAGGTGGAAAATGAGTACCTTGGGGCTCAGATTTAGGGACAGTGAATTTCATCAACATTTTGAATAGGCATCCTAGAAGAATAAGGTGTTTTAATAAACAAATTAGACACTTTGATGTAATATCACATGATTCAAGACATGAGCATTTACTATTCTAACTGATTCCCATTTCTATTCTGCACCTATTGTTCTCTTAAAAAGTTTCAACCAACCATCCAAAACAACCCCTAAGTGAAACAAAACAAACCAAAACCCCACCCCAACCCTAAAGCTCAGAAACACAGAAAATTAATAGAGACAGGAATTATTTGGCTGGATAAGATCAAGTTTAAGTGTCTCTGAGATTCCCTGTTGCAGGTGCACCCGCTAAACAATTCCCTTCATTAGAAATCATGACAGATGGTAAGTATTAACTGGATCAGCCATAAGCAAGAAAGGGGAAAATATCAAATAGTTACAGAAATATTGTAAGGACTTAAAGAGCACAGTTGTCTGTCTCAAACACTGTCAAGATCACAGAGGCAACTTGCCATAAGATAAGTTACCATAGCAGGAACTTGAGATAAGCACAAAATGGAGGAATTTGTGACAGGAAGGTGCTGATTCCAGGCCTGGCAGAAGTGAGATGTGGTTGGCACATCCTGGTTAAGGCATCTGGATAAAAACTACCAGTGTGACAAACTGCATGAAAGGAAGCAACTGCTATACATATATCACCAGTCAAACAAAGATCACCCCAAGTTGTGGGAATACACCTATATGGATACCTGGAATTTGGACTGTATAGATGTTCTTCCCCCAGAAGAGTGTCTCCAGGATCCCCACCACCAAGAAGCCCAGGGTGAAGAAGGACCAACAGGATGCCACTGGATCCATGGGTGGTGACTGCCCTCTACTTGATATCTCTCTCACTTCTCTTCTATTTCTTTCTGTCTCTCTACCTACATTTATTGTTAAATAAAATCCATATTATTGACTTTGGCATGTGGTCTTGCTAGTACCTAAATTCGGGCAGAGGCATCTCTCAATAGTCAGATCATAACTGGTGGCTGAGAACTGAATGTTTATATATTGCAACACTTGTCAATCAGCAATCACACTGAATTAAAGGGCAACATGGATCTAATTTATTCACTGTTTGCGCTCTGACTGATCTGTGTATTGCATAAAATTAATCTTTGTAAAAGACCCAAATCTCATTACAGTGAGCTATTGCAAGAGTTATTGCAATGCTCCCAAAATAGAATTTTTCTACAATTGAAATGTTTGGTCTATGTTCTGAGAGTCTGTGTCATATTTATGAAGGCTGAGACTTGCTCATATACATTATTGCACGTATAACCTTTGACAAACTGGCATAAAAAGGCTTGCACAATAGCAGTAAGATTGCTGACACAGACAAACTTATTATTCTTGGGCTTTTCTCTGCTATGTTGAACTTCAGTTTTTGACATTACTAAATGACATCAGTTTTTTTGGATATGAATGAATCATCCGCAACTGAATTACTGATATTTGTCTTAGGTTACATAACAAAAATAGATGGGAGTTTTTGTTGACACACTTTAAAGAACATGATAATGTCAAAAAACTAATTGAATATGGAAAGTACTTTCTGTGCTCCATACTGGCCATACACAGCTACTGTAGTCACAAGCTCTTGCTAAAAGTGATGAGCAATTTCTGGGAAACACTGCAGTGGCCAAACATGTTACATGTTGTTCTGTAAATATACTACTAAACCATAGGCCATATATTAATATGAAAAGATTGTAACACTGAAGATTCTTTTCTGGCTACAATATTGTATTTATGTACCGATTGCTGAAGATTAATAAAAAAATTCCCTGTATGTGTTCCATCCCCACCTGAGTCATGTCTCAAAGGGTAAAGGAAATTGTATTTTTAACTTCTAGTTTGGATATTTTATTACATTTGTTAATTCAAATCACATTTTTTTGTCAAAAATAACTATTTCTAATTAAACTTTGAAAGTGGTTTCTGCTGAAGCTACATTTGTCTGATGTAATGCTATGGATATTTATTTTATGGTTCTTGGGTTCTTCTGGGCTATCAATTTATATAAATGAATTGCAATTTTTTCCAAGAGAACATTGCTAACTGCTGTTTCTGTATGACATAATGTTTCTGCAACAATAGAATTTCAAAGTTTAATGCATTTTTTAAATCATTATATGAAAATATGCAGCTGAATGCAAAATGAAAAAAAAATAGTCTTTTTTTTTTTTTTAAAAAACCCATAAAATAAGGTAACAATAAAAAATCTGGAACAATGTATTTTTCTTTCAAAGGAAGGATTCTTAAAAAGGCAAAAATCAGAATAATTACTTACTTTACTTGTTACTAGATCCTCAGAGATCTTTCCAACTCCAGCCTAATAAACTTGAAGCTTCTCTTCTTTTAGCCAATAACTGAAAAGCAACAGAGCTGCTCTTGTTTCATTTTATTATATTACCATAATCAAAGTGAGTTGTTAGCAATTTAAAGCTTGTCATTGTTAAACTTAAATGATAGCATACACTCTATGGAAATATTATGTAAGAAGAAAAATTTTGAAACTCCCCCTTTGCAAAGAATTCTGACATTTTGGCATGATTTACTGATTTAAAAATGATTTTTAAGAAGCAGAGCTAAGAAGGTTCATTCTAAATGTTTACTAGAACACCATGCCTGAAATACTCTGTACCTTTTTTTCCTCTATGTCATGCTCCAGATGAGCTAATCCTACAGTCATCTTTGGAGATCTTACCAATTTACTGGTGAGTTTTCTCTGTTAAAAGGTAAGAAAGATGGTAATTTCTTTCTATCACTCCAAGAAAAATTAAGTTGAGGTGATGGTTAAGACTTTAAAATAAATATGACAAATATACATATACAGTGATGGCTGCCTTCCTGAAATGAACCTATATTTTTTAGAAATATGACAAACTAAAATTCTGTTTGACACATAGGATAATAACATAAGATATAAAGATAACTTATCTTTCCTGCAGTATGCAATATATATCAAAGAGAAATGTCTTTCGTAAATTGCAACATATCTGCACACATTCTTTTTTTCCATCATGTGATGATATGCTAATTTTTTTCAACTTGGTTCAATTGTCTTTAGGTTGCTACCAATAAATTTATTAAATAACCATATATGCTATGAATAAAATAGTGCTACTATATTCACTGTTTTGTAATTGAAAACAATTTGCTTTACTTCCATTTCTCCACCCTCAGACGACTATGCAATACAATATTAGGGCTGTCAGGACAAAAACCACTGAAGTAGATTTTAGACAGTTTTCAGTGTAATCTCAGATCTAAGATACAGTTTTTGTTACTCTTTATGCAGGTTTTAGATTGCTGACTTAAATGTATTAAATATACAAACAACATTATTTAAACATGACTTCTCTTCCTGAAACTGTAAACAAAACTCAGCTTGTTTCAACATTAAACTAAACAATAACAGCATGTTGTATTTACCATGTAAGGCCATCTTTAATGTTTATACAGCATCTATTAGAATGAGACTCTAATCCTGACTGGAGCCTCCGACTCAATAGGAAAAAAAAAAAAGAAATGCAATGATGAGTATATTAATTTTCTCTTTAGCAATCCATGGACCCAATAACTCAGCCAGAACAGCTGGCATTCTTACTTCACATATCAGCAAAAACTGGATAAGCAGACTGTTATAATGAGATCTCATGATATTAAGACATCATTTAAGTTATGGCAGTTACTGTTATGGGTATGCTGTAGAATAAAATATTTCAAAAACAAATTATGAACTAAACAATGCTGTGCAAGATTACAGAGTAAAGAACTTTATGTGATACATCAATCACGTAATAGTTATTTTACTCTGAGGCTTGGAATCATTCTGCCATAAAAGGCACCTTAGACTCCACAGGTTTTGTCATCCTTTTTTCCTTTTCTACACACTAAGGTTATAGACAACTAGCCTCCAAAAGACCAGGACAAGTTTTCCTTCCTTTTCTTGCTGGGATATGAATAGCCAATATGCCTTTACCACAGTGTTGCAGTAACCAGGGGACATTTTGGCCTAGAATACAAACATTAAATTTTGCACAGTAAAAGATCGTTTTTTATCTTCCCCAGTAATTTCTGTATTTTATACTCCTATAGCTCCTTCTCCTCTATAATAAAAAAACATAAGTGCTACTTTTCCTGACTTGCTAAACATACTGATCAAATCATGGAGAGTTTTAATATCAAATATACTTCTCTCTCTATTTTTATCTGATATCTCATTGGGCTTTTTTTCAGAAATGCCTTTGTAGGCCTGTTCCTCACATTTTCATTTGGGGAATTTTTGTATCCAGAATTCCTTTCTCCTTGTGATTAAAGGTCTGGAAGGTAACTGCCTTTAGACAGCAAACAGATGGTTTCATGTCAGCCTGCAATTTTTTTTCTCCTCTTCCCAGCTGGTCAACAAAGGCCAAGCAATGCCCAAATGGAGCATTATTGTTAATACAACTTAAATATTCCAAGTGGAGTAAACAAGATAGCATTGGATACTAAATCAATACTACTTCCCCTATAGGCAATCTTCTCCACTCTTCTCCAAAGAAACCATATGACGCACAAAGCTGCCTTTTCAGTTTTGACTGGAAATACTTCTAAGCTGCAGAATTTTGCCATTTACAAATAAACAGAGAAACTTAAAATTAAAGGTGCTGTAAGAAGAAAAAGAAGTATCTTAATGAGCAATATGTTTTTTCAGTGACCCCAGCAACATTTAACAGTATAGTGCCCCCAGCAGCTACAATAAAACGTCCTCATCCTTTGTCTAATCATGAGTTCCTCTGAAGGCCATGAGTTCACTATGTGTCAGGGCAACTGGGAGTCAGTTTGGTTGTGGGCAGAGAAGAACAAATAGGCAGGCTGCTGTTTTCTAGAGTTGTCATGGTACAGTTTACAGAAATCTCTTCTCAAGCACAGAGAATGAGAATGCATTTGTGACTAAATTTAGGACTTTAGTGATATGGCAAAAGGGCTTTAAAACTGTAACAAAGACTAAATTGCTTTTTCTGTCTTTCACTGCTTTCCCTTTAGGTTAATCCTGCATTTCAGTAGGTTGCTGGATATACCAACTACTTCCTAATGATAGAAGAATGATGATTGGGTACATAAAAATAATGAAGTCTAAGTTGATAAAATTAAATCTCCAACTACCAGATAAGAAAATTAGTATCTTACTAGATCTTATACAGGACAAAATAGGAACAATTTTTTCCTGTTTCTTAGGAACCCCAAATTCTCTTCCCTAGTAATTTTTTTCTCTGAAATGACGGAAATGTCTGATGTTTCTATAACACAAAATGTTCTTTATGAATAAAATATTTCAGAGCATATGTCTATCACATAATTCTTCCTGGATAATGACTATAGGAAATGAAATAGTGGTTTTCTTTGCCTTAAACTGTAAAATCTCTGTAGTAACAGCTAAGCACCACCTTTTCAAAAAAAACCCCCTTGGATCTACAGAAACCATGAAAACTCTAGATCACTTGATGCCTCTTTTTAGTGGGTAGAATCAACCATTTTGTCTCTGTGAGTGTGTGTGGGGGGAAGGGATGGCCCTGCGGGCGCACATGGTGGGGACCTGCCCAGAGCACAGGGCTGCAGCCACATGGCCATGGGAGTCCTGTGGCTGGGCTGGCAGGCAAGGGAAGCCTGCCTGGTAACCCACTCACACCACACCCCTGGAGCCTCTACTTAGCTGCGACACCCCTCACTTTGGCTGAGGGGACAGGGAGTGCTAACTATGTTCTTCTTCTCGCTTTACTTTTTCTTCTCTGAATCTCTCTTCCCTTATTCTTTTCGTCCTCTTGTGAGTAACTTAAACACTTATTTTCTGCAAGTTATGGGTATCTAACTTAAGTAGCACAGAGTTGTTAAGTAGCATGGAGTTGTTACCTAACTTAAGTAGCATGCTGAGTGTAACAAAAGTTCTTACTATAGCAATTCTTGCTAATCCTGGTAATTTACTGTAAGGCTTTTGTAAAGTTGCATGATATCTCTATATAATTTGCCAAAATGCCTATTTTCTCACCAAATTAAAAGAAATCTCTTAAAGAAAAATGTGTAGTTATTATCTGGACATTAATTCAGGGTACCAAAGAACCAATGGCTTTACAAGGGTTTGTGTAGGTGAAATCTCTTGAAGCCTGAAATTAAGATGTACAGGTGGTAAAGCTGGACTGGGGTGTAATGCAACCTCACTTTAAAAAGCTTCATACTATATAAAAAAATGAAAGATAATACATATAAGCCAAGTTTTTCAGAATTTAATCTGCAGCAGCAACACCTTGATAATGATTTTTTTTTAGATGGCTTCTCTGGCCCTTGTCTGAAATCCAATATGTATTTTCCATGGCCAGAATAGAATCATCCAATGGAGAAGTCACAGGAAAGTGCCATAAGGTTCTCCTGGGTTTTGAAGGACAGATTTTAGCATAGAAATTCTGTTCAGATAGCTCAATGGCATCTATTCCCGAGTCTCACCCAAGGCAAAAGCTGACTGCTAATGCTCTGTGAGCCTTGCTTCATGATCATTAATTTGACACAGCACTCCTCTGAGTTCTATTCCAATTCAAAACTTTTACTAGGGAAGTTTGTGCTCAGTGAAGTGAGGATCATAGTTAACTTTAGATTATTTATATCATATCTAGTGAGAAACATTAATAGTATTAGTTTGGTTCAATCATTATTTTTCTTTTGTTCAGAAGTAGATGCTGTTTCATTTAATAAAAATTAGACTGGCACATTTATTCAAGCAGTACTGAATGTCACAGCATCCCTGATTAAACATTTAGGGTGGCATGTCAAATTCTTGGCAAAGTCCAGAATCACTCCAATTTTCCAGAAGATATTTGCATATCTGTAACATCATCATGTATCACAAGTCTGCTGAGCTGCACTTTTAATGATAAAGAAACTTCTACCCTGGTTATTCTATTCTGTGTGTATTTACATAGCATTTAAATAAAGACTAAATTTTAAGGTGGACCATACATTGACAAAAGTGTAAGTCCCAGAGTCATACTTAGCATTAAATTTAATGTGCTAATCCTATAAAATCAAGAACTCACAAGACATTTATAGATCCAAGAACTAAGGATCCAAAGACCTTTCATATATTTTTCTTTACGACTGTATCAGGCAAAGTAGTAACGGCCAGAGTAGAGGTAGCATAATTTCTTCCATTCAACCCTTAATTTCACCAATAATATTCCAAAATTTTTCTCACATGGATTCATGTTTTTATATGAAAAATAAAAATCAGAAGCTACCTTTGAAAAAGCAGACAAGCAAAAGTAAAAACATTAATGATATTTTAAAGGCAATTCAAATATTCAGACAATTCAGGCAGGTAAGGTGTAACTTTTTCACTCGACATTATTTACTGTCTTGAGGAAAAGAAGTAAGTCTTTTTATATAGGTCAAAGATTTGGTAAAGTTTTTCCTCTTACACATTTAGATACGTCGCCAAACAAGAAAAATGATCAATCTCCCTTTAAGGCAGCAAGAATAAGGATATCTACAGACACTGAGAGCTGTAAAAAATGTATGCTTGAAGACACACTGGAGAGTGGAACAATCTATACTAGCAATTTTCAATAACATATGGCCAATCTTTCTCACCAATGGCATGAATTCCTAATTTCCCCTTCTCTGGATAATATTTAAATGTCAGTGTAGTACATGAAAAATTGTATGCAACATAATCTTTCAACACCATTACAATGCTTGGGTTTCTTACCTAGACCTGCAAGTGGTATTTCATACAAGTCATACTTTCACTTCAAAACACAGTGACTGTTTTATTCAAGGTTACACCATCAATATTGAAACTTCTTAGTTTATGGAGTTTATAAAAATAGTGCTTTAGAAGGTAATAATAGAGTAAATAGGCATGTCCTCCTGCAAGCATCTCAGTGTTTCTGGTGCGCTCTTGTCTTCAAAATTGTGAATCTTCCAACTACGTGTTCACCATTCAACTGCATATAAATATAAGGGGGGGTAAAAAGGAACATGAAAATGCATCTATCGTTGTTATACTGAATGAAGCATCAGAAATGCACTTCAGGTTATCACAAGTTCAAGGAAGATACCTAGATAGCAGAGTGCATCCATTGCAGAGACTAGCTGGTCTGTAGGAGAAAACGTCACTTTTAGAATTGAGTATTTCAGTTTCCAGCTTATTCCTGGAAAGTCCCAGAGAAGATACCATCTCCTTTCTATCCATTACCCTTGCTCATTTCCTCCAATAGATCATGTTGCTTGTATCAACTATAAATGCATGGTGCCAAGCCAAGGCTTCAGTAAAATGCATTGTTCCTCTGCTAACTGTCTCAGGACTTTTGATTATCACAAAAGATTGAAAATAATAATAAAAATAATAACAGTAAAAATATCACAGTTATTTCAAATGTCTTGTTCTTCTTTAAATACTTTGGAGGCTATGGGACTGTCTGTAGACACTTTGAACACACAGCTTAGAAGTGGAGACTCAGCGAGAGAAAACATTTCATTCTAAAGAAGTTTCTAGTGTTTGCTGAAGCAAGTTTTTCATGGCGATTGAAATCTGGCTTTTTTTTGAATACTGACAAGTCTGTGGCAAGCAGAATTTGTCCTATGCAAAAGAGAAAAAATCAAATTTTCTTCCACCTACAGTCACATTGATGTTGGTTTTCAGAGGGCTCACTTGTACTTGTGGCTGATATTTCTGTATCTGGAAGCTGTAGGTTTTGAGTTTCAGGACAGGACTCAGACAGAGCCTGTGCAGAGTTTAGGGCTGGCTATTGAAGGGAAAAGGGAAATAAGGACAAACAACAGTGAAAAAGAACACACAAGCTTATTACTAGATTAAGTGGTGAAACAGCTGTAGTGGTGATATTGATCATCCATACAGCTGGAAGTTCAACCTTCTCTTCATTCGGGTACCATGAGCTATTGCAAATACAGTTCAGATCACTCCTTTTCAAGATACTGTTACCGCACTTTAGTTTCCCTGACCGATACATTCTATATTGTGTATTGTCACAGTGTCTCTGGGTTTGATCTGCAGCACACCAAAGCAGTTATAGCTACAGTAGCCATATACTGTGGTACAGGAGGAGTTATCCATAGCTGTGCCCTATGCAACCTGCAGCAATACCTAGTAACCATGCCTGTGCGGAGCTAACAGTGTGTCCACCTCTTTATCCATCATCCAGAGATGTTCCTAATGGAAAGTGAGCAGGATAGCCCTACTGGCTTTGTTTCTCTCCTAAGAACAATATCCAAAGGGGAAAAAGGCTGCAAATAAAACAGAGAACCACCCCAGTGTAAATCCACCATATTCATAGGCTGGGGATCTGCACTCCGTACACCAACCACAGGATATTAATTTGTGCATTCCTTTGGAGTCTTGGAGTGCCTCCTAGGCAAGGTATCCCAGCTGTTTCATGTTCCCTATTGGTCTTTAAGGTTTTAGTCGATAAGATGTCTGATCTGGTTGCAGAGTCTCCCCACTTATTAAACTGTTGCTGTGCTTTCTAAAAGACTTATCTTTGTGGAGCATGAAGAAAATACTAATTTGCTGGGAATGAGTGATCCTATTGAAGGCAGTGGAATAAAGTTCATAAAGAATGCAGATTGCATATGAAGCAAACCCACACAAATGTTTCAACTGGAAATTTTGGTGTTTGTTCAACAACTGACTTGTATAACTGAATTTTCAAAATTCCCCAACAGAGGAAAACGTCAGATTTTGGCACTCTCCAAAATCACATTTGCAATTTGATATTTAATAGATTAGCTTCTTTTCAAGCAAACTGAAAACAGAACTTTTACTTCCTAAACAGTGTTTTACCACCACTCCCCAAGAAACTTCCACTGTCAAAACTAAAAAGACTCCCATCAGTTATTTCATCCTGATTGCAATTTCTCTCCCCACAATTTTATGTTATAGTATGTACAGAGAACTAAGGCTCTCTAGTGCAATATATTAGAAAGGGAAATGATGGGTAATGCAGTTGTTCCACTATATAAATGTTTCCAGTAATTTATCTATCAAAAGTAGGAAAAGTTTAATTATAATGTTGTACAGCTACTGCGGGAATATTTTGTCCATTAGAAATGACAGGCACAATGATGGCCCAGTGAAGTTAAATACTATAAAAAAAGAAAATAATTCATAGTAGAAAATTCATGCATTTTCATTTTCTCTTTTAAAAAGGCTGCAGTAGAAAAAAACAAAATCTGTGCTATGAAATAATTCATTTTTCAGTGCTATTAATTCAGCCTACTCTGGTATGAATACTGATGCTTTGCAGAGCACACCATATCTAAGACCAGCCATTTCAAGGGTGAATATGGGAGGGATTTCATTTATTAGAGTTCTCCTCTTTCCTTTAATTTCTCTTTTGGTAGGATCATTTGGGCTTTGTTTCAGATCAGGGCTTTTTACTCTTAGTCTTCATTAGTGATGAAAATCTAGAGACCTACAACATATTCGTTTCATATAGAATAGATTAATTCATGCCTGAAAGAGTAAAGTGGAGGGGGAAAAAAAGAAAAAGCAAACCTCCCTACTGAAAAGTGACATTAGTCATTTCCCTCTGTCATTTTTTTGGCATCTGATGTTCTATGTTTTGTAAGCCATTATATCTAAAACAACTGTAGCTGTAAAACTAATGTAGCAAGTCAGGCAAAACATCCAAAGCCAGGTCAGAGAATCTGAACCAATGGTACCAGGTCAGTCAGTCTTGTGTCACATCACTTACTCTTTATTTTAGCATGCTAACTTATCAATATCCCTGCTTACAAGGAGTGCTATCCTCTACACACTTTTGGAGCTCTTTGCTGCAGATATATAAGAACTGGAAGTTTTGGATACAAAAGGAGTAAGACATTTTCTCAAAGGAAGTATTTTTAGAAATACTTTGTAATAAGAATACTATTCACATCACAGGTAGCAAGAAGAATGGCAATGGAAAGCAAACCAGTAACTGAAGCAGAAGAGGTAAAGGACATGAGGCAGTTATTAGTTTAAACATGTGGGGTGACCCCATTATTAAAAACATGGCAAAGGACTAGAATTTGATTTTGCAAGAGATGAAGGCAAAAACCCCAGAGATGAACAGAAAGAGATAAGCGTGGGAGAAAACGACATATCAAGTATGCAAATTTTAGATACAAAAGAAGAAGGAATAAGTTGTCCACAAGGATGGAAAGGAGGAAAGGAGTGGACTTGATGATAAAATGGTAAGGCGGCTTACTGAGCTGCACAAGGATAAAAAAAAAAATAATCAAAAAGTGAGAAGCCAAGAATGGCTGAGTGGATTAGACAGAGCAAAGAAAACAATGAAGCTCATGAATAAAAAATACTAGTCATTGATCTATTTCTACTGTACACCTTTTTTCTACTTTCAGCCACAACATGAGAACTGCAACTGCGCTACTTTCAAATGCAAAAATGTTACCATTGATTTCTCAAATTTGCACTGGCATGTATTAAAAAAGGTGCTTCTCACACTGTCTTTAAAGCACTTTAGAGAACAGAAACTCAACATTTTCTATAATAGCAACTAAGACCTGATGTATGCAATAAGGAATTTTTATGGAATGATCTCCATCTCACTGGCACAAAAATAGTACTTAACAAAGATCTACTCATTTTTCCAAAATTACAGAATATTTATCTACAAACCTCAGAACTAAATACAAACATTTCTTGAGCAGTCTTATCACGTAACTCTTTCTGTGATTCATTGATTTTGTTTGGAATGCGTTGCCTGGTCTTAAATTTAATACAGAGTGAAAAGAAAATGTCATCCTAAAAGTCAAATATCCAAACTAAAAAGAAGGTTTTTAGAGATAGGAATTAAAACCAGACATATTAAAACCCCCTCCTACATTAGTTGTTTTTACCTGACAACTACATACAGAAAACTTGGTCAAATTTAGAGTGAGCTTCAGCAGATATTAAAGAAGACTTGATTCAAATGGCCAGGAAAAAAAATATAATCCTTTGTACATGAAACTATAAAGCCATTCACTTGTAAAACCACTACATATTTGGGAGTGTTTCTGACTAATTGACTATTTTTTCTGGGTACTTTATATTGTATGATTTTCTAATTTTTTTTATTTTTTTTTTACATATAGAATTCATGTACTTCTTTTGTCACTAACCACTAAGATATTAAAACAGAGAGCTCCTAATGTCCAACTAGTGCCATTCCATTGGATCAATATGCCACAAAAATGCCTTTCCTTTAAATAAGTTTAAACTCCATTTTCCACACAGCTTCTATTTATATTTCCATTGAAGCATCCATTTCTCTCATGAGATGCATGACTACTCATGGTGACATTAAGTTCAGTATTAGAGTCAGCAGGAAGTTGTTCCTAAGCCTGAATGTTCAAATAAGACTGAAGTGGTGTACATACATACCTCTTACACAGTAGTAGTGTAATCTACACAGTAATTTATTTCAACGCAAGTTTCCTTTTTTGAAGTAACATGTTGAGACTAATTCCCAATGAGGTTTCTGAAATAAGATATTCTTGTTCATAGATATAGAAACTGAACTTGAATCCCTGGAAAATGCAGTCTATACAGCAAGGAGTAGGAAATGATGAAAGCCCACCTGGACCAATTTACTTTCTTTACCATTTCCTCACATTCTGTCAGCTGTTCAAACCTGTAAACTAAAAACAGGAATGAGTATTCTTGCTCAATAATCTGGAAACTCCTGTGCATCAGTGTAATAGAGAGCACTTTTGGTTTCATCAGTTCTAAAAAATGAGAAAATAATTATTTCTCATTTTAAATGAATATAAAGTAAAAGTGAAGCCCCTATGGATGTTAATTTTTTTCTGTATCCACTTTTCAGTTCTTCAAAGTTCAAAATAATTTCATATTTTCTAGGTTTTGGTTGTCCAGGGAAATTCCTGAGGACCCTTAATTGTACTTTATAGATTTGCTTTAAATAAATATAGCAAGGCACTCCTAGAAAGTCCAATTCTCTGAGTTTTCCAAAAGTCTGTTCTCCTACACAGAAAAGGACATATATTTCAAATTCCTACCACTAAATTTTAGGTAAGTAAGAAAGGATGCCTTTGGGTTTGGGGAAATATCTTGACATTTTCCTACAAATATTAAAAGAGGACAATATCGTGTGCAATGCAGAGACTTAAAGCTTCAGGAATGTCACTGGTCTCTATGGACATCTACTGTGCTAAAGAAAAACATTATTAGGTAGAAAACGATACATGGTAGAACTTTATAATGAATAGTATACTTCTCTTGGAATTTTTTGACCATTTAATAAAATTATACAAATCCATAAGAACTTTAAAAGCGTTATTAAAAAGAAAAAAATAAGGAAACTCCACTTCTCTGGAAAGTTTTAAGGGGATTTACTTATCAAGATATGAAAATAGAATATTAAATTAGCAAAGAGTCTTCCAAAAGCATAATATGATTTCTTAAAAGCTGGAGTAATATAATCATCAAAGTACTGCATTCCTAGCTGCATCTTTTCCCTGAAAGATAAATGTATAAACATACCTGATAGACATTTCCTTAATGTGTCCTATCAGTCTGTCATATAATTGGCATGCTGCTTTCCCTTTAAATTAAACCAGATTTATTTGGCAATGGAAAAGCCTCCCACCTTTCTGTCAATATATCTCTGCACAAAAGAATAGTGACTTTAAGAGTTTGTTAGTTAGTAAGTTAAGAGTCTGGTTAGTTATGAGCAGATACTACATGGTGACAGCTCTTTTCTTGAACACAAAAACCAAACCAAAAATTATTTGTTTTCATTTCGGTGTATATTTATATATGTGTGTGTGTGTCCCATATACAGGGGGGGGTGTGTATACATCAAAATCTTTATATATGCATATATCAATGTTTTCACTCAAAGGAACAGTGGAGAACTTAATTGAATGGTCACAGTTTCAAATAAATAGATAATAGAGATTGGGCCTCCAACAAGCCATCTGCTCAGACAGGTATAAAGAAACTTGACTGGCCAATTGCCTTAATAATATTATAAAAACTACATCAAAAACCTGAACTGATGGACAGGGTGCTTTCAAATAAAAATAAACAATTGCTAACATAATTTCAGCCAAGCTCTTTCTAACTGTATCATATAGAGATGGAAAAGTGTTTGTTCTGATGAGAAATTCTGTTAAAGTTAATTTGTACCTTCAATATGAGCTTAGTTTAAAGCCCATTTATAGCCAGTGGCAGGTTATCAGCTCACTTTGGAGTTTCAGAAAACAGTGGATTTTGCTCAAAGAGGAGGGATAGACAAAAATCTCCTCTTTTAGTTTCTGTCGTAAAAAATGACAACTGTGGAACTGTAACACCTTTCATGTTTCCTAGTTAACTTTTTTAAGGTAATGGTTTTATTTATCTAAAATTTTGACAAAACAAAATCATTAAGGATTAAATTTTCCAAGTAAGGTTACTTTAATTTGTTATGTCTTGATTTTAGCAAAAACAATTTAGAGAAAATTTGTTGTTCACTAATATGAAAAGAAATTCTCATCAACTCTTAGCTGGAAAGCTATAGAAATTCAGTGCTTTCAAAGCATACAGCTAAAATATAGCAGAGAACATTTGTATAGAAAGTATGAGCTAGCCATGCCTGTGGAAGTTTGCCCCTGTTATCTGCTTTTAAAAATACAATCTCCATGTGTTTAGAAAAGACAGCTTTACTCTAAGTAATAAGTTACATTTGTACTAAGAATGCTTCAGACTGAGGTCACCAGGTATTTTCTCAGCAGCATCTGCAGACCATATATGATCAAAGTCTGCTTATTAGCATTGATAATAGGAGCCCGTCTCAGTCTCCATTCTTCCTTCTTTCTTTCTTTTCCAACCTCAACTTCCCTAGACTAAACCTGGTGTTACAGCAACAACACATAAACACATTCAGAATTAAAGAAGCTGAATGAAAACCTGTAGAACAAAATAATATTATTTTCTTAGTTACCAAATTTCTATGTGCTAATGAGCAAGTAATTTAAAATAGACTTTTCATGGATGGTCATTAATAAGGTCACATAATTAGTGGTCACCTGATTCCTGACCTGTCATCCTGATATGCAGATGTACTGAATAGTAAAATCTGCAACAGAAAGTCATCAGGAGCTTTGCTTTAAGCTACTGTACCATTGAGTTATTTGTAATGCTAAGTAGTCTGGAAAGCAGGTCATGGGTATCTCAGTTTGTCAGCCAAACTGAGTGGCATTTTGACTTTAATCTCCATGTATGACAACGTGTGACAGTATGTCACCTTCTCATCTTGAAAGGTGATCTAAAGCTAAATACTTTTAAAACAAATAAAGCATGGATGTTTGTTATCAAAAAGCAACAAAAGGCTTTGTTGGAAATTCTGGAATTGAAATAAATTGATACAATGTAAAGGAAAGCAAAGAAATACAAAAATGGAATTCATAACTTCCCCAGCTGAATCCAATCCCATTTTAATTCTTTGAATCTCTTCAAGTAAAGCAAATAAAAAAATGCCCTGAGTACATGTATAATGTGAAGGTGGATTAAATGACTAACAATCTAGATGTTTTTTCCTTCTTGAAGTTCACAACTAATATATGACACATGAATGAACAAACAAAAAGACAGAAACAAATATCCCAGTCCAATTCTCTCTCTTCTAGGATGTGACTTTCTAGTATATGTAAAGAGAAGTGGCTTTTCTTCTTCTACCTGTTCTCCAGAATATAATATCTGGAAAAAGATATTTGATCTTTATTCAAATGCTGCTTATCTGCTTGTATTTTAACGTAGTATAAGTGATTGCTGCAAATATGGAATTTTTGTCAACTTTGTTGCTTTGCTAACTGATATTGCTTATAGTTGTGGCTGTAGAAATTAAATACGCATCAAATTAAAAATTAAATGTTACTTAAAATGACATTTTCACTCCTGCAGTAATGAAAGTGAATGAAATATATTTTTCATCTGCAATAATTATGTTTATCTTTTACATCAGACAGAAAATTTTGAACATATCCATCACTATAAACAACTTTCCTTCTCTTCAAAAGAAAGACTAAACTTTCTGTCTCCTCTTTTTTTTGTTTTTATAACCGTCTCTTCTTGCTATACTCAAAATTTGCCTTCATGATACCCAAGATTCTTTTTTGAAGGAAGCTGAGAAATAAGACTGCCATTAAATTTTATTTCATTACTCAGCTTGCTGAGTTAACTGTAAAGTTACCTGCTACTCTTCATCTGGCAGCTTTTGAAACTGAAGAATCTGAGCAGTAGCATTTTTCTCAGTGCCTTGATCTTCAAAAGCTTCCAAAATCTACAGACTCAACATGAAGTTTGGTTAAAATCAACAACTGTTGCCCATTTTGTCAACAAATCTCAGCTATTAATTATTTTCAGAGGTTTTTGACAAAGTGGATTGATCTAAACTTAAATCTGCAAGGAAATCTCAGATTACTGGAAGTAGATACAGTACTACATTTCACAAGAATGATTAAGAAGCACTCCAGTTGAGGCAGATGATGGCATTTCTGTGATGTGTGCAAACCCCTGCTCTGTGCTCATACTGTGAATTTGTTTCAAAAAAGAATGTATAAAAGGAAAATACATAATTGGCAAAGCTGCAAGTCAAATTTAATCAGGTCAGTAGTTCAGAAACCCAGTGGAGAGCTTAATTAGATATGAATTATCTAATAATTGTGAGTATCTCTGATGTACATTTGTTTGGACATCTATTACTAAGGGTCCCTAACACTGTTCTAACCTTACAGCTAAAGTCAGGAACAAACCCTCTGAGTCCCATGCTGGCTTCCAGCTATCTATATATTGTATCAAGTTATTAATGTGAATGTCAACAGACATGAGTTACATGAGCTCTTCATAAAAAATTTCTAGCAGATTTTAGTGATTGTATTTCTTGTTTCAAAGCATGCTTGGTTTGAATAAGTTTGATCCTACATCTTTGGATGCCTTGCAGTCTCAGGTACTCACTTGTGTCCCTGATTATTTTTGTGAATTTGGCTTTTCACCTTGACTCCAGACAAAAACCTGATTTTATGTCTATTCTAAATATTCCCAGACATAGCAAAGTTTCACCTTCCTTTCAGCTTTTCACCACCACTTCTGTCTAACATAAAATATAACTTCAAACCTAGAATACTCTCAAATTTCAACATAGTAAATATGAATATAAACTTATAAAATATGCACTATAGCTTTTGTATTGTCAGCTAACACATTTCTGCCTCTTAGACTTTCAATTTACCTTACCCAGTATCCAAATTTGTCAGCAGAAAGAAGAACACACAGTTATCCTCCTAGGAAGAGTAAAAAATACAGGCATGCTCTGAATTTAGATACAAAAATTACTTGAGAAGTAAAGGTAGAAATCTATCCCTGTATTTATGGTAGATATCTAAATAAATGCCTGATATTCAGCACTCAAAATTTCTGTCAGGAAAATATGCTTGTGCTTCTTACTGTCAAATACAGACTTATGAACTAAAGTGAATGTTTTTAAACATTAAATGCAGTACTTTTTTCCCTACATGTACCAAGTTCAGTTTTTCTCAAAAGACATGTTTATGAATAGATTAGACAAGGACTTGTCACTATAGCAAGTGGGCGTGAAAGACCCTTCAGGGTCTTCAACAACAATCAGTTGGTCTGATTCTGATTTTACATATATCTTAGTTGGAAATTTTAGCCTCTTTTTCATCTTCAAGACAGTTACTGTATTGTAATGAAGTTATCACCTCAAAAAAGGTGCTTGAACAGAAAGCTTCTCATGGTATATGTAGGACTGTGGACAGGCATATCAAAGGCCTATGCTAGACATACTCTACTGCACTGAAAATTAAAAGAAGAGAAAATCAGGCTGAAAAGAAAAAACAGTAGGATAGTTTCCCTTAAACTCAGATGAGATGTTACGAAGAAATAATCAAGATGAAATTCATTTGAACTTCTCTGTCTAAATCAATGCTGGAGCAGTCTGTGTTTGCAGTGATAAGACAGGAAGATTCAGCCTTTCTGTTGGGCTCAAGGTAAAAGTCATAGGCTGAAGTATAATCAAAAATTATCTCCTTGCTCTTTCTAGCCTTTTCTTTCCTTTTTTTTTTTTTTCTTATTCCCCTCAGTCCTAGAGATGAAGCTTCAATTGATGATGATCTCAGAGCTTCAGATTATCTGTCAGGCAGAGCAAAGCTGTCTCAAGCTGCCAGGACCTCTAATCAGATATTGACAGATAAGATGTTCTGTGTGATAAAAATATATTTAAAATCCAAAGTGACATTTTTTTACTAGAGTGATAGCTTAACTGTTAAAGTAATGATGCAAGAGAAATTATACAATCTAAGTCTTCCAATCAATTTGTTAGCTTTCCTACATATAATGAACATGAGTTTCCTACTTGAGCCAAGGTCAAACCCTCACAAATAAACATAAATAGCTTCATATTTTCCTCTAGATGGTTAAAGAGGCATTTCTTCATAATATAAACAACTTTTACCCGATTTGAAAAACTTAAAAGTTTCAAAGGTATACAGAAGAATAGGAAATATTGACAGAAATAATCATACTCTACATTTAATTAGTATATCATTGTAACTGAGCCCATGGTAACAGTGTAGTACTTAGCAGTTCACTTAAAGACATTCCTATGACTAGAAAACATCAATCAGCTTCAAAACTCAGTTAAGGCTTACCTTAAATTAATGCAGTGAGCTACACATTCCATAGGAGTACACTTTGTAGTAGAGAAGAAACCACATGTAAACCAGAAAAAACTGCCAAAAACTAACCATCAAAAATTAAATATAAAGGAAAACAGTTCCATCCACTGAGAATTACATAGTTTTAATATAAATCCAGCTTGAACTCATGGGCAAACAATTCATGAGTCACTGCACAAGCCTACTAACAGATGCTATTGGTCAAGGAAACAAAGATGAGCAAGTCTTCAAACAGACCCCCTATATATCTTCAGTATTGAATCAAAGTAATTTAAATTGATATAAAAATATAACCCTTATGGTGATGATGACCTTGATGCCACTCTACTAGAGCATTTAAGCCTGTGCATTAATCATTTTCCTAAAAGCACAGGACACTTTAGGAGGATAAGGAAAAAAACCCAAATAACCACAAAAATTATATGTATAATTTTTCCCATATTTGGCTTTAGGTTCCAGAGGACAACAGCCACAATCAAAGGGGAGTTCATAAAATCTTCTGCAATCTAGAAATCAGGGAGAGATGGAAAAGGAAGGCTTTGATTTTTGTACAGATACATCATGTATCTGGACATAGGTTTTCAGCCCAGGAAACATCCTACCCAGCAGGAAGACAAGCAGTCATTTTCTGAATGATGTAATGTCAGCCAAGGTCAACAAAGTGTCATATCAGAAATAGAGCATTGAAGGAGGGAGGTAGCTTATGCCTGGAATGGTTACAGGGTCAGCTATGTGGTGCAGAGAGCCCAAACTGTGAATAAAGGGGGTGTTTATGATAGATGTGCAGACAGAAGAGCAGACAATTAAGAGGTCTAAGACATCCCACAACGTCTTGGGTGCTGTTTGATATATATCTCAAATACCAGTATACAGGAAAACTGAAAAATGCATAGACTTTTGTGACTGAGTGTTAGACACCAAATCAGTTATTATTGGGTCAGAACCACCATATGTGTATATGTGTGTGTGTGTGTGTGTGTGTGTGTGTGTGTGTGTGTGTGTGTGTGTGTGTGTGTGTGTGTGTGTGTTTGTGAAGGGGAACCAGGTGGGTTGAACCTCACAGAGGTCGGGTGGCCCTGTATCTCTCATGGCAGCCCCTGGAGCCCACATGGGGAAGCCTCAGAGCAGCTGCCAGTTATGAATAGCCTGGGAAAACTATAGCACCCCACAGCTCCTGGAGCCCCTGACCCAACTGGGATTGGCAGGGACAGGGAGAACATGGTCCCTCACCCTGGCATGGGTCCCCAGAGTGGCCAGTGGGTCAGAGGCCCCATCTGGGGAGTTTGGCTATAGAGACCAGAACAGATAAAACCAAAGGCATATGTTTCATACCTGTCACAGCCCTGCCATCTGGATATGTGAGAGCAAATTTCAGTGGTAGCTATCTCTCCCTCTTTTTTCTTCTCTCTTCTTGCTCCCTCTGTTTCTCTTCTTTGTTCCTTTCTTGATGCTTTGGATGGCTTGGAGCTGGAGGGATTAGATTTTGACTTAAGTGTTGTGAATTGATTGGATCTTAAGTGTTGCGGATTAATATGTGCTGAGTTAATATTGTGGTGGAACATTTGTCTAGCTTGTCTAGTGCCCTTTTTGAACCTTTGCCAAGTTCCCATATTTTTTCCCCTAAATTAATAAAGAAAACCCTTGGGAACAAGTCCGTGGCTTATTCTCTTGACACTATCTCGAGGTATTAAAGAACCTTAGATATATGTATATTAAAGTAGAACTTCTGGCTGAGCCGTGAGCCCATAGCTCCCAGGGCTGGAGTGTTACACTGAGTTTATAAGTATTGCCAGAAGAGAGGAGAGTACAAAACAAGACAAATGAGTGAGGAGGCTGTCCTCTGGAGCCATGACACAAAAGTCAGTGTAGATCAGTATCTTGGGGTCATACTTATTTGACCAATACTAAGACTGAAATATAACTGTGATTCAGTATTATAAAACATTCTGGGTTTATAAGTTACGTGTATTACAGAACACATGGAAACTTAAAGTCAAATTTTATTTTGGATCAAATAAGTATTTCCAAAGCGCTGTGGTCATGTGATCTAATTCACTTGAGAAAATTCAATTGTAGACTTTCCTATAAAATGCTAAAATTATATGCAAAATAGACATCTACATTTTCATGCAACAATGTGCTTACTCAAACTCAGAGCCTGTTAATATAGAATGTGATAGAATAAACTTGACCTTTTCAATTTTATATAAAAAAAAATGTTTTGGTGTAAACATTGTGCAAGCAGTCAACACATCTAATGTTCAGAGCAATTATTATTAGATAGTTTAAATCCAATGTATATATCCAACTGCATGTGTATAGAAATTGAGGTCACAGCTAGGAAGGTAAAAATTCAAATGAAATATTCTTTCATTTATTAAAATACAATCAAAACATTATAATGAAAATCATCAGAGCTAAGCTAATAATAAAAACAATAGCAATAATAATAACAACAATAGCAAATCCTATTATGAGACAACTAGGCTGTACCACTATTTAACAATCCTCAGGAGAAATATATTCACCTTTCCAGTCTCCTTGCAATATCCAAATAAAACCTTACCAAGATAGAGAAAGCTTTCCAACACAAGCACAGAAGACAATTCCCTATATTTTCACTACATCCTGAAGAAAAGTTTTTTAAAATGATGAAAATAATTCTGGCAAGGCATGACTTGTAATTTACTGCACAGCCAAAATTTAACTAAGCATTTAACGAAGCCTGTGCCTTCTCCCTTGTAATACTCACAAAGATTTTATCAGCTTTGGCTGTTTATAGGCTTTGTTGATAGAAGAATCTCATGCTCTTTACAAGCAAAAAAATATGAATTAATTGAGTCTCACAGCATCCATTTTAAACAGAAAAGTGACATCCACTTTTCAGATGGGGAATTTCATGAGTTCATGGAAATCAAATCAAGGTCATACATAAGTCAGCTGTAGTAATGCCACTGAATTCAAGATTTATCCTAAACTACAGTAAAGCTCATGTTCAATGGAGATGGGACAAATTTTAATTCATTTTCCTGATTCACAGTACTAGGCACTAACCTCTAGCTCCAACATTTTTGAATTAACACTGGCTTGGTATTCTTTTTCTCCCTTGAATTGTTGATTGACAACACTGTTCACTTTGAGAAATAAACCAATGACTATAAATGAATTAAAGAAAAAATTAGTAACACAGGGGTTAAACTAAAATTATTCTCAACAGAGCAATTCCACAGTGTGGTTGCTCTGACAACTGCATCCATTGCAGAGAGATTTATTTCACTACATTTTATCTGCATCATATCCAGTCTTATTTTGATTTTTCCACAGTGTAAACTAGTTTACGTTAAGAGCAAGTGAGGTATAAACCTTTCACTTGGATGATTTTTTTTTTTTTTTTAATCCAGGGTTCAAATGACTAGTGCTACAGCAACAAATGTTTCAGACATTTGTAAGCCCATACAGATTACATATTTTCTAAATATTTTTCATCCGTTGAAGAAACATATTAATTTTCACACTTCTCTTATGTATGCATTACATCAAGGTGTGCAAAGGTATTTCAGCAAACCTTTCCTTTGCTCTTTTATTAACTAGTCTACAGCCATTAAAAAAAATAGAAGTCAAGTATGAAGTATGATGTAAAGAAGGTGTCTATTGTTGGGGGGTTTTTTAACTATACGTAAAACATGCACTGTAAACATGCACTTGCTGTTGTCCTGCATGAACATTGAGACAGACATACAGTGAAAGTTTGCTTTCTAATTCAGGTATTCTTATAAAGATTCTTTCTAAGCATCCATAGGTTATCTCCTCCACAATAACTCTTCTGGAAATTTAGCATCATGGAAGTGATGTCGATAATTTCCATGTTTTTAAAAGCTTGCTTTCTTTTTCATACCAATTATCCCCAAGCAGTAGATACCTGTTCAGGCTCTCTCTTCAAAGCAATGAACTGTCAAATAAGCCACATAATTGCTACTTCCTGATCCTAGTGCTGTTATGCTATAGTTCCAATTTTGATAGCTTTCCTTTAGCATGTTACATTTACACTGTAAGATAGACCATTCATAAAATGATATATATCATATAAGCAGGAATGTCCTTTATCTTCACCTGAAAGCATATACTCTTTTTTTGGGTACATTCAAATTCCAAAGGTATTTGTATCGATTTCAATTCACTCAACAGTTTTGATATTTTACTCCAATTTTGTTTTTATTAAGAGATAATAGAAATCACATTTTCCCAGCATTATTTTGCATTTCTTCCCAAGCCACATATGTACCTATTTAATTAACAGGTTGTATTTACTAAGGCTGGTATCTTCAGGTAAATACTAACAATGGGAATTCCTCTCATGTGTAGAAATTGTCTGTACACTGAACAAAAACTCAGAAACAGATTTTTATGTATGGAAAATTTTGTAAGGTTTTAAGATACAGGCACGATCTGGATTGTTCTTTAGTAATAACCCCATATGGGCAGGTTTATTTAGTTCCAAAACAACCGTGTGTTTTGTGTCTCCCAGCCTTGCGTTATTACTGGGCCATGCACACCAGTAAACTCCAATGTTTCATTATTCTCACTTGCACAACATGCTTTGGCTTCTACCCACACGGTGTATACAGGTGATTGACAGCCAAGTCTGACACCCATCGTAACATTTATTGACATTTTCTGAACCCCCACCAGTGGGTTTCATCTGGAAGACAGTCTAGACACTTGCTTCTATTCTCATTTAAATAGGCAAGCCTATTAAACGCAGCTCCTTTGTGTAGATGATGAGATTGAGGTGAGTTATAACTCAAGTAGAGTGTCTCATTAATTGTGCAGTGAAAACATGCTACTGAACACCAATATCAATTTGAAAGCCACTTGCAAACCTGAGCTAAATTTTTCTCACTGCAGCTAAAAGAACTGGAATGGTTTTAACTTAGATACTGACAGACATCGGAGAGGACCAAGGTAAACAAACAGAAATAGGTTTTTAGCCTTCTTTTAAAAACAAAATAAACAAAACAAGCTTTTCAGACTTTCACATCTTCCCATTAAAAATTATTACAGCATTATTTAAATTGACATACATAAGCAGTGCAAAATATTGCAAGGCCTTTATTTAATTAAAAATGAGGATTATTTTATAAAGCAGACTTTAACTCAGCTCAAACAGATCCAAACTAATTAGAATTGGTGTATTTCCTACTTTTATATAAGGCTCTGAATTCCTCTGAAAAGTTTCTTACTTATGATCTCTGAGTATAAAGTATTACCTGATATAGCCATTGCCCATATTGTTTCAAGAAATTTTAAGCAGAGCACTCCATTAACCATTACGAAACAGTCTATTAAGGAAAAAAAAATGGTGTCATACCTTTCAAGAAGACTTGAAGATAATTATTTATTTATTCTTGTTGGACAACACAAACACTCATGATATCTTTAGTCTCAGTTTAGCAATTTCTGCTACATAGTGCTACTTTTTGTCTCACCTTCATGAAGAACTCCTTTGCAGGCTGCAGAAAACATGTGAATGGTGACACAGGCATGATTTTAACTTTCTCAAGTTCATGCGGCTCTTCAGTTAATTTTTCTTTGTGTGAGCAAAGTGATACAATGATATTGCTCTTCTATGAGCAACTTAAATTCTTTTTCTTTACACTACCAACCAAATTTTTTCTTCCCTTTTTTTTAATTTTTTTTTTTAAAGAATAATGTTAAGTTGACAAAAGTCGGAAGTAAGCTCAACAAAGAGAATAACAAAAGGAAGTTTTCCCACAGTTTTTTAGTATTTGGAAGTGCCATTCTCACAAATGCAGCATGTGCCACAACACCAGGGTACCAGAGCTCTGATTGGCTTACAATGATTTATTATAAGCAATAATTTTGTATGCTGGCAGTTGCTGGAGCAAGGCTGTGCTTGAGGCCTATGCATATACATATTGGAATTAACGAAGCAGCAGCTTATGCTGTTGCAAACAGCTGGGGGTGCTTAACCTGTTTTTCTCTACAGAATTTTTGGATTTCATTTGTTTCTGGCAGTTATGGAATGCAATAAAAGGGAGAATGGTGAATGAAGAGAAATGGAGCTATGCAAAAGCAAAACTATAATCTAGGTCAACAAAATATGCTCTTCTGATAATACAGATAAATTTATTTTTATACTTTACATTGTTTTATCAGTTCTGCTTTCCCCCAAAATGCTGCATTTGATGTCAGTAAGACTAAAGATAACTATGGATATCTCTGCAAAATACACCAGGCAGCATGATACAGACCTTCAACCTCTTGCTGATCAAGTCTGCCTCAAAACCAGAAGGAAAATAAAAATGGGCTTTTAGATGGGACAGCATTTTCCTAATATGGTCCTATTGTTTCTAGACCTGTGATATTGTTGTGTCCAGGGCTCTTAAAAAACTTGACACTGCACTATGCTGTGAGGATATGACTCTTCTGGTTTGCACCTTGTCTGGAATTACTTTTCTTCTGAAACCACTGTTGTACATAAACTGTACTCACAACAGCAATTTATATGTGATAGTTACTGCTCTACAGCTCCAACACTTTCTTAGGGCCACCGGTATGTTCTCATTTTTAAAGTTCTTAGCAAAATAGAATAAAAAAAGAAATAATGGGGCAATAACCATAAAACAGTGCACCTGAGAACAGATTTTAATAGCACTACATCTTATTGCTGCAGAATATGCAAACAGTCATAAGCTGCTGCCAGGGAGCACTTGTTAAGATCAGAAAGAGGGAGGCAAAGATGGGTGTTTCAGCAGCTGAAGAGATGTTGAAGGGCAGCTGCAGAAACTGGAACATATGTGATGCTTCATGCAGAGACTGGGGGTTGTGCAGCTGCTTAATTCTCTATGGAATGTTCCTTTTCTCATGAATATGCCTTTATTCACTGTATCTCCTCCAGAGGGGTTGGCAGTACCACATTACAGGATCCTGTCTAGTACTCTTCAGAGTCTAACTTGCTATCGCTTTTTAAGTCAGCTAGAGCTCTGAAATGACTGCTTATGGCTGGGGCATGTTTTGATTGCTCTCCTGTCTTCCTTAGGCTATTCAAATGAAGGCAGCAGCTGCATTTTTGCTGTTCACAGTCATTTTTGCCTAAAGGCTCATGTTTCCTGTCAAATGCTGGAAACAGTGATTGTATATGATTTTTGTTCTTTAGTTTAATCGTACATCACCGATATGTTTTCATAGCATTTTCCATCTAGTAATGACTTTATTGATCCATTTTTCAGTCTTTCATCTCTCCATGCATTTAAGCACATTGTAACAAAGTTCCACTGATCATTTTGTACCTTAAATTGCACATAAGTATGTATTATAGAGCTATTCAATAATCACTCAGTATCAACAGGCTTACTGTACAAGGGCCCAAGACAGCCAGACATCCTTAACTGTCACTGGAAATAATTGCAGTTAAAAAGGAACAGAACTAGGTTGTTACCATCTGCCTGGTCTATTTCCCAGTGCTGATTCAAAATAAAAAAATAAAAAGAGAGAAATTTAAAGAAAAAAAAGGAAAAGAAACCTATGACCACAATAGCAAACAATTTAAAAACTTCCTCTATTTTTTTCTCAATAAGAATATTAATTCATGTGCAGTGATTTTAGCATTTAAATTTATTTTCTAACGAGTTATACTTTCCACAATTAAGAACTTTATGTTCTTAGATTCTAGATATCCTCATCAAGATGAACTGTAATATCTAAAAGATACTTACTTTACTCTGATATACTGTCCTTTTTTTCTCTCATGGCTTTCCAAAGAATCAAATATATTCGTGTTGAAATTCAATTTTCTTCTACTGCATCCATGCTTTCAGTTTCTATCACATTCTACTGCTACACAGCCCACAGTGCTGGATTTCTAATATTGCTAATATCACTTCCATAGCAACACACTAAGATATCATAAACTTGGCATTACAGCTTTATTCCTAGATTAGGTCTAAGGAGGAGCTGATTTCAAAAGGCAGCTCTTATTAAAGCATACATACACATAATAATCAAAAGTAATTGCCAGTGGAATACAGATAATGGCCTTCAGACTTTTGTAACTCAATTTCACAAAAAAGTTGTACCTTTTCAAATCTGACCAAGAACAAAGCACTTGTTTTGTTACTGATGTTTTGAATATATTTCCCCAGCCATCCTTAAAGAAGGCACCATATAATCACAGGGTTTCAATTACTAAGAAAGATAATATTGCTTATGTTTTTCACATGTTGGATTCAGTACATTACACAGTAGATACAGTGCAGTGTAAAATGAGGGCTTTTTAGTTGCAAATATTAAGAATGCCCAAATGAACGCACAGAATGAATAAATGAATGAGAAGGAATTCAATTTCAAATGCTGCCAAAATAATTTTATCAATAAATCTTTTTACTTTTAAGGACAAAATGTAATACATTAAGTAGAACACATATCATTTGGTCAGCATTCTGGCATACCTTATAATATATAATGACTAAGGACAAATGGGCTCCACTTGTTACTTCCTGGCTGGAGTCCTAAGTAAAATTGCAAAAGAAGGATACTGCAAAAAAACCATATACAGGTTGTACTGCCATATGCCTTGCAAATGGGTATCTCAGAAATAAATTATGTTACTTTAGGAGTAACTAAATCTACATTTGTTTTATTTTGTACACGTTTCATTAACAACAGTTACAATCACAGAGGTCTCAACACAGGTTTTCTTTGGGTTTCAGCCGGAAAACAGAACATCCAGATCTCTTGATTATGAAGTAGCATGTGGAAAAGGAAAATCCACTTGTCTGTTTCTAAGGCATTCAAGAAGGTTAGTCTTACCCAGATAATAGCTCTAGGTAACAGGGAAGGCTCTTCAAGGGTGAATTCAAATTTAAAAACCAAAGAACAAAACCAAACAGTAAAAAGAATGAGTGGCTTTCAGCAGAGAATACCTCAGGATCTGTACTAGTTCATGCTTTGTTTAATATATTCACAGCTTGTCTGAGAAGGTGAAGAATAAAGTTCCACAATACAAAGTTACTGAGGATAGTGAGGATAGAAGCCAACAGTGCATAGTTTCAGGAAGGAAAAAGGACTGAATAATTATATCATAAAATGTCAGATAAAAACAGGTATAGAAAGAAAGTGATTCATATGGAAAAAAAAGGAGGTGAATTTCACATACAAAACCATGAATGTTATCCTTTCTCAGAGTGCTTTTCACTACTTTGGCTCAAAGCTCAGGAGCAGTGAAAATAAATGAATTGAATGCAAGAAACAATAAGGAAAAGAACAAAAGGAAAAACATTGTCATGCTGTCATTGAAATGCATCATGCACTGGTGTCATGAATACTCTATGCAGATAGATTTCATATCAGTAAATTTATGGAGTAACAGGGAAAAGTCCAGAGAAACAGGGAAAAGTCCAGAGAAAAGCAATTGGTATGACTTATAACTAGAATTCTTCAGTCTGGAAACAAGATAGTTTATACAAAAAGATGGACATCTGTATATTGTAAAAAAAAAAAAAACCAAAAAAGAGGCAAGAGGAAAACAGTAAGTGACAGGCTTTTCCAAGAAGTGTGGAACATCAAATTAAATAAGAATACAGATTATAGATGCAGAGACATTTGGAAGAAATGGTGAGGAGGGAGAGGTTAACACCCACTCAAAGAAACTTTTGCTGCCAAGAAAAAGTATTGACATGGGAAGGAATTCGCTCTCATGTAGGATGCTGTGTATATTCTCTTTATCTGTCTGCCAAGAGGTAACTCCCTTGCTACCAGTGATAAAATTCTCACAGACATGCCTAGGGGCTCCTGCCTAGGGGGCCAGGCAAATCATAAAGCACAGGGGTAGAATACAAGCTGGGATTTTATTGTGCATGTGAAAAGTATTATAAAAGCACCAAATGGGCTTCCCCTTTCACTTTTTTGGCCAGCTGTGTTGATCATATGTGTGTGTGTGTGTGTGTGTGTGTGTGTATGTATGACACTGTTCTCCACTGTTAAAATAAATTTTCTTTAAAACTTTATCCTGGAGTTACCTGTGTGCATATCAAGTTTTTCAAAGATAGAAAACCATTGTAGTTGGTTGTTTTGTTTGCTTGTTTGTTTTTGGGGTTTTGTTTTGGTTTTTGGGGTTTTTTTGGGGGAGGGTGGGGGGGGGGTTGCAGTGTTTCGTTTTATTTTTGGTGGAGGTTTTTTTGTTTGCTTGGGTTTTGGTTATGGGGTTTTTTTGGTTGGTTGGTTTGGGGCTTTTTGCAACTGCATGGTCACACGTTTAATTAATCGGTGGAACTTCTCGCTGTAAGATCTTGTGGAAGCTAAAACCTTATGTGAGTTAAACCTCCTTACAACTGAACAATGCAAAGACTTTTAAAAAGCTGAGAAAATAACATGGCCTAAGGAATACCTGAGGCACAAACTGTGGGCTGAAGAAGCATGTTTGGGAGTTCAGGCTAACACCCTGCCTTTGCTGGGGAATTCTCATCTCTCTGCCAGAGGTGTGGAATGCTTGGCTAGAGTGTTTCCTGGGCTAACCTCATGTAGCCACTCTTTGTTACAATCTGTCTACTGCCTGTCCAGCAAGCATTACTCTTCTTCTACCACACCAGAAGGACTAGAAGTGTTCTGTGTATCTCTGAGAGAGCAGAAAGCCCCTGACCTGGCTGTACAACCTTACCTCCACATGCAGGGTAAGGGTATCCTCATCTGTTATGCATAATTTATTTACTCATTTGTTTTAGTTTCAATTCTATATTGTTGCTCCTGGAATTTAAATAATCATACCATTGTTGTATCAACCACACCAAACAATTTAGATGAAAGAGGGAAAGGAGCAGTGAGCATTCTGAAGAAGGACTGAATGTACAGTTTCACAGACTACAAGTCTCAGTGGCCAAACCTATTGTGAAATCCCATATTAATGAACCTTGGGTTTTAAAGAATTGTAGAATGGTTTGGGTTGGAATATATCTAAAAGATCATCTAGTTCCAATCCCCCCACTGGAGACAGAGACATCTTTCACTAGACCAGGTAGCTCAGCGTCTCATCCACACTTCCAGGGAAAGTGGAAGTGTGAAAAATCCGTAATTTCTCCAGGCAACCTCCAGTGCCTCATCACCCTCAAAGTAAAGAATTTATTCCTAATACCTAACCCTAACCCTACTTTCTTTCAGTTTGAAGCCATTCCCCCTTATCATAGACAGCTCCTCTCCAGATTTCTTGTAGGTTCCCTTCAGGTTGAAAGGCTGCAATTAGGTCACCCTGAATGTTTTCTTCTCCTGGCTGAACAATTCCAGTTCTCTCAGACTTTCTTCACAGGAGAGATGCTCCGTCCCTCCAATCAACTTGTGGCCTCCTCTGGACTTCCTCCATAAAGTCTATGTCTTTCCTGTGCTGGAGACCCTAAAGCTGGACACAGTACTCTGTGTGGGGTCTCATGACAGCAGAGGAGCAGAATCACCTCCTTCAACCTACTGGCCATGCTTCTTTTGATGCAGCCCAGGTGCAGGACCTTGCACTTGGCCTTATTAAATCTCATGATGTTCCCATGGGCCCACTTCTCAAAGCAGTACAGGTCCCTCTGGATGCTATCCCATCCTTCAGACATGTCAGGTGCACCACTCAGCATGGTGCTGTCTGCAAACTTGAGGAGGGTGCACTCAATCCCACCCTCCTTGTTTTTATAACACACTACTGTCAGCATGGCTGGCAATTCCAAAGGGACCTACTATATTTTTTCACATGTCACTGGATCTCTCTCTAGGCTTCTATGAAATCTTAAACTGCTGTTACTTCATATATGTCTTGAAATTTTATTAAAAAAATAAAATAAAATTGTGCCCATCCAGAGTGTTAGAACTACTTGTGCCAAGCTCATCTATTCAGGAAGAATATAGGTCAGCAGTCAATAGTCTGTACTTTTTCCTAAGGTACAGTGACAAGCAAGTGCAAAACTAGAGAAATACTACAGTTTGTGCTTCCTGTACTGCAGTGTGGGAGAAAGTACCTTTAGGCACCATGCTACCTGGAAAGTGGATTTTTACCCACAAAACCAAAATTTTGAGTTCTGCCTCTTTGTGATATTTAGTTTTGTTTTGCTGCTTTTTTTATTTGCTGTGTTTATAATTTAATATGCCTGCTGTAATTTAAACTTGCCTTTACATGCAGCTCTTTGAGTAGTATGTTAAAGGTGGTCCTTCTTTGAATTTCAGATGCCACATGAGGAAAAAACTTACAGTTCATTTCACTGTATATATTCTTTCCAAAATGAAATCTTGAAAGATTTTTTTTTTTCTATTTGCATGGATTAACCTGTTTCTACAATTAAAAGTACGAAGGTATTCTGACTCAATCAAAAAAACTACACTTCTGGGGCTGAATTTCATTCTCCACTGAGACACTGTGACTGGTCTTGCTTGAGTTCCAAGGAAGTTCTACTTTTACTTCCTTGGCAATTGTATCAAGATCTAAACCTGCTGTACATTGAGTACATTGAAACATCCAACTGCTCCAGAATCATATCACTCCAACATGAGAATAAGATTATGTGCCTAAATATGACAACATACCAGAATTTTCTAGAAAATGAATCTGCAAAGAAACTCAGCAAGGTGCTGAGCACCCTAAACTAACACTACTCAAAGACCTGTCACACCAACTACTGCTTCCACCAGGCAATCAGTAAAATTACATTTCTTGGCATTCATTCTGCAGAAGCAAAAAAATACCAGTTCTGTAACTTTAGTTTTTTGGTTCACTCACCAGAACCACTGCAATGGACTGTAGTGATTTTGAGATGATACTGTGATTGTACTTATGGTGTCTCCTTCATTTACTGTGAGCTCAATGCAATTCTAAAATGTGGTCCAGAGCAGAGTAATTCTGGAAATTCTACGAATTAACCTGAAATAATAATAGACAAGTCTCTGTAATCAAGGCCTTCTTTTCCTAAACATAGAGATGCATTTAGTTTTGAAATATATTCTATTTTTTAATTTTAAAAATATTGAAATCGTTCAATTTTCCTTAAATATTCCTATATTGTCCTCATAATCTAAGGCCAAAGTTATATAAGGAAGGTGTTATAAATATTATATATATATATATAAATGAACTTGTAACCTTTTGCAAGAAAAAAACAAAAAAGAAAAAAAATCTGAAGGAGGATATAAATAAAATTGCTTATATTGCTTTATTATATTAATAAATAACATGACAACTGAAGACTGAGTAAAAATTACTTTAATACAAAGAATTATATCCACTGCTTTTTTCAAGGAATTTTCTAAGTTTTTAATGTAGTTACCTAAATGAAAGAAACTTAAATTTCAGTGCTATATATAATACACAGTACTTGACTGGATATATCTCTATGATGTGTTAATGTTAACACCTTTGTTTTCAGATTCATCCAATCACTCCCTACCTCCCTGATGAAAAATTCTGGATGCTAATTTATAATCTGTCAAGAAGATTTATAAATGAAACTAGATTTGTCCAAGTTATCTGTCTCTTTCCTGCCTGATATCAAAAAATTTACTCTCATGAGAAAACCTTGTGGCTACTTTACAAATTAGTCATAGCTCATTGTCTTCTACACAGGAAAGACACTAAATGTACTTTGTACTACACACACAATTTTATTAAATGTCACTAGTTGGAATAGCAAATACATAACTCTGCAATATTTACTAGTGTTGTTTGTTTTTTCATAACTTTCATTATTTGTGAGTACTTCTATGTGTTGAGAATAGTAATGATCATGAGAAAAGTGGAAAGAATAAAAAATGTGGATTCTCTATCTCCAACACAGAAAAAAATTAACTCCCATATATATTTTCATGCATCACTGAACTTTTTCACTTAGAAGACTAAATAACAGTAAGTAAATATTAAAGAATATACTCTCTACTTTTCATTTGGACAGAAACATTTTGCAATGAATGCTTGCCAGAACACACATTCTTGTAAAACTTCTTTAACAGTTTGACAAGATAAATAGTTTCACAATGTTACTATCAGAGAATCACCAGGGTACTGGTAGATTTAGACAAAATGTAAAAGGAGGGATTTTGAACACTTCAAAACCTGAGTTACAAATCTGCATGGCTATGATTCAGTTCAGTAATACCATATAGCACTATGTTTAGACATGGGAATATTTACCATGAGATTGCCTTATGTGAAGCTAAAAGCTATATAACCAATGCTTCCTACTGTTTCAGTTATGCGTGCATGACCATGCAAGTCAGTGTCTACTAAAAATAGGAAGACTTTGGCTGTGAAACAGACAATACTTTTTTTTTCTACCAGAAGAATGTACCCCACCACAGAAAAAAGAAATGAACTAGTGAAAAGAAACCCATCAATTTACTGTAAAAATTCAAATATATAAAGCAATTTAGCTTGAAATAATACAATAAAAATTGTCAATAACGAAATTATTTGTATTATTATTCATTTGAATCTAACCAAAATGTCTTAGTTATACAAGTTCTTAAGCAAATATTTACATAAGTGAAACACTTCCCTAAGTTTTAGCCAAAAATGCCATGTTCTCTAGGGAATATAAAGGTCTGAATATGAACATAATAATTTTTTACTATTACTTTACTTTTTTCAGTGATTATGAAAGATAAACTACAAAGCTCATATATTTAACATCATAATGACTTTCTTCATGATGATCTGTTTACTGATTAGCTTGAAATCTTCCTGATGAATGAATTGGAATCCTAATTTAAAATTATTCTAGATAGAGTAACTTTAATTTTGATTTCTCTGAACTACAGTGGATACTGACAGTTTTTGGTTATTGGATCTGGTTCCAACATAAATTAAGTTTAAAGAAAGATTTTTATTCAAATTGAATTTGATTCAAGTTAATGATCATGAGAATTTCAAGGCAGTGATGACAACACAGTGATGATGTAAACCTTAATGGAACATACACTAGCTTCAAAAATCATATAGAAAATATAGATTCTATAAAGTACATTAATACAGAAATTTGAGATTTATAACAAATCCTGTATCTGAGCTTGTCTACTCAGGTTTTATGTTAGGACACTGGAAGGTCTTATAGGCTATAATACCAAGAGGACCTATTTTACCACCCATGAACTACTGTAGAAGTTTTGTGAGTACCTGATTAAATGCCTTTATATTTCTCCTTTCTCTTTTCAAGTGTCTACTTGATATAGATCACAATATCTATTTCTGTACCTATTTAGCTGACAAATATGTCCTTCCTTTAGAACCAGAGAATACTCGGCTCTGTTTTATTCCTGAATGACAAGTCATCAATGTTACTTGCATCGTCCTGATTTAATAAGTGGGGTCACATCAAGTACATTATATCCCTCAGGCAGCAAAAATTTAACAGCTCCATAAATGTGTCAAGATGACAAAAACCTCATAAAGTTCATATAAATTTGAGTGACCACTATTCCAGATTTTCCCATAGGTATCAGCAAAATTACTCTTTCTTTCTTTTTTTAAAATTTTTAATAACAGCTTCCTGAGTAACCACACAGAAGAATACTTAAATTATAGTACAGTGCATTGCACTCTATTTTAGAAAGCATTTTAAATAAATTGATATCCATATCCTGTAAAACATTCTGTTGGCAGTCTTCTTTGCATTGTTCTGTAACTGAAGTACAAATTATAAATAATCAGAGTAATATTTTACAGGATATAGATAACAAAAGTAAGACTATTTAGTTACTGAAAACAAATAATAAAAAATGTCACGTCTTTCAGAATTTCAATATTGCCTATTCAACTCCCCCCGCCCAAGGGAAAAAAAAAAAAAGAATACTCATAAAACAAAAAGTTAGACTTGAATTCCAAAGTCCTTGGTGTTCACAGGAAATGCCTAAGTGTCAAAGACACAAAGTTGGTGTGATGGGTTTGATAAACCCCAAAAAACTCAGATTAAGGTTTTAGTTTTAGCTAGGCCCCAATTCTGTGGGTCATG
>JAWWEU010000125.1:36585965-36603483 GCA_035583155.1 Acropternis orthonyx | reverse complement strand
ATATATGTATATATACCAGTTTCAGTTTTAAGGTTTTTTTTTTTCCTCACTTCTTTTAACTGAAACTCTGTCGCATTTGGGAGGTGGTTGGCATTTTGCCAAGAGTCAAACCAAAACAATAACAGTTGGTTGCTTTCCACATTTCTACTGAAGTTTCTCTTGTGAATTTTAAGGATTTTGGATAGCTGGAAAATGCTATAGAAAATAAAGTGTCCAAACAACAGTCTGAGAAGATCCTTATTAAAATCAGGAACTAGTATGGTAAGTAACACTGTCTTCACTTCCACATCAAATCATAGACCAAATAAATAACATGATAAAAGGTACTCACTTTTACTTGTTTTTCTTTCTTCTTTTTGCATACTTTGTAAGAAGTTTAAAAAATAAGAATGGCAGCTGAAGAGCTTTATGTGTTTTGCATGAGCTGAGAATACAAAAACTGAAAAACCATTACTTGTGTACATTGATTGACTAACAAGGATAAAAAAAGTGATGCAACATTGCTATCATTTAAATAGTAACTAAAGTAAACTCACATGCATTCTAACAAATTAATCAATGAAATATGTTATCTTAGTTTGTAGAACGAAACTCCTCAAGCCGGATGATTTGCAACTTCATCAACAATTCTAAACTTAATTTTCAGTGTCCGAATCCAAGACTGAATTTCTAAGTTAGACATCTCTACATCCCATAACAAACTCACTATTTTTAGCCAGGTTCTCTTTTACTAAAGAATTGAATTTTACAAGTTAATTTCTGGATATTGAAATTAAGTTCCATTCACATTCAATTAAACAGTGTAAGATTTATCCGCTCTTTTAAGCCTGCCAGATGGCCCTCAGCACCTGGCTTGGAATGAGTTACAGTCCATACTGGTGCAGACCAGAAGGAGCTGGGAGAAACAGAAGGAAGAGAACGATACTGTGCAGGATGAGGGGCAGGATGAGAGGTATTGCAGCAGGGGTGGAGGGAAAAAGGACACAGAACAGCAGGCAACCAGAACTAATAAGGTTTTGTTCTTGTCAGACAGAGAAGTTTCTCAGCTAGTATCCTGGTCTTGTCAATAAGCTAGGCAGAAGGAAGATTTTGTTGGTCCCAGCCTCACGAAGAGCCATCAGGCACTCCTGGCACCCTGTGACCTGGAGAGCTACATCTGCCATCAGCAGGTCTGTCTGGCTGGAGGCCTCTGACATGGCTTATTCAGTGACTCTTGCAGCTGCAGGGGATTGAGCTTTACAGTGAGTCAATGCCATAACTGAGGCAGCTTAAACTAATACGTTAATAAGACTGGGGCTGAAAGGATCTCTTTGCTCTTCCTTACAAGCTACTGAGTCTGTTTACTGCCTCTATTGGCTGCTCCCAGGTGGTTGGAGAGGAGCCCTCCCTGTGTGAACTGCCATGCCACACTGTGTGTGCTGCACTCCAGGTCACCTGTGCTCCCTGGAGCCATTTAGAAGTCCCCCCGATAGCTCTTGGCATCACCCTCTCCTCCCCAGTTTGGCTACCGAGGGCTTCCCACTCACTCCTTACCAGGCTGCTGCTTGGGTCTGCCTTGCCAACTGAGGACCCACACGAGGCTTACTGGTCTTCAAAAGTCCCCCAGTTGCTCTCAACAAGAACTGAGTAAAATGAATGCCACTAAGGAAAAAGTGCAAAGTTTCAAAAATAATTTAGATTGTATTTGCAAAAATAAAACCAATGCAGTATTAACAAGTATATTTTACCAAAAAATATAAAGCCATTTCAGCATTCAGAAAATTACATGCTATACCACACAGCTGTTGCAAAGCTTTCTCTTTCAGAGGGAGTTTTTCCCTTTTTGGCAGGTAACTAAATGATTCCATAACCCAAAGAGTCTAACTAATGTTTCCTCTATAGTTTTTACTTTCCGCACAGTCTAACCCTCACACCACAGAGGCCCAAATACCATGAGACCTAAACAGGAGTTATTTTAGGCCAGTATTTAATTGACTGGAACTCAGAAACTAATTACAGATTTGCATTAAACTTCACAGAAAAATCAAACTTTAATGAAAGACTATTTGCTGGAAAAATAGGGGAAGGCATTTTTTCACATGAAACAGGGAAAAATGAATTACTACTAAAAGTGTTAGAGAAAATGGAAGCTTCTACATCTATACAGAGATCAATCAGTTCTGTCCCATGATTGAGACAAACTGTACTGGCAAATATACATTCAATAAATATATATTATGTATATAAGTATACATTGCAATTAATTATAATTATGGAACAAGAAAAGGTGGCATTCTGTGTTCACAAACTTCATGATTCACAGGCATGCTCTTTTTTCCATCTTAGTTTCCAGGACCAAGCCAAGTGTTTAAGCTTAATTACTTCAGCCTAGAAAACTACCAACTTTGAATTCTAGCTCTCACACTTGAAGACTATCTTGGAATTCATACACATGTGTAATGTGTATTCATTGATCCTAGGATCATAGAATATCCTCTGCTGGAAGGGACCCATAAAGAGCACATTCAGTTCCTGGCCCTCCACAGGACCACCTCAAGATTCACCTGATGTGCCTGAGAGTACTGTCCAAATGCTTCCTGGACTCTGCCAGCCTTGGTGCTGTGACCACTTCCCTGGGGCACTTGTTCCAGTGCCCAACCACCCTCTGGGTGAAGAACCTTTTCCTAATATCCAACCTAAACCTCTCCCACCACAACTTCAGGCCATTCCCTTGGGTCCTAGTTCTGGATATCAGATAGAAGAGAGAAGCATCCACCCCTCCACTTCCTCCTGTGAGGAAACTAGAGACCACAATGAGATCTTCCCTCAGTCTCCTCTTCTCCAGTCTGAACAAAGGCCCTTCACCACCTATGTGACCCTTCTTTGGGATGCTTTCTAATAGGCTTGTATTCCGCTAATATTGTGGCACCCAAAACTGCACACAGTACTTGAGGTGGGGCCACATAAGTGCAAAGCAGAGCAGGACAATCACATCCCTTGACCAGCTAGGAACTGATCTATTTAAAATCAGCAAAGACAATGTCACTGGTAATATCTAGATTTTTTAACTCAATATATAGAAAGGCAGGATGTTTATTGGAATTTGTTTCCTCTTTGATCTAACGGAATCACAATTTCCCCATACCTTCTGTGGCACAAATACCTATCAGCAGTTCCCATGTGCAACTGCTTTACAAAACGTGAATGGAGACAGCAGGGACCTTGTCCAAAACTCACCCTTTGTAAATGTTCTCTTTGGCTATATTTGAATTGGTACATGCCTGGAAAGAATTGATGGATACATATTTAGATATGGGAAGTGTGATAATTATCATTTCCATGTCTGGGTTATTCTAAAAGTAGATCAAGAAAGTAGTCATTTATTAAAAAGTGCAGAACCTCTTTTAAGCACTCAGAAGAAAGTTGCAAAGAATTTTAGGCCAGGAGGAATTTAAAGCAGAGAAATAATAAAATAATTTATGGTGGAGGAAAGAAGCCTTTGAAAATGAATGATTTTTGTCCTGCTGACTTAGTAGTAAAACAGAAGCACACACATATGGATATCCTCCACTGGAAGAAAAGGACATAAGACTAGAACAAGAAGGAAATTAAATGTGTGGCTGATGATAACTACTATTAATTCAAAGCCTTAATAAATACATTGGGGTTTTTTCATTTGTCAGTGACCCATGTTTGCATGTTTTTATTTGTATTATGTATAACTGTGATGATGGCAAACCCGTAAGAAGAAAAGGGCAAGCAGCAAACCTTTAGTGCAATTAAACGATTACCTGTAGTAACTTAATTTGAAAATCTATGGCTAAGGAAATTAATTTAAATTATAGTAGAGTACGGTTAGGGCTTTCAGATATGATAAACTCCAATATTCCTTCAATAAACTTTATAAATCAAAGAGAAGTGCTATCACTTGGTATTTGAAATTAGTTAACAGAAAATATTTTTGCTGCTGAAAAACGTTTCTGACTTCACTATAAGTTTCTTACCATTTCCATTTTATTTCAGTATATTAATACATATACGTTACCCATTAAATGGAAAATAAGGAAAAATGCAGTAAGAGAGCAAGCTGAAATGCCATTGTAAAGCACTGATTCTGTTCAAAACCAAGAATTGATAGTATCTTTTCATCAGTTTTATTACAAATATAACAACTACAGAACAGATCATGTATAAACTCTGAGTGGATTTTCCACTCCTACTTTGAAAAAAACTTATATTTTTTAGAAGTTATATATGTACAGATACTATACAATAACATCAAAATAATGTTTCAAAGAAATTAAAATTATGTTAAAAAAAATAATCTGACAATACCATTGTCAGATATCCAGCTTTAAAATAAATGAGAGTCTAATAGGTACATTGAGAACTATCACAGGTGACTTTATGAATATACTGCATTTGTGAACAGTCATTACCTTTTTCATTGAGTTTTATGTCTGCAGTGACCACAAGAATCTGGCAGGCAGTGCTATTATTTGAATATTCCTTGGCATATCCAGTGAATTCCATTGTATTTGGTCTAGCTGAGATGGAGTTCATTTCCCCATAGCAGCTCTCACGGTGTTGTGCTTTGCACTCGTAGCTAGAGTAGTGTTGATAACACACCAGTGCTTTGGTTACCGCTGAGCAGCGCTGTCACAGCACCAGTGCTGTCTCTCCAACACTCCCCAACATCAATAGGTTGGGGTGAGCAAGATCCTGGAAGGGGACACAACTGGGTGAGATTACCCAAGTTCACCAAAGGGATATTCCTTACTGTATATATATAGCTCAGATATAAAAGCTAAGGAAATGAGGAGGAAGTGGGGGCATTTGTTATTTACAATATTTGCCTTCCAGAGCAACTGCTATGTGTGCTGAAGCCCTGCTTCCCAGGAAGTGGTCAGACATCATTTGCTGATGGGAAACAGAGAATAAAACCTTTTTTTTCCCTTTTTTCTCTTTGCTTGTGCATGTGCAACCTTTTGCTTTCACTTCTGTAAACTGCCTTATTTCAACCTGTGAGTTGTTTCCCATCTTATTTTCCCTCCCCAGTTCAGCTGAGAAGGGCAAGTGATAGAGTGACTTGGCGGACACCAGACATCCAGCCAAGGTCAATACATCACACCCATTCCCATTTTCACCAAAATACACTGACACTGTTCTATGAGTGGTTACAAAAAGTACAATTTCAAACAGCAGGCTGTGATTGGCACCTGTGCCAGAAAATAGTATATGGAAAAACATGTATGGAGTCAGCTTTCTCTTCCCTGGTTTTAGAAAACAGTCACAATGTCTGCAAAGAAAATTCCCCTGGGAAAGTACTCCTTTCAAGTTAGACTACTTAAGAAAAATGGGGTCTCATTTTCCACTGTAATTGACAGTCAGTTTCCCATATTATAATTTGTTCAGATTCTTTGAGCCAGTCCATGATTTAAAACCATAATAAGACTTCTACAGCATGAAAAAAAAGCCAGCTTCTCATTAAGATCTCCATAGTGTGCATGTTTTGCTGTACAACTAAGAGCTTTCTTTGAAGAAAAAAAGGAAGGAATAATAATTCTTAATACTCTCATCCTTTCAGAAAAAAGTTACAAAATTCAGGAAAACAGTCCTTTGCAAAGATTGATGAAAACTTTGGCAGTTCTTCTAACTATATTAGCCATCTAGAATGTGGTGTTTCCTTGTACTATGTGTCACAAGTCTACTCCTTATCAAAATTACAAATCATCATCTAGTATTTTTGCAATACTAAATTCTAAAAGTGCTTTTATGAATTTAAATTAATCTTCAGCATAAATATGCAGTCAGGTATTATTCTTAATTAATAATGAGAGAGATGGCATGTATGAGAAGTGACCTTGCACAAGTTTGTACAGAAAAAATCTGACCAGAAGCCAAGTTTACATCTCAGAATTTTCTTTCATAGTGTCACAACCATACATCATCTTTTCATTTCTTGCTTATGTTTTCCAAACTCACTAGCTGCTTGTGTTAACCTGTTTTTAAAAAACTCTATCATTTCTGGGTCAACAGACACAGACCTTACTACTCCACAATCTGTAGAAATTGTTCAGCCTTTATTTCTGCCTCATCCCTCTAAAGAGGTAATTATTTATTTTCCTAATCCCTTCTTCAAGTCCTCTGAACTTGTGTGTTCAGGAAAACATCAGATTATACTTTCTACTAACCAATGAAGCCATTTTCCTGTGCTGGAGTTTGCCCATGCAAGCTGTTGTTGCATGTTGCTTTCTGAACAACTGAATTCAGGAACTGATCCAATATGCTTAGTGTGCTATCTTTCTGACATAAAATCAGTTTAGATTTTTTGATTCAATAGTGAAAGTTTTGCCGGCACATCAGTAGCTTTTAAGCTAAATTTGAGACAATAATATATTTCTTCCTTCAGTAAATGGTCTGTTGTGCACATGCTGTTTCAGTAATCAGTGCACTCTTCAAAATTTCATTCATGTAGTGACAATCACTCACCTTGCTTTCTGTCTCCTTCATGTTTCCAAATGTCTGTTTCTGCAAAAACAGATCAATAATGTGCTAATAGCAGAAGAGGGAAAATACTATTCCTACACAAATTCCATCAAATTCTGAGATGTCATTTATACTAGTCCCAAAGTTGGATTCATGACTATTCTGTTACCCAGTCTGTGAAACCCTTTTCTTCTACCATCTCTACAGCTGAGTGATCATTTTACAAAAACTCTGTGTTTCCTGCTATATGTCTATGATTAAACTACACTTTTTCAGGTGAAATCAGGAAAATAATAATGAAAAAGACATCAGGACCACCCTCAAATTCACAAGAAGACTGGTTGGTGAAGTCTGGTGAAGAGAACAAACACATTGTTTAAAAAAAAAAAAAAAGAGAGAAAGAGAAGAAAATTATGCTTATCTCTTTTTGAGACTTTCCTCTCACTTTCCTCTCTTCCTTTCTTGCCTACACAATCACTTCCTCAACTCTGCTACCATCTTCTCACAGCAGGTAAACCAGGAATAAACAATCCTTAAGGAGAGCACCACCAGATGTAATGCTCCAGAACTGAATGAATGTTACAGTCCTAAATATGTTTAGTCAAGGTCTGTTTCAGAGGCTATAAAACACATTCCAACACACTGAAACAACCCTTTTATGCGAAAGATAAAAAAAAAGAAAAAAAATAAAAACAACAACAACAGCAACAAAAATCCACAACCATAATTGATAATGTGGCAATTTCACTGCTGTTACTGTAAGGCAGAGTAACACATATTTCAATATTCAGCAAAATCTTCAAGTATTTGTACTGTAAGTGGGGTCATTACTGAATTCTCTAACAGTGTGCTGTTTACCAATAATTGTCACTTGAGCCACTTAGGACGTATCACAGTGGACCACTTTCTCCAGGTTCAGAACTCATGTGCAGAGATGCATATGTGTACCTTGGCAATGCTTTAACTCAAGCCTTTTATAAATCAAGCTGGGACTTCTTGCCTTCATGAAAGTTAAATAGTGCTGATTTTGGTTTTGTGTTTTATTAAAAAATTAAACCCTCTCTAAAATGGCAATTCTTTGTGAACAAGGTAGTTTATGCAATAACATTGTTACTTAGCTAACCTAAGATGAAGTGGTAGTAAGGTGTGTAAATTTAGACTATTTAGCTAATTTGTTGGCAAGGGAATCACTCCTATTTCAAGGCAAACTTCTCTTTAAATTAAAATAAGCCATGTTTTGATATTGGAAGCAGTGTCAGGAAAATAAACTAAACATACTGACTTTAGGTCCCCCAACTTAAAAGTTTCTTAAACACCTTCCAAAATAGGAAGCATATATAGTTCATCAAAACCTGTAAGATGACTCAGTTTTGCAAGCACATTTTGTTAAATCAGTTTATAAATAAAAAAAAAAAAAGCAATACAATATTTTTCTTACCTGTGTCAGAGTATCTGGTATTGTATTCTAAAACCTACAGCAGCTGATAGTCTTCAGCTCAATTCTCTAATTCATTTCCTCAAGCATCCTGATAAAATCTATTCTTGGTATAAGTTTACTGATATTAGTCTATAACCACATCCTAATTTGACATGCCATTAGCAGTACAGAGAAGGTGAAAGCAGAGTGCTGATGGCCATAAATTACCTGTGGGCCTACCTGCACAAGGCATTTTGTCATTCTGCCCAGAAGAGAGGTCTGTGATATGTATCGGTTGTAATCCAAGGTGACCTCCACCCCTGCACTGTGTTATTCCCCACTCACGTAAAAATTAGATGCTCAGTTCCCACCCTCATGTCATAACTATTGCCTGTGAATATTACACCTACTTGTAAAATTTCATTGATTTGCAGGGGGAAAGTACAGAAATTAACATTCTTGTCAAAGAGATTATTGGATTTGCAGTCTACTAAATACAGAAATCTCAAGCAGATTGGTTTTGCCTCAGGTATGTGTTCTGGTCATGGAGGTCAATTTTTTTTATGCCTTGCATTTGATTACTGCAATATATCTTAGAATATACAGCAAAAAGGAAGTCTGAAGTTACTCAAACATCCAGTAACGCATCCCATACATATGAATATCACTTTTGAGTGTTCAGGATTTACTTTGTATTTTGAGGTGCTCAAGTGAACTAAGATTATGATTTTTACTGTAGGCAATAGCATAACTAAATTCTTGGTAGACATACCCAAGCTAGACTAAAATTAGCTCGCTCCTGTACTGCTACCATTGTTGCCATAGCAGCTTACAGCTCAGTATTTATTAACAATGCCTTGACATGGTTTTGCAGCCATAGGAAGCCTCATGCACATAAACTGTATGTAAGCCAAGTATTTTGATCACAGGTTTGAACACAGGTTTCACCATATCACATATTTAAATGCAATGTTATCATTCCTAAATAGTTTAGGATCATTCCTATCTCTATTCCTGTCTGGATTCAGTTCTCACAGTGACATGGCCTACTAACTGATTTTATAAAGTATTCTGAATACCAGAAGTTCACTATTCTACCCTGAGTTTTCCTTTAAAAAAAAAAAAAAAAAATTAGTCTCCTCTGCCATTTTTCTTTTCTAGACTGACTGTTACTATAAAAGATTATTAACCCATAGTCTAAACATACTCCTCCAGACACAAAATGCTTTACTGATTCAAGCACAAGTCAAGGTAGTAGAACAGAACTACATTAATTCTAACTGTAAATAAATAGATGAGTCTAGCAGTAGCAGAATAAGAGAGTAGAACTACTGAAATTTTTTTAGTTATTTATTTTGATTTACCAATTTCTAAGAGTCAATGCTCTTGGGATAACTTTGTTTACTTTACCTGAAAAATCTAAGCACCTTATCAGTAACCAATATTGCATTACAAGAAGTCTTCAGCCCTTGGTATTTATTTTTTTGTTTCATTCCACATAAGAAAGCTCCAATATAACCTTGTTGAATAAAGATAAATGAAATAAGAGAAGTAAAAGTGCATTCTTTTTCTTTAAATATTCTTAGTGGCATGAAATCAGGACTACATAAATAGAATTTAAAATATTTCCTGATGATCTGAGCTTCAAAAGGCCAATTTGGGAGAAAACACTGCAGCTGATTTTTAGTCAGCAGAGACAGTAAGATGAATTTCTGATATAGCAATTAAAGGATGTTGTCCTGAAGTAATAACTGCCATTTCTTCTCCCTTTAACCCCACAATTGCACAGCCAACTTGGTAGAAATAAAGCTTTAAAAACTTTTGAAGCATATGGCAGGAACAATAAACATTAAAGAACAAGAAAACTACACCTACCGCATCTCAGAATGCATCTATGAATCTCAAATAGGTCTAGCAAGATATTTGGAAACCTGAAATTATCTGAAAGAGTCATAGATTCTTGAAGAATAATTTTACACTTTTTAGGACTCCCCAAGGAAGTTTATATTGCTCCTACATTTTTATTTGCAGATCTAATTCCTCTGAATTTTAATCTGAGATACACTCATCTCCCACTGAAATGAAACAGCACTTTGATTTTCCATCTAGCAATAGAAATCTTAACACAAAGGCACTATCTTTCATGTGGCAAACAAAAATCCTAGTGGAATTGCAGACAAAAATTGATGTGAAGAAGAAGAAAAAAAGGGATTATCCTTCTGTTTCAAGAGTTTCCTCCTCTATTACAGAAAAATACTGGAATATGGCAAAATCCGAGATAACCTACAAGACAAAAGGTTTTCCCTGTGCCCTCTGTACTCTAGCTGTGCTAGAAGTTCAAGAAGTGATGCAAATACATCACAAACACAAAGATGCAATAGAGATGGAGAACCTGAAGAAATTTGGCATTTGAAAATATAAATAGCATGTTTTATATACTTACCAACCTTATGCACCCACCAGAAACAAGATTTCTCTTTTGAAGCCTAAGGAACTGATGAGATGAACACAATTCTGGATGCCTGTTACAAGTGGCTATCTTCCTGTTTTGAGCCTGAACAGTAGCTATGGTTTGTTGTCTAGTCAACCTTATGCATTTATGATTCATTTGCAGATTTCTAAAACAAACAAACAAAAAACCAACAACAACAACAAAAGAAATTGCTGCTAGAGTGTCACTGAAGGTTTTGGTTGTTTTAGTTTTGTTATTTTTCTTTGTCTAATAAGCATTTGTTGTCAAGTGAAGGAAAGCAATAGAAGATTTGAAAATGGGAGCTCTGAAAAAAGTCAAGGCTAATCAATTAAAGGATCTGGAAAGACAGTTCTCAGGAGGTCTCAGCTTGATTGAAGTTGCTGTCTGAGTGGCAGGTGACATGAAAATGGAGTATTCTGTCATCTGACCATCATGTCTTGGGCTCAGCAGGGTACCCACTCTTAAAAGCTTTCTGTGAAGAGGGGGATATTTTCCACATGCAGTTTTATGTGCTTTCCTGATAAAGATTAGTGACAATCCTTGTGTAGGTGAAATGACCATATCAAATAAAATTTTCAGTGATGACTGATGTATCAGCAACAGTGATTTTTTTAGCCTTCTTTCCCTTTCTTCCCAACTACTAAGGAGGCAAGCAAGAACACGAGTACTGAATTTTAAGATTGCCTTCAAATTATTTCAGATGCTGACCAATATTCATCCATGTGAAAGATTCTGTTCAGTTCCCTTTCAATTAAAAACACACAGAGTCCCATTCTGCTAGTTCCCAGGCTCCAGCTACCTCCTTTCCTGGGTTAACACAGGCAACACCTCTGCCTGTTTAAAGAAACAGGTGTTCATATTAAACATTTGGGATACACATTAGGACTCTCAAGAGTCATATTGGAGGCTGAAGGGAAGGCACAACTCTCTATTTCAAGTAAGATAATGTATTTAATTTTCTTCTGCCTGGCAAACTCCAACCTAACTATACTCAGGCATAAACACTAAAAGCAAAAGGTGAAGTTCCTTACTTCATCTGAACTTTTTAGTAGGCAGTCTTCTCTAAGGAAAGATACCTCAAGCAAAACATTAAGGCTTAAATTTTACTAGGATCAGACTAGAGAAAGAGAGGAAAATGATGGAATAAGAGATTTTGCTGCCTGACAAAATGGACTTGTACCTGAAGAATAAAAATAGGCAGACTACTGTGCGGACAGCTCAGACACACTAGTTTGGTCAGCATGATGCACCCTCAGCCACTCAGGAAAACAGCAGGCGACTCATGAATTTTCACTTCCTTCCCAAAGTGCCCATCTCAGCTGGACTATTAAGTATATTTTAACCATAATCTCACCATTAACTATCCACCCACTCACCACTGCCTGCAGGTTTACATGTGAGATGCACATGAATGAAATGTAACACTGCACTTTGCAAGCAGAACTGTTTCTATCTGCTTGTGTTTCCAACATAGGGTATTTCTCAGGGTCGTTCTAAACATGTGGCAGCAGAAAATAAATATATGATGAGAGAATAATAAAGCTTTAAATATTCTATACATCTTTAAATCTTATAGCAACACAAGATTCTAACTTAGAGTACATAGAGTAAATATATATTATTCAAACACTTTAAAACTAGTCATCTCAATGTAAGTGTCTATATTTTTGCATTCTTAAAGTATTGCTTATGCATTCTGTATTTAAATGTTGATCTTATGACATATCTCTAAAGCAGTTTCTTGCTGAGCTTCTGGAATTAATAGATTACAGTGTTAGTGAAATCTTATGGAAGTTTTATTATGTTCTTGGACAAGCAAAATCTAATTTTCACAAAAAATCCGAATCTCAGATCCGTATATACATCTGCTCAGCTGTCTGTGAGAGACTAGAATACTGAAAATGACACCCCCACATATACAAATTTACATTAAAGATGCTGAACAGAGCATCCAAATCACAAATGGAGTGATTTGATGGAGTTCCTCCATCAAACTCACTAAGTTCCACTCCTCTGTCCAGCTAGCCCTTCCCCCACCCTACCTCCAATTTCCCATTCTCCATTCCCTTTTTCCTTCTCCAATTTTTATCCCGTTCTGACCCAGCTTTTGTCTCCCCAGGCTTCCAAAGCCACAGTCTACTCCTTTTCCTCTAACTGAAAGTCATTCTAGGCATATGGTTTTCTGCTACCTCAGTTATTAGCAGAGAAGAAACAGACTTCTGTCCTCCCTCCAGCTGCACTCCTGTCTGGTTTCTCTGTGGTAACTGAGCATTGTCTTATCTGCAGTGGGAGCTGCAAGAGAACAAAGACCAGTCACTCCCTGCCAATGAGAGAATACCTCAAAGCTTCTACCTTCTAGGCAAAGCATACAGAATTTTTCAAAAATTTTTGGCTTAGACACATTTGAGTAGATTCCCCACAAGTCAAAAGACTTTTATTCACAGAAACCATTTCCCTGTCAAGTTTGAAATTCTCCCTACAAACCCACAGATGCTAGAATACTGCATAGAACAATAGGAAATAATCAAGTAATAAAATATATTTTGCATATAACATATGAAATAATAAAGACAGCTTCAGATTTTTTTCCCTTACTATTGCAACACAAGATACTTGCGACTTGGCCTTGGTATCATACCTAGATGGGCCACATGAGGTTAAATTTCTGTAAAACAGTTAAACATTAATGCAGGTGCATGACATGGAAGCCATCAACCCAGATGTTTAGCATTTCGTGAAGTTACGAGACACAAAAACCACACAGTATTATTACAGGAAACTAATGTTAATAGTGAATCGCAGAGCCCACCCTTCCAGAAACACAGAGGTGACGTTTATTCCTTGTAATCATTCCTAATTTGCTCTAGAGGTTTGGGAAATAATTATGCATGATTCTCTGTCATCTTGGCTACTACTCATCAGTAACTATCAAAAGATCACACAGAAGGTATATCTGTAACTATGATTTCACCTGCCATAGTGAGAAGCTACTAGCCAAATAAGGGCCCTCATTATCATGAGCTGTATATAAAAAAATATCCTTAAACCAATTATAATAATTACTATGAAATTATTATTTTATGTATTAAGTTATATTTTCTGACTGATATGATTCGAAGCATAAGATGGAAGCAGTGTACTGGATAAAGAATTGGACAGAGTAAAAATACAGCCCACCCACAAAGTATCATCTCTACTCAATTTTAACCTGATTCATATACTGATGTGAGCAATAATATTTTTAAAGTGTTGATTTTTTGGTATAACTGAAAGTAACATATATGTCAGACAATTATGTAATTATGTCACAAATTATTTGTAACCATCATACAAGAAATCTCAAAATGTGATTTAACAAAAGTGAAAGATAATTTCAAGAATGCAATCTCTTCCCCTGACTCACCTCCCACCATATCCTTACAGTAAAAGGTGAAGAGATGATAAAGGAAAGGCAAGAAGACAGAGTTGTAAAACAGAGAGTGTGGAAGTATAAAGAAACACAATAAGAAACAGAAGATGGAAAAATCAGAGTGTATTTATTAGGAAATAAAGAAATTAATTACTTTGAAGTTGAGAATTAACGTTACAAAGCTGGTAGGCTGGAGAAAGTGAAATGGCAAAGGGATGGAAAGGGAGGATGAAAGAAAATTCCCATAAAGCAGTACATATTCTGAAGGACGGTTGAGTGATGGGGAGACACAGAGGACTAAAACAGACATCAAAAGGGAAATGTGTAATTCCTCTCAGATGTTTGTTCATGCTAAATGAAAATTGCACTTCAAAACATATTGGCAATTGCCTTGAAAATATATGCATAATGTGTCCTCAGAACATCTTTGTACATGTATATAAATATACTAGATTAGTACCTGTACTGTAAGCAAACTGTTAAAGTTCTCTCTACAGATAATTAATATAGTAACCATCACTGAACTGCAGTCTCAAACTACACTTACTCTTAGCATTGTCATTAAGATAACCTAACATACACAATACGAGATGATGGCATTTCACAGAAATTACTTGTCCATGCTGTTTTATACTGTGCATAAAACTATTGGCCTGAATTCTGAGAAGTTGGAGGATTATTTTTAGGAAGGTTGAATAAACAGGAACTTTCTTTCATCATCCATCATAGGAGAAATACCTAGAGTAAACTAAGAAGCAGGAAAAAAAAATGTTCTAAACATCCAAAAGGGTCATTAATCTATTCAGAATCTTCTTTTTGTGACAAATATTTCAAACTGAAAATGGCATGTTGCATGTTGCTACACTCTTTGTAAAAGAAGGGATAAAACCCAAGAGCCGTGGTGACACATGGCCTGGAAAGTCAAACCAAACCAGCTTTGGTGAGACCTACCAGCTTTACAGTATTATAACAACTGCTTTAAGTGATACACCAAAGAGTGCAATTTAAATTTCCACATTCAAAGGAAAGCGTACTTGTTTCTGGTTGAAAAACACCTTAGTGTTTAATCACTTTTAAAAGAACAGTCAATACCTTGATCACTCTCTTGTTTCTATCAGTTAATTCCACACAGAAGAAATAAATGAATAGGTTACAATACATTTACTTGCATGGATTAACACTACTTCAAAAACAAGTTGAGTTATTTTGAATCATAACTGTTCACAGAGCTATTATTTATATTTTTTCCTGCAATTACAGATCTTTAAGTAATTGATTTTGCCTATCAATATATATGTATCATTGTTTCTTTCCATAATGTCTGGCATACCAACTCTACTTTTGTTTACTCGTAGGGCCTGAAGCTTATACATTTGCCTTCCAGGAATTCAGCTACCTATGCTCAAGGGCAGGTCTCTAATGTGGCACTAATCCAAATTCACACTATTCTGAAGGAAGAACTGTTCAAGAAAGAATCTTAAAAGTCTTGCAGGGAGGGATCTGTCCCTGCTTTATGGAGGAGCCACTTCAGGCCATCCTATTGATCCTTGCTTCTGTGCCTAGTCTTTGTCTGTCTACATACATTCCTCATCCAGAACTGACACTACAGCTCTCGTGAGAGATCACTGAGCTATGTCTGATCTTAGTCACCATCACTGGACCTGCAATGAAGAAAGAAACCAAAAAATTACACCTGGTGTATAAACTCAATGTAGGTCAAATAAACACACATTTCTGAGTGTTATCTCCAGCACCATACCTGTAAAACCTAAGCTGTAAGGTTCTTTGGACCCCTTTTCATCTGAGGTTCTGTTCCTTGTACTGTCTTTGACTACCTGTTTCATTTAAATGGAAGCTGATACAATGAATTGCCCATGGCCAATTCCCTCTTGCTTCTTTCCTGACAAATAGGCAGTGACACTCTTCCACCACAGCATCTCAGAACATGTCCAGGATGTCCTTTTAGGCCACTGGAGAGAATACACCTTGGCAAGAAGAGACTAAGAGAGACACTTGAGAGACTATAAGACTTAGCAAGAGAGAGACAGAGTCATCCACAAAAGGGAATAAGAGGGAAAACTGAAATGTTCTGTGAAACTGGGATATTTACCACAGCTAGAAATAATATCTGACAAAGGGCTTAAAAGGATGCACTGTATCATTTCTGTTTCTTCTGACACTAGATTCACAGGAACATTACACAGCATATTAGTCTTAAATTATGCATTGGACCACACGCACACATGCACACACACAAAACAGACCTGAGATATTAAAAGTTGTATCAGAACTATGTGTGTTTTTTTGAAATTTCTTGCAGTAAAAACGGTGCCCTTTGTTCCCTTTCCTTCCGTAGCAGTGATAAATTATAAATTACATGAAAGATAATGTTTATTCAGGCAACTGGAGCTTTGCAGTGCTGGAGTAGCATCAGGTTAGAACATGACAGGAACAGGGGTGGCAATATTTTGATGAATATACAAGCTCTACTCTTCAGCTGTAACATAGATACAAAGTTAATTTTTTTAGAGTGTTACATACTTAGAAATTACTTACAAATGTGAGAGACTGGACCTTAATGGTTAATGACTTAAAACAATTGAAGAGGCACCAAAGTGTTTTACTGAGGCCAGGTTTGCATCTGCCCCAAGGGCATAGAGGGTGAGGCTTTGGGTGTGTAATGGCAAGACTCTGAAGTGCATAAGACAGAGGAGGAGCCTACCAGCCAGGCTTTGAGCCAGATAAGAGGCAGATTCTGTGGAGACAGGATGATGCTTTTTATCATGCCAAATTGCCCTCCCTTATACACACACTCCCTTCTCCCTGCTGGGGAAGGTCACATTCACACATAGGCCTACTGATATGAGAGACAGATGTCACATCCTAGAAGGGGTCATAAACCATCAACGACCCATTCCTGAGGCCTCCCACCAGAGGACTACATGTTATCCAAAAGTGCTGCAACAGATTCAGAGTCTGTTGCAAGAGACAGTGCGAAACTACACTCCCAACACACAGGGGAGGTACCAGTGTGTTCCTGAGTGTATACTAACCTATTGGACCTTGAGTTTCATGGGGGTTTTCCCCCACTCCTGAGGGACCAAGATGGATCAAGACTTCACTCATCACTTCAACCAATGGTGCAACAATCAACTCTCATTGTAGATCCATGGGTGTTGATTAGGAATCTTTCTTTTATCCTTTTTTCCTCTTCTTCCCTTCCCCCCCTTATACATTTTCTTAAGTGATACTTTTATGCTTTCATATTGCCATATTACTATAGATAACGATAACTAAAATGGCTACATACCTGCTTTCCATTGCAATCAAATTGTTCTCAAATAAACGCTACATGTATATATTTACAAGCATAGGTCATTCAGTGTTTTTCACTCTAATCCAACCCGAGGGATCTATTAGCAAGAACATGAGTTACTCTAGCCTTCAGGGGTGGGTCATAACAACAAGATTAAATAATATAACAAAGGATAATCTAAATATAGTAACACTATAAGATAAAGTAAAATCTCAAGTGTGAGAACTCATTATATCCAAATTGATGGAAATAAGTTAATGCTTTTAAGTTGATATCTGCTCCACAATACCTCTTCTCCCCCCCAACTGTTCCCAGTCCAATTGTTAACAACCTGCTGTACAAACTCTAATCTCAGTACTCTAAGGAAGTGTGCTGGTTTAAAGGTAAACCAGCAGGAGGAATGAGTCTAACTCACAAACAGATTACAAGTCAGAA
>JAWWEU010000125.1:36528146-36579222 GCA_035583155.1 Acropternis orthonyx | reverse complement strand
TCAAATTCTTCACCTGCCAGTTCATTTAGGAAAAAGCTGTTTGACCTTCCTTTATGTTAAATATATGCATAAAAACTTTATGAGATTTATGACTATTAAAAAAGTCGGTTATTACTGAAATCATAGAAACCTTGACTGGAAAAAACTATTAACAAAAATTGAGATATAAAAGGCATGTTAATCCTGTCTGGTAAACTCAAAGCATATTATTCATACTGCTCTAATTTGAAGCATCTAACTTCCCTTACAGAGATGAGAACAAGATCCTTTAAAAAATAAATAATTTAAAAAAACCATAATCAATATTTATTTTCATGTGGGAATACACCTTGGGAAAAGCAGAAATACTTATGGATAATTTATTAGTAGTACCATTCCTACTCCCACCCAACAATGCACTTCACTTAAGCTGTTCTGAGAGACTGACTGCACCCTGGCTTATTCATAGCAAGATTGGAAAACAAGTTTTGGGTAAAATATCAGGAAAAGCAGAGGGGAATAAAAGAAGAAAATAAGTGTTTTTGCAGATCATATAATAACTGAAAACAGTCATTGCCAAAATGTAAAAAAACAAACAAACAAGCCCAACCTGAAAGCTTGATAATAATCACTAACACTTCTATTGAAAAGGTAGATGTCCTTTACATATAATTGATTTTAACCTCTTTACTAACAGTATGAAGCATAGAAAAATGTTCTTTTCATATTGATGAGATTTCTGAAAGGTTTCTGCAACATCAATAGGCAAAACTTACCTCTGTACAGGCCAGCCTATGAAAACACAGGCTTGTATGACTACACTAGGAGACAGTATGATAACATGGAAGTAAAATGGACATTAGAAGGTGCCAGGGAATAGATCTGGAGAAATAAAACACCTCAAATCAAGGATCTGACTTCTACATTACAAGCAATTCAGCATGTTTTGACATAGCTTGATCTCAACAGATTCAATATCCTTTAACCTTTAAATCACAATGTGTATGCTCATATATAATTTTTTATCTTTTACTATCATGTAAATAAAAATCCACCTTGTGCACTGTAAGATTCAATACCAGGCTGGCAAATCAGGGTAATCAGAATATTAGCTTTGGAAGTTCACTTCTGATCTCAGGTAAAATATTAACAAAGATGAACCTATAGACTTAAGAAAGCAATTAAAGTTGTTTGATACACATGCCATTGACTGAACATGGTACAGAAATACTACTTGGTCTCCTTAAGGTATATCATACTTAGGCTCACTCAGGTCAGACAAATCTGAAGCTTCACATGTGCTTACTGAAGATTAATAGTGTCTGCGCTGGATATCAGGAACTAGCTTACCAACTGTGCAGCGTTGCCTCCCACAGAGTCCTGGGTTCCCAGGTCACATCTGAAAGAAAAGTAGAAAAAAAGGTGGGGCAATAGGAAACTCCAGTTTCAAAACTGCCATGTAGCAAGTAAAGTAGGGACTTGAATCAGGTGCTTTCATATTCCTGACAGAGACGCAATGTTTGTTGCCTCGAAGCTCAGGTTTATATCTAATGGAAGCACAGAGGGTTTACATTTCTTTTCCCTGATGAAATGACTGTGAGTCTGAATCTTAAGATATTCACGGCATTATCATATTCCAGATCTAATGTTTGAATTACTTGAGAAGGTGAAGGAGACCAGAGAGGCAGCAACATGCTTTTTTAACAATATTGAATAAACTTCCAGAACCTTCTCTTAGAAAGCTTCTGATAAAATGCTGCAGAGTAAGTTTAGACACAGATAAGAATCTAGCTTCTGAATGTACTCTTAGTTACATTCATTCAGCAGATTACACCATGAAAAAAACGTATTTAGCTCAAACTATATTGAGAAAGACTAGAAAGAGGATTTTGCTTCTATGAATGAAAACTGAGTATGACCCAGCTGATATGGCTTGCCTACATTCTAAAGTATGCCTTTATTTAGAAAGTACTTGGGAAAAAAAACTTTCAACCACATATACAGATTTTAGGTTCATATATCCAAAATCTAAGTGAATTGGTTAACATTGGGATGTTTTGGTATTTAAGCAACCTGAATAGGAATTCAAATTAAATTCAATAGCTCAGAAAAATAGGTGTGGCAGGATCACCCTTGTGTCAACTTGTCTGGTAGCTCATCCATTACTTGGTCATACATTATATGGCATACCCAATTTCTGCCAAGAAATTTCTGCCTCTAATTATATAATAATACAAATATAAATCTTTGGAAAGTCTTTCCAAAGCTGGTAAGAAACTCAGTTTTGCTGTGCCTGTAATGCTGCACTCTCCTTTCGGATAAGTGAAAACTTCCAAGCAAATACTAGGTAGCATACATATCACCATTTTCCATTTTCTCTGATAACACATTTAGCTTGTCTTACCTGACAGTTACATCTTATTATCATTTGAGAAAAATGCTGATTTTTGCAAAAAAACCTGGCAAGATTCCAGAGGATGACATTTAGTCATTGAACATCAATCCATTGCATGTCATGTCAGCATGTGGGGATTATTTTTTGAGATATTTTTCATTTTGCACTCATACAAAATGAAGATTTCTTTCCCCCATGTATACACAGGGGAATGTTTCTGATCAGAATATTTTTTTTCATTTGGAAAAGAAAGATACATGCTGTCATTAATAATTTGATTTTATTTTTCTTTGGCAGATACAATTCTGAGATGCCTAAAAAGTGCCCTCTCTGATAAAATGATCAGCGAAAGTTGCTTATTCTTCATAACTTGGAAAGCTTAGTAGAGTGTCCTGTAAATCATCTATTGTAAGAGTTCAAACTTTATTTATTATAGCATGTCATTTTGCATCCATATTTTGTTACTTCCTGTATGGTATACAGCATGAGCCTGATATTTGAAAGATTTTATGACTCTATATTACTGTAGGTATGATTTCAAAAGAACTTATCAAAATATAGTGTTCAGACTATGTCCTCAGATATCTATTGTATATTGATAGGAAAACTTTTTTTTTACATTATCACAAATCTTACTTTATTAAAATTCAATATTACAAATTCATTCACTTAAAAAAGCCTTATTTTATGACAGCAATTTCAAACACCAAAATCTAGGAGGAGGTAGAACCCAGGGTACCCTCTTCATGCATACAATTTTTAGTGGAAATCTTATTGCTGTTATCTGTTATAATTTTCTTCACAGGATCCTGAAGGATAAATGAGCTACTGTCTATTAGATTCTGAGACGACATCTCAACCCCTTCTAAATCCTTTGCCTGGCTCTGCCAGTCCTATGAGTCCCCATCATACACAGAGGTCCTCACAGACACTTTCCCATCTTCTACCCTTCTCTCCTGCCTCTGTTGAACACCATAAATCCAATCCTTCACTTGCTACAGTATCTGCTCTATACCACAGCTGCCTGTGAGAGCTGTAGCATAAAAGTCTGGAAAAACTGCTATTAGATTTGCACCAGTTCCTCCCTCCCCATCCTTCACTTTAAATAAGCAACTCTTTTACACACATAAGAAGTGCATAATCCCATCAGTTAATTAATGTTGTAAAACAATGACTGTTTCCATTCCTCAGTTTCATGGTTTAAGGATCAAGACAGCTACATAATTTCTTTTCCTTTTGCTGTGCACCGTTTTTGTCACACCTGACCAGCAAAAAGCTGCTCAGATGGCTAGAGAACAGAGCATTAACCAATTCAGCTGCTGTCTACAAACCAGTTCAATCTTTGTACTTTAGGATTACTGCCCATCTTCCAGCAGCATTCAAGTGCAAGAAAATCTCTTTTTAATGCTACTAACACATAACACATATGCATTCTTCTCTTCAGCTACTATCCTTGGAGAATATCCGTTAATTTCTTCTCTCTAGAAAAGTCTTCTTGTATTTTCCTGCAGCTTGGAAAGCTCATGCAGCTGTAAGACGTAAATGGAAAACTCTAATCTTCACCTCTTTGATGACAACCCTCTAGAATATTAATACATTCTGTTACTAAACACATTAAATTAACTCCTCCTACTTTGATCATCTGCAAAAATGCAGTGGAATGAGCACCAGACCCAATGACTAAAGGGGGAGATTTAAAAAACAAAAAAAAGTCTACATCTTAAGTCCCATAAATTCTGGTTCCCTTGATATAGTATTATAAATAGAAAGATAAATTCCATTGAAATGCACTTGAGTGGATTTCAGACAATTCTTCAACATACTGATTTACACATAAAAAAATCTAATTTAAGCATTCATTCTGACTGTTGTAAAACCAGCTAAACACTTATTATTCGACAGGCTATAGTCAAATTTTCCTTTGTGAATAATATGTGAGCCAGTTTTGACCACAGTAAAAATACCGTAATTAGTGAAAGCAACTATCTTCCCTAATACAGCCTTCTTTATCCATCCCTCTAGTCTTGACTGGGTTTAATTTTTGCTCTTTTGGAGCCAGCTAGTTTCTCAATCATCTTAATGCAGATCACATAGAATTGCTCTTCATTTGTTTGAGTGATATTTTATTTTTCATCTACTGCAGAAAAAGAATGCTAGCACATTGAATTCAGCCTTAGACCTGCCATGACATTAAAATGTCTCACTGAATTACTTCCTATGTCTAAACATAGGTTGTTGTGGTTTAAGTCCAGCTGGCAACTAAGCATCACTCACATAAGTGCTTCCTCAATCCTCTCTGGTGGGATGGGGGAGAGAATGGGAAGAGTAAAACTTGTGGGTTGAGATTAAGACAATTTAATGTCTAAAGTAAAAGCCATGCACACAAGCAAAGCAAAAAAGGAATTCATTCACCACTTACCAAGGGCAAGCAACTGTTCAGTCATCCCCAGGAATGCTGGACTCCATCATGTGCAATGGTTACTTAGAAATACAAATGGCATCACTCCAAACATCCCTGCTTCCCACTTCTTCCCTCTAGTGTTTATGCTAAGCGTGCTGGCATGGTATAGAACGTCAGTCAGTGGGGATTAGATATCTGTCCTGGGTTACACAAAAATTCTGGTACCACCTTTCCTTTCCTCTTTTCCTCAAATAGGCCTACTAATTTGGACTGTGACTGGAATTTCAGATAAGATAGGGGTGGTACTATTATCCTAGGAGAAGAATGTATCCACAAATGTGAAAGACTGGAATGCTGGTGGCTCAATCAAAGTGCAAACTGACAATGTGCAAAGTAACCACTCAGGTGGCTGAGGGAATGCACGCCTGAGACCTCAGGCTACAAGCTGGGTATTGGACAAGATAAAGAGAAAAGAAAATCCTTCGAGGAGGGGTAGTGTTTCTTCATCCTTACACAAATTAGTCTGCTGTGATAACTCCCCTCCGGGAAAGCATGGGGACAATTCACATATAGTCTGAAGATATTAAACTCCACTTTTGGGCCATAATGGACCCACCTGGGCTGACAGAACAGGCAGCTGTAACATCTAAGAAGCTGTCAATGACTCCTGAAATGTCCCGTGATCCAGTATTAATCATCCGGTGTAGAAGTCTCCACTCCTGAGGAGGTACCAGGGGCATTCCCACCTAATCTAAGCCCAAAAGAAGATCGTGCTTGGACTTCACTTAGCACTGGGTTTTCCTCCCTCAACACACAGAACTTTCCTTACCATCCAGGCTTCCACCACCACCTTGACATATCTGGACCACCTTGGCAGGACTACAACCACCACTTCAACCAATGAACATCAAAATTGCTACAATGAAGACCTGTCACTGGCTCCAACGGATGTTTCACAGGTCCTTCCAGTTGCCTGGGGGTCTGCAGCCCTGCTCCAACTGCCTATACCAGCACTGCAGCCTCTCTCCAGTGTCACACAAGCATCTGCAGGTATCAACTCCCAGCTACTCACCATTTCCTGTCAGTGCTGAGTCTCCAACCATTCCTGCCAGGTTTTCCAGGTGTGGGGGAAGTGAACTATGTGGAAGACCATCCATCTTGTCCCTGCCCAGTGGCCGCCTGTGTTTTTTCCAGGTAGGAGAGGCCAATCACCATATCAATTTGGTCCAGTAGGTGGGGCTTAGGAAGCTTCTCCTCCTCAGTTGGTTTAACCCAGTTTTATCTGTATTGTTATTAGCATTTATTCTTGACAAAGAGCTATTTTTTCACTTACATGTAAGTGTACTTTGTGTCTCTCTGTAATGGAGAAACCAGGGGTCTTGAATCTGAGGGAAAAGACTTATGTCTGAGATCTCTACCCCTCCAAATTGTCTCAAACTGAGACACTGTCCTAGCTGTGTCCCCTCTCAACTCCTTCTGCACCCTCAACCTCTTCCCTGTTAGAGAGGAGTGAGAGGCAGAAAAGGCTTTAACTCTGCGTAAGCACTTCTCAGCAGTAAGGAAAGCATCCCTGTGTTATTAACATTTCTTCCAGCACAAATTCAAAATAGCCCCATATCAGCTGCTCTATTCCAGTCAAGACCAGCACACAGGCATATTTCTTTTCTTTGCAAAACTGCAAGGAGACAATAGTACTAGAAAAGCCCTTGAGAGACTTTTTGCAATCACTGGAGATGACAGTACAAACAGGTAGGAAGGCTAGCACAGCCATCTTTACAACTACACTAATCATCTATCTACACCTTGACACTGGAAGGTCCACAATGCCAATAAAGAGAGAGAATGAGATTGAAAAAGTAAACGCAAATCAAGATCCAACAAAAGTAAACATTTCCCACAAAAATATGCTTGAAGGTGGTATAAAGAAAAAAGAATTCTCTGACTATTGTAGGAGTAGAACTGCTCAGCAGCTCCCTTTTTTAGTTGGAGTTGCACATTAGCATCATATTTGGAGTGGAACTTTATTCAGTCAATGCTATACATTAAGTAAATGCATATTACACTACTGTTAGCTACTCTGCTTCCCAGTACATTCAGGTAGTTGTGAACAAGAGAACTCTGCTTCTTTTTCATTTAAAGAGAGAGGAACCACCACTTCTTCTAAGTGCAGTCACATCTTTGTCTTTTTGACAGCAGACATAATGCAAGTTAACAATCTACCCATTGAAGCCACTTGGAAGTGGAAACCAATGAAAAAAAATTCTCTGTACACATACCATAGTTTCTATAAGCTCTGTCAATCATGGAACTGCTCCTTACAACTGCAGTAGCACCAGAAAGAACTAAAAGCAGAAGCAGATCCAGTCTAGGACCACTGTAACTATGACTGCCAAGTATACAAGAGAAAGAATTGCAAAACTCAGGTATATTTACATTTAGTGATTATACTTTGGTTCTTGGGAGCTTTTTAAAGTATACTTGTTTACTTTTTTGGCACATATCATTGGAAAAGAAAACACAACAATACTAATAAATAATAATACAAATAAAAAACCCCTAACCAGATAAATACTTTATGTACATTTTCCAGACTAATATCTAGCTGTCTCAGTTTTGTTTCCTGGAATGCAGAGGGAACAGAGCAGGAAGGTCTTCAAATTTGTTGTGATAAAAAAGAGTCAACTGCAGTACATAAAAGAATCCTAGATATTAAAATTTAAAAATTTTCTTTCCTCTCATTTACTGTAACACAGAAGACTATATATATTTTCTGTTATTTATGCAAGTATAGCCACTGTTGGAGTCAAGGAGATCCACAAAGGCAAGCATTAATTTATCAGAATAAAAATAACCTTTCAGGTAGAAAACAATCAATATATTTTTAGTGTTCTACACAGACCAGTATAGGGTTTTATTACTGTTGGGTTTCTGGACTTTTTTTTTAATCAATAAAGTTCAGCAACAGATTAGAATTTTTGTGAGACAGTTTTTTCTGTATCATGGGACAATGCTCATTTAACATGGTGCATAAGTAATATTTTGCTTGTTTCATTTGGGAAAACCTTTGTGAAAAATTTAAGAACTGAAATATTTCTCAAAACATTTCTCTAAAAGTTAAGCCAACCAGAATTTCTATTTTCTGATGAAGAATCTTTCTTTTTTACTTTAAACATTAATACAAATAAAAACAACCTGTACATAAGTTAGTACTACATTAAGTTAATTTCCATTTCTTATTCATGGTTATAGGAGATTAAAAGGATGCAGTTGAGAAGGCAGAAACTCTTCCTGAGCTTGGTAACATCGTTATGTACAGCATACTGTAACTCTTATTTGAAATAACCTGTAAATTACTCCTTAGCAAAGAGAATGTAATAATAATGAGACAAAACATGCAAAAAGCACGAGAAAGAAGGGGCTTTCTTTCCTAGCAGCTAAGGCATTCAGGTCTATTTCTCTTCCAAATAATCACTGGCTTTCTTATTTACACAATAGTTTGCTTCATGAAACATGTCATGACAAACGTTCTCCTGAAACAAAAATGTCATAGTTGTATTTCCTGAGGAGCTAGACCTTGTCTATATATCTTAGAGGTGTAATAATTGGGCCTGCAAAAAATTGAAGAGGAGTATCATCTAGGTACTGGATTCTGCTAGGGCTTATGCAGCACTGGAGCTGCTCTCTGTACAGCCAAAGAGAAATACTTAAACTAATCAAGAAAGCATCTAAATATTTTAAAATATCACTGAACTATAGTATCAATAAGTTGAGTATTTTTGAATTACAATTTTGGACTTAAAAGCCTAAATCAAACTTGAAAGCACCTAAATCCTTTACTAGCTTTAACTTTAGGTCTCACTCATTCCCAATGAAATTTAGATTAAGTCACTCAAACTCTGAATAGCTGAATAAATACCTTTAAGAATAAGGGCCTATGCAACTTCTTAATGAGCCATAAATATGCAGTAGAGTACATATATGATGTATCTTTTATAATATCAAATATATTATTCTCCTCTCCTCTATTTGACTGACTTCACTGGTCTGGCTGGGTCTGCATTTTTTTAAGTGGAAAGCTAGATTGCTTTCTTTCTTTCATTCTTTTATCAAGACAGGTTTCACTTATAAACAATTAAAACCAGAAAAAATAGTTCATATAACAAATGGTGTTTCTAATAATTTCTTTACAATGCTGCAAACATATTTGAAATAATTTTTACACATAACAATTTATGTCAGACCATCCATCATTTAAACCACTTCTTCAAAATACATGGGAAAGTATTTACTTGCACTGTAAGTATATGGGCATACCCAGTTCAAAACAGCATATCCAGGCCTTTAACACACTTTGATCTAGAAATGTACTTCCCCAAAAGGAAATTCCACTGTTCAAAACTGATACTTGTCCAAGTTGATGTGTGTCATCATTATCTTTCCTAAGTCCCCACAGATTTAGTTAGGACAATGATGGGGGCATCCTCTGTCATTGTTCCTTCCCCATTTGCAGAACAGTTTTGACAGAATTTACAAGAAAGGTCAAATTATGTCCTCAAATGGAGTCCAAGGAGTTTTCATTATCTCTGTCCATATACAGTCAACAAGATTTAAAATTCAACTGTTTTTTTCCCCTCATTACAGTATAAGTAGCAAGAACAATGGAAAATATATAAGCAGCAGTACTAGAGCAAAGATAATTGTTCCAGAATCTGTCTCAGATTCACAGGCCAGATAATTTCAATTTTGATTCTCACAATATTTTGTTTCATTGCTTTGCTCCTGATGAGTTGAGCAGGAGATGAAATAAAGTCAGCTCAACAAAGTGACACACGAAAGTTTGGTTCCTTTATATTCTAAAGTGTTACTGGGACAAGTTGGCATTCCATCTCAGAAATGGTATTCACATGTTCATCTGCTGAAGCTCTCATTTGCATCTTCATAGCTTGGTTTCAAAATGCCACACCAAAAATACTTACTCTTGTTTTACTCATTTTGTAGAGCAGTGCTGCTGAAGAGGAAAAAACTGAATTTAAGTGAAAGACAAAGTTACTTCAAATAACTAAACAAAACAAATGGCTTGAAAACAAATGCTACAGATCAAACACTCGGACCCTACAGATCAGATTTACCAGGGAAGCAAATAATCCTTGAAATGAGATTATACTGATGGTTAACATGGACCAGATCCTGAAAAAATTCTGGTGAGACCACAAAAGAACAGATTGCTAGAATATAAGGTCACAGTTTTCCTGCCTTCTGAGAACCATGTAATAGTCCTTGGCAAAGAAGTACTCTGACATTGATAAAGTTCTTTCAGAATAAGATATTCTGAAATTTTAGCAGTGCCTTTCAGATTAAAATGTTAATTCTCTTTGGAGTGAAATGTTAATTCTCAGTTAATTTGCTAAGAATGAGCAAATCATGCCCAAAGAAGAAAATTTAAGATGATTGTGAAAAAGAAAATGTCCTCCTGATGAAGTCTGGTCTAGGCACCTAAAGTAACAGACAGAAACTCTGTATTTTTTAGTGTTTAAAACTACCTGAAAAAGCATCAGTAAATGTTCTCTAGGAAACAAACCCATAGCTGCACATGTGACCTGGTGTAATTTTCTCATCAATAAAAAAGTGAGTTGTTTGTACTCGCAATTACTGTCTGTATTAACAGATGCTAGACATCCTTGCATAGCCCATCCAACAGACAAAAATATCAAAAAATGATTAAACAAGACATTGTGATCAATCATTATACAAAGCAATTGAGAGCAATTTACTTATCTTTCATAAAAGAAATAGAAAGAAATGCAATGAAAATGAAGCCAGACAACAAAGCTACTAAACTCTGTGAGAAAACTGAATAAAGAAGGAAGTTCGTTAAAACAAGACATTACAAAAATCTGAAACCTGAGCTTCATGGAGGCACTTTAATATTATCTTCAAGAGGTTCTCTGAGGAAAAAAAAAACCAAAAAAACCCCTGGCTTTCTAAAGTATTTAAACTTTTCAATCTATGTACTGTTTCAACTTCTAGTCCCTTATTCTTTTTAATGTGTCTATTCATTTTTGAGCTTTGCTCTTAAATATTTCACCTCAGGTTTGTCCACTTAAAATCTCTGGATTGACTGAGACTGCAGCTGAGATCAAAAAACAGTTTCAAGCAACAGTAATCAAAGGGATACAGATTAGGAAGTAAAGGCCATGGCATTTTCTATTGCTCCCTCTCTACTCCTATGATTCACAAGCTGCCATGGAGTGTAGGTTCAACAGATCTTCTTCAGTAATTTTACCCTATGTTCTTCATCAGAGGCTGTCCAAAGTTGCATTGTCAGAAATGAAAACAAGAGATACCGCTTTGCTCCTAATGTAGATGACAGGAACTAGTTCAGTGCTTTGGCAATTGCAGGAAAGAGCATTTGGGCCCAAATCATGGAAAGAGACTCTCACATGTTGTTCTGACTTCTGAATATGAATCTTTTACCCACACTTAACAGGGACTGTTCATGTTTTTCTCATTGTATTAACAAGTGAGATTTCTTTTGCTCCCTTTTTTAACAATTCAAGCAAAAAGTCCCACCTGTTTCTCTTCTCTTTTGTATCTTCAGATACTCCACATGGTTGTGCAGTGGTTGTCAGACTTGAGGAGTTAGGATGAAAGATACCAGAAAAACTAGGACACTGTGCTACACAGCACAGAGAGCACTGACTCCTGTAGGATGTCATATGCCTCAGGTTCCCATCAGTTCCAAAAGGGTATAGCACTTTACAAGTTTGGACCTCAAAAGGTTTTATCAGTTACTCATACAAGAAGTGAAATACCAAGTTTACAGGAAACAAATGCTATATAGTGTCCCATTTCATGAAATTATATTTTTTATATCATAGTTCTTGACTGAGATTTTTATAAAATGTTATCATGTTTCACTTTTACAGTTTTTATGAAATACACGTTTATTTTAATGGATGAACCTTTTGGTTACTTTCATATGCTGTGTTAAGTGACAGAAATTGTAATAGTTTCATTGATAGTTCTTTCATGTCTCTCTCTAGAAATTCCCTGTGAAGGAAGATTAGTCTTGGTTTAGAAAGTTTCTTCATATTTACCCTAAGGAAAACACTCTGCACTTTTGTTTTCATCTTTAAGATTATATTTTCATTTGTTTGTATTTCACTTCAGCAACTATTCAGTGCTAAAAATCTTTATAAATAAATATTTTAAACACATACACTTTCTACTTGAAACTTATGTTGTCACTAAAGATGAATGTCAGCAGTCAATGTTTCAGTCGTGAGCAACAGATGAAGTGTATTTCCATGCTTACTTTTACTTCAGTCAAAAAAGACAATACATTTATTTTATGAAGCATCACCTGCAGCACAGTCAAATATTTATGTCCAATGTTTTGCTTACCTGAGTTTTACAGAAGGACTGATGTAATGGTTTCAATAACCTTTGGTTTTTCAATTCCATAAAAACTCATTCTATCTATACATATATAAATTACACAAATTTATGATGAGTCCATGAGACAACAAGCGTTTCAGGTCACTCCACTCATAATTACAACTAATTAAAATGTGCCAAATAAAGGATAGAAATTTATCACTGCTCATTAAACCTGTAAAGACTGTGTTAATTAGATGTCAGACTCGGTAATTCACATAAATGTTTGCTGCCAGTCTAAATTTAGTGAAAAAATAAATGCATTTATAGCCACTATAACAAGAATGGAAATAGGTACTCTTAAATTGAAAGGGTTAAAAACTTTCTATTCTACAAATCTCATTCTTTACTGACATGGTGTTTTTATCTTAAAAATAGAGTTTGTGAATTCTGTTGCTATTTTCCCCCCAAAACTTAAATATTTCTTTGATAAAAGTTAAAGGTAATGTCAGACCATAATTTTTCTAACATTCTATTTTCAAATACTGCTTACATGCATTGCCATACATTAATTTACAAAGTTAATTGAAAACCAGTATTTACTAGCAGTTATGACAGTATTGCATCATCTATGTTCTTACTCAAGAACATCATATTTATACTGTTTTATCGTGCACAATAACCAGAAAGGGATTCCATTGTGTTCCCCAAAATTTATAACCAAAGCTTCCAGTGGTTCAGCTGATCCTTCTCCCAGGAGATCTCAGAAGTCAAACAATTTTAGTATGAGACACTGTATATATTGATCATTTTGAAAGCAAGTAATCAGTTCAAGATGTAATAAGTCAGACTGTAATAGCATAGATTGTGTTCATTAGCTACATGCACAACTAAAAATTACAACTTCACTAGACTCGTCATAGTGCCTTTGATCACTAAGGGCAACGTATGGTGATAAAAACTGAGAACCTGCCCATTTCTAAAGTGGGAAAAATGTGCTGATGCACCTGGAATACTAATATTGCAAAGCTAAATATTCCAAATGAAGAGTGATCTACAAGTTGCTGTACGCTTCAGACATTGAAGTTTGAAATTGTATTGATGTTTTCCAAGATTTATTTATTGAAATCCCTGCAAATAAGCATTATTAAAAAAAAAAAACAAACAACCACAAGATATTTATTAGTCTGTTAAGGAGTCAGGAATTTCTTGATATGTATTCACCTTTGACACTGGACCCCAAGAGTGTTATCACACAACTACAGCTGCTGTCACTGCCTCAGACTCTAGGGTAGTTTCTAAGCCTGGCCTGTGTAGTACCTATGAGTTAGCCCTCCACTTTCCTTAATGCCTTTTGTAAGGCCCCAGGCTCTTCTTGTGAGTTCATTTGAAGGCGTTTTATGTCAAAAAGATACAAGGCCCCAAAAATCTGCCTGACAGATTTTTTTTGAAAGGGCCTTCAGTTCTTTTACACCTCAAGACTGTGCATGGGAAAAACACTGACACTTCTCAAGGGGTCAAAATAACATACTTTTACTGTCAAGCTTTGGAAAATAAGGGAACTGGGCAAAAGTTTAAAACAAGCATTCAATCAACATAAAGCATTTCATGAAGCATTGACTTAGCAAATTCCAATCCATCCAGCTTAAGTTACCTACAGACCAAGGAGAGGAAATTAGGAGAAGGGGAAGAAGTAAAGAGAGACAGAAAGAGGAAATTATAGTTACTGCCTTAGATGGAGCATAGACCCAGCTACCACAAGTCCAAGGACGGTAGGGCTGCAACCACATTAAGGCCACGTGGTGTTGGTTTTATTTGCTCTGGACTCCTGTGACCACCCCTGCCAGGTGGAGCTTCTGGTTTGTCGGCCACTCTGTGGCTGGGTTAGGGGACCCAGGGGGTGTGGTGTGGGGCAGTGCTCCTGGTGTGCCAGTGAGTGGCAGCTGCACTAAAGGCTCTCAAGGAGGCAGGGCTATGGGGGGGGGGGGGGGCAGAGCACCTGATCTGTCCCCTCCCACACACATAGCATTGTTTGAGTCCTTCACACCCTTCATCTATTTTAAGCATTTGTCTTATAGATAACTTGGTCTCTATGGGTTTTTCCTACTCCTGTGAGGAATTACAAATTAGGTACATAATACAGAAGAAACAATACCTCATCATTCAGTCTTTTCTCATTTGAATAATTCAACTGCCATGAAAAGGATGTTTAGATAAGAACAAGTCCCAGGATTAAGACTCCGTTACCTTGATTAACCCCAAGCCTTCATAAAGCAAGGGAGCTATATGAAAAATCTTGTTCATTTCAGGCATTAATTTTTAGAATCATAGAATCCTTTAGATCAGAAAAGACCCCCAAGATCATTAAGTCCAACTGTTAACCCAGCACTACCAAGTTCACCACTAAACCATGCCACTAAGTGTCACATCTACAGTAGTTTTAGATACCTCTGGAGATGGTGACTCAACTGCTTCCTGAGGCAGTGATTGATGATCCTTTTGGTGAAGAATTTTTTTCCTAATATCAAATCTAAACCTTTCCTGGTGCAACTTGAGGCCACTTCCTCTGATCTATTTCTTGTTACTTGGGAGAATAGACTGATCTCCATCTTGCTACAATATCCTTTCAGGTAGTAGCAGAGAGCAGTAAGGTCTCCTATCAGACTCCTCTAATTCAGTTAATATTCTTAGTGAGACATGTTGCTGGAGGAAGTAAGGCAAAATGTTCTATGGTGATATTCCATTAACTAAGAGCACTTCAGCTGAAGCATTTTTTAAGGTCTAGGTTTGGATGTACAAGAAAGCATCAGTACTGGTTTCCACAAAAATGATAAGGAAAGAAAACCCCACCTGGTCCACCTCTCCTGCAGATATTCAGAAAAAAATTCCAAGTATCTTGTTAAACATTTTTTTCTGGAGAAGTTACTAAAGAAATTACAATGTTCCAACCAAGTGTCAACAGAAAAAACAAAGAGGTGCCTTTTATCTGCTGGAAGAAATTTGAGGGAAGAGAGGAGACCATGTTCATGGAAAACTTGCTGTACAGAAGCACTACATTGAAATTGACCTGAAATTTTCTCTGAAGGCTAATGTTTCATTAAACATCCGAAGATTTCCTTTTGGGTCAAACAACCAGTACGTAACACAGCCAAACTATATGATCATCAAGAATTATAAAGGAATAGATATTTTACTAATCATTCAGTCTTCACTTAAAAGATCTGAGAAAAATACCATAGATTAAAAAAAAAAAAAAAACCAAGGAAGAATATCAGTCAGAAGAGGGGTATTTTCACGAGTTTTAGCTGGTACAGAATGAGTTTCTTCTAAATTTACATCTGCTGATTCATTTACTGCAGCAACAGTGCTGTAATGGGATGGACGTGGTTATCTGTCATCTCTGCAAGGCTTCTGGGGTAAGTGCCCATTGAGCAGGGCCAATAGCAGTCCTATCCAAAAGTTTGTAGGTTCAACCTCTAAAATTTAAATTTTTCTGTTACTGTGTTCAAGTAACACTTGCATGTCTGCCTTTCTTCTATCATATAGACCTATAGGAACACAATAGATATTAGGAATTTGTCTGTAGAATGAAATTCCCATAATTAAAAAAACTCAAATTATGCAGCCCCCTATTGTCCCATCTCTAATAACTCAAATCCTCACTAAATTACATTAGGATAGCCAAAAAAACTAAAATCTTATTTTCTGGAAAAGTCAACACCATTTCCCAAGATAAAGTGACAATGTAGTCAACAGTACCAAAATAAATAGATAAATACCCCTATCACCCTCTGTGACTTTTTAGAAAGAATGGCTTAAAAAATGAGAATTTGACTTCTAACAATAGTAAGAACTTCATACAGATCTGATCTACCCCTGGCTACAAATTCCACATACTGGATATTTACAAAGAAGACATCTGTTACTCTTGTCCAGTGAAAAGACTTTGATTGTGACTGTTCAGTATATTACTAGGGAAGAGCTTAAAGGACTACTATACTGTCCTTATTTTATTTAAACCTGTATGAAAACTTTATATAAAACCCAAAGACACAGACAAACCCCAAGAGACACATAATTAAGTCACTATCATCTTGCTGATAAAATCTGCTGAAATAGATGTTGGATGTATTTATTTACCATCTTAAGTTCCTTCAGCTTGAGCCAGAAGAACTATCTAGCAGAACAGTGACTATTCAAGATCAAAACTGTAAATGTCTCCAATTAATAGATTTAGAAAGCAACGTCCCACTTTAAGAATATCCAGCAGGGATGCCTTATTTAGCATGCAAAGAAAAACAACCAACACCGAGCTGAGCAGTTGTATTAGCCCCGCCTATTGTAGTTCTGTCACAGTCCTCTCAGAGACGGAGATGCAACGTGGTTAATTAAAGAGTTACACAAAGCCCAGATTAAGGTACCAAATACCAGATACTGGGGTTCAAACATATAATTAACTTTATCTTAACAATAAACGCAAGCAAAGGGGAAAAGTGGGGAGAGAGAGAGAGGCAGGAAAAAGCGAAAGACTACGTAACAAACACAGGAAAAGTTATTACCACCAGTGAGAAGCTGCTTGCAGGCTGAACACGTCTGGCAGACAGGCAGGCAGCACGACTCCTCAGCGGTGGCAGGACAAGGGGTCTGCCGAGAAGGGCAGGGACGGAAAGCAGGCAGGCGGGGCCGGCAGGATCGGCAACAGGGGCGGCGAGGAGCGGGACCAGTAGCCAGGACATGGGACTGGACTCAGGGAAACTCTGGGCATTGCCTTAAATACCCCTGGTTCGTGGGCAAAGTTTTTCCTGGCCTCAACTGTTTGGTCTGCCGGTATTTACCATGTTTGGCGAGCCGGGTTTTCCTCCCAGGGTGGGAAAACCCGACAGGTTTCGTGCTTTTCGCTGTCAGTCCCTCTCCGGGGATCTCTCCGGACGCCTACAGGTGGCTCAGGTTGGGCCGAAAACGTCAGTGCAGGTGGTTTTCGCAGAGAGCTGAGCTCTGCTCAGCGTGGTGGGAAGAGTTCTGTGCAAGCAATTTCCCCACAAGATTTGTAGGGCCATTGGACCTCGGGGGTCTCCCGGAGCTCTGCGAGGAGCTCAGCTCGCGTTTGCAGGCGGCTCAGCTTGTTGAAAACAGTCCGGCCTTGTGAAGTTAAGCAGCTGAAAGCCCACTGGCTAATTGGCCCATTAGCACCTAATCGCTTTATCGCACAGGATCGACGGAGAAGCAAACCAGTTAATTAGAAACCGACTAATTATCTCATTAAAGCCAAATTAGTCTGTTACAAGGTCCTGTCACGATACGTTTTGTTTTGTTTGGGTGGTGAGGTAGCATTTTTTTCAGTTGTTTGTCCCGTGTACTCTTTGGCATTCCTTTCATATTTTCTTCTGGCTAAGGTCCAATTAGTACCCCAAAACCATTGTTCTCATCCTGAAAGCAGCTGATATAGCCACCTCCCTCTCCCACAAACAGAATCAAAAAAATCCAAAACATTGTGGGTTACTTGAAACAACAAACTGCCACTGTTAAACAAGCAAACAACACACACAAAACAGTGAAGTAACGGTGTTACCAGGTTTAAATGGCACATGTACTCCGCTTTCCACCTCCAAAAGTGTACTTTCTTTACTTAATTCTTCCCGTCCTTTCCTCACTTATTTAAGCAAAACTGTGACCCAGAACCCTTCGACTAATCTCTGCTGTAATTGTGACAGATGCTTTTTTGAGGTGATTTTAGCTGATTGTGAGAGGCAAAGCTCCCACAGATGTCAGATGTTTTATCAGACTTACTGAGACAATCAGATAAACTTAGAACAGATAGTGAAAATTGCTCCAAGAATACATTTAGAACAAAGCTAGGATTAGTAAAACTAATGCATAAAACATTCACTAAAATGTAAATGTATGAGGTTCTACTGTAACCGCAACACCATCACATCACCACTCATGTCGTCTGTCATGGTCTCAGACTTTGTAAATCAAATGACTGTTTATATGAAAAGCTGAACGTCGTTAATAATGCAACACTGTGAAAGTCAATGAAAGTAGCCCTAGGTTTAAAGATCACCACTCAGAGCTCACGAGAGCTGAAAAGAGTTAGTCAGACATAACTTCCAGTGTTTGACCGTGCAGAGAAACTGATGAAGGTACAGGTGGTTTCTCGTGGAATTTGCTCTCAAACGTCATTTGCATTATGAAAGTGAAAAGCAGCAGCAATAAAGTTGGTTTTTTTCTGATGTTTTCCTCTACACATTAACCACAAATAATTTGAAAGTCCATGCCAATTTGTTATACAGTGTAAAGGTAAAGCTTTTTCTCTTTTTTTTAATTATTATTGTGTAATTATTCCTCTACCAGCTGATACTACAGTATTGCAAGTATCATAATCACTTCAGGTATGTGGACTTTCTAAAAATTTATCATGGTAACATTAGTAGTACATGCCATTCTGACCAACATGAACACAAAAAAAACAACAAAAAAACATGTGCTGTAAGAGAATAAAGTGCTAACATTCACACATGCACTTTACCCACAAAAGATAAACTGAAAACAAACAAACAAACAAAAAAGAGGAATATTAATTGTATTATGACTAAAATGCTTCAAAATCTGTGAGATATTATGATACCTTAAAGTACTTTATAAATTTATATGCAGGAATTTAAATACAGGATGGCATGGTCCTGCACATGTATCAGCCACTTTGGAATCAGAGATAAATGCTGTAAATTCTTATCTGCTCTATCCTGATACAGGCAGGCTAAAAGCAGTTGCCCAAACAAACAAAGGTAATTCTAAGCAGCCAGGGAAAAGAAGTGGGCAAGGACAATCCAACATAAAAGGAAGAGTGGACAATGCAAATGTACAAAGGAGATTACAATGCCAAGGACATGGAGTACTGCAGGGTTTTTATACATTACTGTGAACCCGAAAAGACTGCAAGGAACTGACTGCTACTGAGTTTCACTTTTCAGAGGGAAAATAGGAGGAGATATTGCTGGCAAAACAGTATTTAATATTTAATCATGAAAGACAATTGATCTGAATCCCCAAAAAAGCTTCTTGGGGCTATGGCTTTGTCTAGACCTCTCTATATCTGTTACCGAAATTTCAGGCTACTTGTTTTAAAACCTTCAGCAAACTCAGATACATTCAGATACTGCGTGTCATTGAAATGATGATCTGTAAACTGGTGTACACTGGAGGTGGGGGGGGAAAACTTACGCACAAGGACCTTGTGAATAAGTGAACAGGCACGTTAAGGAATCATCATTTGGAGTTCAGAACAACTGGATTACTAAACATCATGAAACAGTAGCAGATCAGAATTACATCACAGGGGTAAAAGATTTAAAAAAAAAAAAAAAAAGACAGTTAAAAAAAACCCCCAAACACCCCCCAAAACAAACAGGATGTCTACAAGTATTGGAAACTTTTCCTAAAATACAATTTTTTTGCCAGTCTCTCTCACTAATTTTTTTTCCCCTAAAGCCTTCAAATCCCTTCATGTGGTAGAATTTGAGGAAAAAAACCTGGATTTTAATTTTTTTTGGTCAACAGTCCAAAAGTAGTCAAAACTATTTTTAAAATTTCACCCTGTAATCAGAAGTGCTTGCTTTCAGGAGAACCCTCCCTATGCCTCTCCCTTGCATCTCTTTGTGATCTCTTGGCTTTCTAATTTTGTACTTTACTACACAGACAAGCAAGAATTAGAATCACCTTGATCAGCCTTCTTGTAAAAGAGTGTGTCATGATCTTTAATATGACACTTTTTGTAACAATGCAAAAACGTGCTCTTTACCTTGTGAGGAAAAAGATTTTTTTTTTTAACTAAAAATATTTCAGCCATTCCTCTGCACAACATCTACTCCCACTAACAAGAATGGGAGGGAAGAATTAATAAAAGGTTAGTTTAAAACAATAAAATAAATAGAACGAAAGCCAAGCTCTGGTCCTAGAAAACAAGAATTGTGCAGATGTATTTCTTTTGTTTTTGTGAAACAGCCAATAAATCAGGTGGGGTTTTCTTTTCAGTACTATATGTATAATCCTTTGTTCTGCTTAGTAAGAACAATACATTTTTATTATCTCATGACTGTTCTTGAAGTTTATAAAGTGATTTTTTTATTATGTGTTCCCAAGTTGAAAGATGCTTCTTCAACTCACCTATCTTATTAGACATGGCTTTGCTAGGCATGGCTATAATATACAGCATTTCCGGATAAGCCACATCCTGGTTGGTACCATAAGGTTTACTAAGGCTACCAGATATGCAGAAATCCCAGATAAATGTAAATCTTTCATGTATCTTGGGACAACTTTTCTGGGCAGAAAAAAAAGAGAGAACATCTGAACAAAACCCCTGATTTTAGCTCAGTTGGTTAGAGCATGGTGCTAAGAACACCCAGGTCATGGGTTCAATCACCATAGCAGCCATTCACTTAAGGTTAGACTCAGTGATCCTTGTGGGTCCCTTCCAACTCAAAATATTCTATGACTCTGTGAATTGAGTAACACAGACTAGATACGAGGGGCCAGAGAAATGGAGTGGGAAGCCATTTTATTTCTGTGTGGTTTTTTTAGTCCCTGATAGAACTAGAAAATGTAGCTGTTTTGAACTGTCTTCCCAAACCACATCTCTTCTAGAAACAGATTCTTCAAGATGAAGAGATTAAGCTTCACTGAAATAGTGAAACTGGTTCTTAAGGCTACAATCAAGTACCAGATTCTACTCTGCACTGAAGATTAGAAATGCCCTGCAAGAAAGATGAAGGATGCAGATACTTACCAGAGGTCAAGAAGCAAAAAGAGGTTTTCAAATACTTTTTTAAAGTACAGAATATCTTGCCTCTGAAATTAGTTTGAATCTGTCTGATGCAGCCCTATACCTGCCTGAAAGGTTCTGCCATTATTACATTGTATTTCTTATGAATTTTTGTATAAATAGTAGTAATATAAAAACTAAATGGACACTGCATTATTATCCATACCTGTCTTACACCATATGCCAACACCTACAAAATTCTAAAGTTATGCTTTTCGTCATTTACCACAAACTTAGCCCAATAAATATTTATACAAATTGAAAGTTATTTGGTTTTTTGAGCCTCCTGCAGTGCAATCTCATTTTGCAGCTGAATCTTCTAGTGTAAATATTTAACAGATATTCCAAATAAAAAAAGTACTCTAGGAAAATATTGCTTGTATTTCCTGAGAAGAAGTGGTCAAATATAAATAGTAGGACTTTTTTCTTCTTCTATGTAAAATTTTCACAAATGATTTCTACTTCTCTACTAATACTTCAAGATAATAAAGTTTCTTATTTTTCAAGCAATATGACTATATTATTATATGATTTCTTTCCCTTATTGTTTTTGGACACAAAAAAATGCTTTTAGGAAAATAGCAATTGGTAGTAAATGCAATATAATTAAAAGCAAATAATAAAATGCTCAGTTGTAGAATTTTGTAAAATATGCATTTTCATAAAATTCTAGCCTCTGTTCAAGTGTATAACATGCTTAGTCAAGTGGACTGAAAATATTTAATTACTGTATATCAAAATATTGTTTGAGTATTTCTTCTCTAGACCACTTCAAAAACTGTATTGAGAGTATTTTACCAAATTAAGGTATCATCATTGACAATTGTTCAATTGCCTCAAGATTAGGGTAAAAAAATCCTTTGAAAAATCCTATCCACTCAAGATTATATATACCTGACAAAGTGCAAAACCAAATCTTGTTGTCTTTTCAATACACATTAACAAAAGCTGAGAGAACGGTACTATTTCTAAATAAAATCTGAACAGAGTATACAAACATATTGTTTGTTTACTCCTAATAACTTGTTTGTATGACTACTCATATAAAGAAAATATTAATATTAAAATTTAATACTGTGACTATAGTAACAAGCCTTTAGACTTGCAAAAACTGCATCTGTTTCATTGGACAGTTCAAATAACATTTGCACCATGAAAAAGCCAACTGGATACTTAATAGTAATAGAAAACATGCCTTTCTGAAGAACTATTTTCCATGGTCTGCTTTGGTTTTCTGACTAAGAAAGCATATCTACACATTGTAAGAGATGTCATAATCAACTTCTGAACAAAGACATTATACTAAATCATGCCTGAGATTAGATTGGATCTCTGTTTTACAGACTACTTACATTTTCACTGCTTTATTAAAAAGTAGCCTTGAAGGCTGAGAGATTCTGAAAAGCCTGTAAACAATTTTTATTACACACATTAAGTAGTTTGTCGAATCATACATTTTAAATACAAGATAATTGCTCACAAAAGAACTGAATGTCCTTTGTAAAGATGGCATTGTAAGTCAGTAGTAGGAGAACAGGAGCTCATTGTTTGGGCTGTATTCCAATATAAATTTGCATCACTATATGGTTAAGAACAAATTCATGGCATCAGCCAAAATACACAAGTAACTCAAACACCATTCTCACGGAAGTGTAAAGAAGTTAGTTAAGTGGCATCTGAATATTAATTTGTCTACTAGGAAGCTGTATTGTGTTTTTCCATAACTCATTGGGTGTCAAATCTTTCCAGCACACATGCTTGAAAAAGTTTGAGGCACTGAGCAATTGGAAAGGTGAAATGCAGGTGAACAACCCAGAGACAGAAAAAAGACAGGATATTCTCTGTGTCTGTGGTAGCTCAAAAAACTCACATTTTGCATAAAAATTTAATGCATGTGTAATTCTGCCATGTCAGATTTGGGTCTCATAGATCCTCTTTTTCTGGTTGAATCCTGAGAATGCTTGGGTTTAAAAAACAATAACACCATCCTATTTTAAACTACTCCCAGAAGGATAACAGGGTACTCAGTTTAAAGCTGACGTTAAGGAACTGACTATTTTTCAGTGTTTCTAATTGCACAAAATCCAAACCTACCTATGGATGTACAGGCAAAAGAGTACCTTAATGGAATGCTAATTCAAGCTGGTGTTCTCAATACTGCTAACAAAGATGAAATGTCAAACCTAAATAATGTACACATTCTGAGGTTTTCTCAACTGAACAATTTATTTTGATTTCTGAATGGACCATCTTCCCAAATAAATCCAAAAATACCACTCCTCAACTGTTCTGTGAAATGAAGACTACTTGCATCAGTAGGAATTAAGCCTAACCTTGATTAAGTAATATTATTCCCAGAACAGATATTGCTGACTTGCATCCTTCTAGGATAACTGGAAAGATAATACAACTTCGTTATAGAGAAAAATCTGTATAATGAAATTACTTACCATTGCTTCCTAACAGGTGTACACTTATCAAGACAGGTGGGCAACAACCCTGCAAAAATCTAATTTCTGCTTTCACTAAGAAAATGAAAAATTTTCATTACTTCTAACATTAATCTGAAGATACAAGACTCACCATGGCAAACAGATGACTAAGCAGCCACTATTTATCTTAATTAAAGTTCATCTTAATCAAGGTACTGTCTATGAGATAGAATGCTACTTAAGACTAAGATTCTTAGCATAGTTGCATGGTTCCCAGAGGGAACATCTATCAAGATGAATTTATAACTACAACTTAGGCTTGCTGAAAACATAAAGAAAGGAGACAAAGCAAAGCAACAATTAAGGAAAGCAAACACAGCTAGTATCTTATCTTTTGCTTAAATCATTCAAAGAAAAATTATGATACATTGCAAAGTCATTTTTTCCTCAGTAATATACGTACTCTGTATTAAAGATTACTTCTACGTTTATGTAAAGAGAAAACCACCCTACAGTCAGAAAAGTAGGAAGCAAGGCCATACTGGAGGACACTACATTTCACTTCTTTTTAGAAAACTCTCTCTTTCAACTGCTAGATTTTGAATCTATAAATGACCATTTTTTAACTTCAGAACTTATGAATCCTGTACTGGGGAAAAAAGTTTGTAGATGATCAGTAGATAGTTTTTCAGAAGGATAAAAACCAGCTTCATTTGTTCAAGAAAACTTTCAGAACATCAGCTGTTTATTAAGGTAATGACAAAGGAAAATTGTTATTTTCTAACTTTTATATTAATTTTTTGCTTTATTCTGAAAATCAATTTTAACTGCGGTACATCTGTAAATACACCCTTTTCAATAAACTGAATAGCTCAGCCTGTAGAGAAATGTCCTTGGCTGCATGAGTCTACAGCATGTATCTAATGTACCTTCTTGAGAAATGTTCCTTTAAGTACCTTATCTTTCCAAACTCAGGAAACAATGAAGAGGGGATATCAGAGAAACATAGGGACAGCAATAGTTGGTAATTCTCCAGTGAAGAGCTCACCAAACAACCTGATTCTGAAGAGTTAAAAATAAAATAAACTAAAGGGACTACAGCAAGTAAACTTCCACAGAAGTTAAAACTCTAAAATAAAAAGAAAATAAGACAATCAACTCATCACCATGTATCTGTAAGCAGTGCATCTCAACAGAAAGATGATAATCAAAAAACACCTGCATCTCCAATAGAACATTTCAGCCATCTCAGTGGGTTTTAAACTTTTCATTTATTAAGAATTGAAAATCAACCATAAAGCTATTAGAAAATTATATTCAGCATCACTCTCTGCAAAGGCGAAGGTGCAGAAATGAAGAGAAATTGGTAAGAAAAGTGAACATTACTTTCCACAAATAAACAAACAAAAGGAAAGCAGCGGTCCTGCATTTGGATAAGGAACAGTCTTGCATTTGGGAAAGATTAACATGAAAAACTAACAGGAACTCATATTGTGGTTACACTCTAGAATTTAAAAAAGAAAATTAAAAAAGCAGACAGATTACTGGTGTGTACACAATTACCCCAGGACAAGACAATTAGTGTTCAACCAGAAAAGGAACTTCCTACCAGAAAGAAAGTTCTCGACCTAAGTAAAGTTTATAAAAACATTGCTCTGCTACCACAAACATTACTAAAACTGCCAAAAGAAAAGGAGATCTAAAGCTGAAATAAATCCAAAGATGGATTAAAATCAACTTGTGCAGCCACACCTATTGGAACAAGTGTAAGGTGGTTCTGAATGCTGGCGTGTGACCGCCTGTCATTACGAGTCTATGGCTCTCCAATTTCTCTGTGATTTGGCCTCGTGCTACAATAGCAAGCAATGAATAATCAGATAAAACAGACATAAGTTAACCTATTTTCTTTCCAAAGCTGCTCGTCCTTGAGCAATGCACAAGTCTGGATTTCCATTTAAAGTTCTTACATTTACTCAGATTTGGTCCCTGATTGCTAGAAAGCAGCTAACACATACACAGTACTGATCACTTCAGTAATTACAAGGAGTTGGAGTCATCAGTGTTATTTCCCATTACACTTCCAGCATAGACCCACTGCTGCAGATAAAAAAGCAGCTCAGTATTAATTTCTGAAACAATCATACTCCTCTATTGCTTTTTTTTTTCTTGATCCTTTTTCTTTCTTTTAGACTTCACAGACACAGCAGTGAAACTAGTGCCTCCCATTGAATTGACTGCTGTTTTAAAGCTTTAAAAAGAAAAGAAAAGAAAGGAAAGCATCCACTGCCTGTTAAGGATGAGAAGACAGAAACCAATACTCATTTTTTAGCACTAGTAAAATTAGTACAGGGTTACTTTTTTCCCTGGGCTCTTATTTCAGAAAGGAGAAAGACTCAGAGAACTGAATATATTAGGATAAATGTCTATCTTGTACTGATCTGTGACCATAGCTTTTTTCTGTGGGTCTGCAGAGAGAGAAGTATATTTAAAATGTCTACAAGGATTCTCATTGCTACTAATTACTACAGAATTAGTTAAAGAAAAGGGTTGAAAAGAGGTATAATTTAATTACTAATTTAGGAGGCAAACCTCAAATTCACAAAACTAAAACTTGAAACATGAAAGTCATGTCAGCAAATTAATATTGGGACAAATTCTTAGCAAACCTTCGGAGTTAGCTGTGCCAAGGATGAGACTACATAGATATTTTTCTGCCCTTCATTATATATTAAAGAAAACATGGAGTTTTGGCATGTTTAGTTGATTGACTTATTAAAGGACACGTCACCAGGTTTCCCTCATGAATTCCTAAAGGTTATTGTGTCCAATGAAAATATTAATTCAGAATTGAACTAAATACAGTAGTAGCAGCTGTAATTTACAATTAAATATCCACTTTAAATTTAAAAAAAAAAATAATGTAAATCAACCAAATAGTTTATCTCATCACACTAGAGGGAGGAAATCACTGTGGATGTAACTCAATAATATTGAGGCTTCAGGAAACTGACAGAACCTGGATTTGTCATGGGAAAGGCAGGCTTGGTGTTCAGCTCTGTGACTCCAGTTTAATTTTTACAGTAGGTAAGAACTGCTATGGCTATGGGGAAGTATAAATAAAAGAGTTTACAAGTCATATGATTTGTAATTCTTCTGGGGCCACAGTGAATATTGAAATAGAGACATATTTCAGCTTTTTTGGTGTTGGAGATATTACCGAGTAGGCTGTGCTACAGTAGCTTGAACAACTTTCCTCACAGAGGAGATCATCCCCTGTGTTATTCAGTCTGACTCTTACTCCTTCATCCATAGCACTGAACTTTAATATGTAGTTTGTTGCCTTGGCAGGGACTCATGAAGAATTTAAAGAGCTAGAAGCTAAGCATTTTTTTTTCATGTTTAACATAGGGATTACTATGCAGTAATGGCCAATAACAATACGAATTAGTGTATCAAAAAATGAGAGTTTATCAGGCATGGTCATCAACTTCAGACCTCCTTCAGATTCACTTTACCCTACAGGAAAATTTGCACCCGTTGAATTACTGGTTGGTCTTTCAGCCTCAGTAGCCTGGATCACAGATCATAATCTGGGCTAGTGAGTAGGATTTCTCTCCAGTTTCTGGGTGCTGTGGTGTTCTGCCAACATAAATCAGTTTTAAGGCAACAGCACCTAAGCTTCATTTTGTAAGGTTGAGACTGGCAAGTTGAAAGGTATCACCCTATCAGTCTCATTGGCTGGGAGTAAAACTGATTTCCTGGATTAATGACTAGTGGAAGGATCTGGAGTCAGCAATTCTTAGCAAATGTTTTTTGCAATCAGTGTCTTTGCTGACTGTAGAACCAAGGTGGTCTGATATATTTAAGACACTTTGATACACTTAGGCTTTTGTAAGTGCACCTATGCATATGCAAATACACAAACATGCAAGCACACAAAAATTCTAAAGTTCTCAGAAGCAAGGACAGAAAATCCAATTTTTCTTAAAACTGGATTTCTTAAATTTCTTAAAATTTAAATTTAATCATGAAAATATGTGATGTCTTCTAACCTTGTTATCTCTAATTAAAACAGAAAACAACCAAGGTTGCATGGCAGTTCTGTATTGAATAAAATAGTGGTTTATGCTTTCATTTCCTTCTCAAATATATTTTAATGGGTAAAGAGTCTTTAGCTCCACCTCAGCATTTTTTCACAATTTTTCCAGCAGTGAAAGAGGGTTACATAGAGTGGTAAATTCTAACTTTGTCTCTAAGCTCTGTCTTTCATTCAGCAGCCTTCAACAAATCCTTTAATCTTTGCTCCCACTTTATTTGTATCAAAAGCAGTGTTGGAGTTGCTCACAATGCTTACCAGAGAGAGGTAATTAGACATCCTCTCTAAGTGCTGGAATCAATTTTTTTATTGTATAGAAAATGTAACATACCAATCAGTGATCAGAATTTAAAACAAGTGTGCTCAGGCCTTTTCCCAAGCTTCAGTTCAAGCAGGGTACAAGTGCTGTGGAGAAGCTCTGGCTGGGCTTCACAGGTACTTTTCCATAAAAAGGTGAAACACTTGGTAATGTGCAGCTGGCTAGAAATTGTCAGTCCCAAGGACTAAAAATCATGACTCTGTTCATACAAAATCAGAAAAGTAAACAGCAAAAAGCAAATTTAAACTCAGATCATGTCCCTTCTGAGTTTTGAAAGCTCTATTTGTGTTACGGATTAACCTGTCTGTGAACTACAGTGAACGTCCTCACTGCTTTTAGCCCAGTACTGCTTCATATTTTAAATTTTTACATGCAACATGTTAAGGATGAGATTGCTTTTAATATATAATTGAATGCCAAATATATTTTTGTAACATCATTTCAGCACCTGGAACAAAACCCACAAATATTGCTGAAGTTTGCACACTACCTTGCCAAAGTGGATCGATGCTGCTTTTCTAAACTTTATGTAGAAAGTATTTCTAAATCTGTTGGAGTCATGACTGCAGTACTACGCTGCCCTGGGGAGACAGTTTCAGGTCATAGATCTAGACTCAAATATCAGGAAACACAAATAACATCCAGGCAGCTCTAACCAAACTCCCGCTACACTGTGACAAATTTTTACTGGAGATCTGGGCACTGTGGTGGAGTTTCTGGTGATCTTCCTGTTGCATGAGTCTTTTCCATAATTTATATTAATGCTCAAGATACAGAATGGTAACAATGAATCTGATTAAAGTTAACTGGGAGCTTATGATGGTGAAAAGCAAAGAGAATGCATCAGGAAACAGATCTGAACTGGGCAAAACCTGAAATAATTTTTTAACGTTCTATACAAAAATGCTCTACCTTGAAAAATCAGCAGAAAATGAACAAGAATTAGTCTATTATTCCAATAGACCTTGAAAAGATTTAATTGAAGTGACAAATAGACATAATTGTGAATCTTGTTGCATTAAAATAAAAGCAATAAAATATAAGCCGATGATAAAAATGCAATTACAGCCAACCTTTTTGACAGATTATTCAATGTTATGGAATGGCAGGACAATATTTTTAAGTTTTTTTTTTCTTTAGACACTTCATGAATATTTAGTATCTTTTCTTTCAACTATTTAATCCTAGTTAGAATGATTAAATAGTGAACCATTTGACCTTAGTTATTAAAATGTATCTAAAATAACTTCTTAGGTAGAAGATATGTATAAGTGATTGCTTACCCTAGAACAAAATAAAATAAAATAAATATAGTGTGTTATATCAGATAAATTTGAAAACTCTGTGTTTTGTGCAAGGAGTAACAAACCTTTGACCACTGAAAACTAATGCTTAGTGAATAACTGTATTCTGTGTTTCTGTCAGTTTCATTGAATGCTGTGTTTCCTCCAGGAAGAAAAGGAGGATGGGCTCTTTTTGTTTTCTCCTACTGCTTGTCTTAGGCCTTGCCAAGCAACAGCAATCACATCCCAGTGGAAGAGTCAAGAGGAGATCCACTCTGATGGCCAAACTTCACCAGCTCAGGAAAAGACAGTGTGGATTAGCTTTACAGCTGCTAATCTTCCATTTGAATTGTGGTCAAAGTTGTTCAAAACCTGAATCACTATTTAGAATATTATCTTTTGGAAGTAGAGAGCAGGGAAACTTGCCTGCTTCAAAAAAGTTTGCAAAGGTTAAAATATCAATTCTTCATTTACACCATGTGACCATTAAAAAAAAAAAAAAAGACTTAAAAAGTTGGAAAACTTTATTTAATTAAAAATGATTATAGTTTACTAATCTATTGATGGTTTTTTGTATGATTGGAGTACATAAGTATGCCCTAAGAATTGCTCGGAGCATTGCTTTTTTACAATATGAATAAAATAGGAGTCTGTCTCAGTGTTTTACAATAAATGTCTTAATGAGTATATCAAAACATAGAACAGTATATCTAGTTATTTCAAGACAAAATTGTGTAGACCAGGAAGAAACTCTATTATAATCAGAGGTATCACTATATTAGGAATTCAAAGAACCAACAGGTAGGTAGTAAAAAACTACATTTGCTGCAGATATTGATCTATTCTACACATATCAGGTCCACTCTAATGTTACTGCTTTGCCAATAGAAGGCCTAGACTGGCAGAAGATGGAACTGCTGGAAACTTTCCACTTTTGGAAGTGGAAAAGGAGCAAAAGTACCATGTCAGTCTAGATCACAGGTAGCAGATACAGGAAAGCGAACAAACATGGTTTAAAACAGGCCTGTGGCCAGCGGAAACAAGAGATCAGAACCCTAGCCATTCTCTTATCAAACTCATATCCCTGCTGATTCTACTGTAAACTGAATGAACAATAAAATTGTACTCTATTTACAATTTTGAAATCTTATTGAAATCTTATTTTGCTTTGTTTTTCTTTTTTTTTTTTTTTTAGAAAAGTATGTATTTTAAGTAAAGATGCAATTTTTGCAAATTGATGTTAGCCCACCTAAAATTTAAAGTTGATTTTGATATCAAGAAAAAAACAGAAAAGTAAGAAGAGAGGAGAAAAAAGGACCCATAAGTTTAAAAATCATTTGTAGCTTGAGGCCAGTGAAAAGACTCACTTCAGGGATATTGACTTTACTCAGTGTACTGTTCTGGCAACATAAAAATGACAACTGTGTATTTTCCAATTTATTTCCTACTGAAAAAAGCACCATCCTTAGCTTTCAAACTCAATCTGCCTTAGACTGTTCATAGAACTGTTTCTGTCTGCTCATCCATTTCCTACCCCCTCATCCCATAAATACTGATATTTGGTTCATTTCAATCAATTTTGAAAGAAGGCAGCAGGAGGACACAAGCTGTTGCAATATATTTCATAATGGGGTGGAATGGGTTTAGGTTTGTGTTTCCCAGAAGTCACATGATTCAAGTTCAATATTTTTCTATTCTCTTGACCTTTTAGTTAGCCAGTCATAAAATGCACAGCTAATTAGACTGTGTGTATTCCAAAGCTAGCTGCAGCATTCACTGCCACTTACCATGAAGTACTTAAGGAAAAGAGAAATATTTGAGGGTATGATAACAACATTTAAAGAAGTTGAAAAGATCTGGAAAAGTATTGTATGGCTGAGGAGAGGTTTGTGAGAGATGTTTGCTGCAGCGGACATAAATAGAGACAAAGCATCAAAAAACCTGGCTTAAACAGAATACTGCACAGGCTGATGGCACCAGTACAGTATCTACAATGGCTTCTCTTCGGAATTTTTTCCAGCTCACCTTAATATAGGAGAATTTATTTCTTTGACAGAAAACAGGAGAAATATTGGTTTCCTCTAAAATCTACACTAAATTTCACCGATTCTGAAAAAGTATTGCCTGCAAATTAGTTATCCTCCACCTCTGATTTTCTTCAGGCTTGACATTCTTTACCCACACCCAGTCACACAGGACTAGAAGTAAGCTTTACATATGCTTGTCAAGAGAGGCAGTTTGCTGTGAAGCCCCCATCTTCTGTCTAACTCTAGAATGGCACATCTGCCATTTAATGATATTTAGTCCCATTTGTGCCACAGTGTAATCAGGTTGTAATCCAGAGCAAAATGCAGTCACCATAACTTGTCCTTAAAGGATGGGTGCCTAGTAGAGCTGATTTCCACCAGACAAGTATGACAGAAAGAAATGCATTTTCTGATCAAAACTCAATGAATCTGAAGGTCTCCGACAACAACCGTAACTCCCATAACATTATATAATGAAAATTCCTGCAACATACTCTTTGAAAACAGGAAATTTTATATACTTTTCTCTTCCTTATTTGCCCCTGTACATGTACCACAGCTTGCAAAACTAATTCTACACTAATACATTTAATGTGCTCAGGAGCATCCTCAGGCACTGAAGCTATCTTGGCACTAATGTCTTTGTCTGTAAACTCTCTTATGCTTTAAGAGGAGGTGACTATTTCCAAACTGCTTTTTGGAAGCAGCCCCTGTCAATGCACATCCTCAAATGGCATCTGAGAACCATCTGCAAGCCTGTGGATCAAAACAGAGGCAAGATTGTTCCAACAATTTATCAACATGACAGTCAAGTTCCAGTGCCTGGAACATTTCAGTGTTTAATTTCCTCTTGTTTACGTGGCCTAAATTTTAAACAGCCTGGCTCAGGTCCACATTCTTCTACAAAGACAGGTTTTATTCCCAAGATGTTATGTTCAACAGTTAAACAAATACCTTGAGAAATACTTTAAATAAATAAACTTGATGATGGCAGACACGTCACAAATCCATTTAATTAAAAATCAATATACAATGGAGAAATCTTTATGTTGTTCTTTCATTTTCTTGTATTGCCTTAGACTTATGCTCTTTAATTTCCTTTATATGGCATCACAGGACAAATAGCTGTCATGGCATGGGAGGCAAGAAGAGCAGTCTTCCATGCTTCCCTGTATCATTTCACAATGAAAAACTACCATGTAGAACATCTATACTGATAGTGGAAATGATGACAAATACGTAAGTATTTTATGCAATAATTATATGAAACAACAAAACACATATATAGGAAAATATACAGTGGTGTTTGAAATTAGGAATTTTTAAAATAGCTACACATAAAAGAGGCTGCAAGACATTACCTTCATTAGAGAAGGTTATTGATAAATAACTACTCTTGAACACTCTGTTCTACTGAAGTTACCAAGTAATTTCAAGACTAAACACCGTACTGACAAGTGCCAATTTAACTTTTATAATTCAGCAGAGAAAGTTTAGGAAATGAATAGTATAATTAATAAATGTGATTTTCCTACAGTTGGTTGGCAAGTTAGCTTTATAAAGTTGGAACATCAAAGAGGTAGCAAGGGCTGAAAATTGTGCAGGACTTCAACTAGGCCTTTTGATAATGAAGAAACTGATTTCTCATTCAATAGGAAAAAAAAAAAAAAGAAGACTGATAGTTTATGTGTTTTCTCCACTGTGATTAGGAAAACAAAGCAAAGTAAAAATACTAATGATTCACTATTGCATGTAAAAATATTGCTCTCAGGGTTTCAGAAAGCTGAAATTTCAAATTATTTTAAATTATTAATAATTATTGTTATAAACACAAAATACTTTTATCCTGAAAAAATACAAAGGTTCATTTTCCAAAGAGAAAAAGAGTCAAGATCTAGAGTAAAAAATTAATTGCAGCAATTTTATATTTTTCAGTAAAGGTCTGATTTATCAAAGACTTTCAGATTCTAAGTTATCACTATTGTTAATATATCAGATGCCACATATCAACAGAGTAGTAAAATATAAATAAAGATTTGGAAAAAATTGTTTATTCTTTTATAAATAGAGCAAAAAGATGAAATAGATGATTGCATCCAAAACTGTATAAGAATAAAATATGCAACAAAAGTGCACCATGCTTATAAATATGCAACTTACATCTCTCACAAATACTAACACTTTAAAGACAAAGTAATATCATATACACAGTATTACTCAAATTTTCTAAAGAACGATATAGGAATATATTGTAATTAGGAAACAGTATACTCACAGTAGTGAGTCTCATCACAGTTCCCAAGTGCACAACCTTTATCTTTACTGCTACTGGTATTGGCTAACCTCTATACAAATTCATTACACAAATACCTTTCCTAGGAAATTGGTATTCACCTCAAAGTGCAAAATCTATTCATTCTCATGCAGGGTGTGGAACAATTCTTAACTGAAATCAATCACATCTTTCAGTGTGCAAAGTGGGATAATCTGCTTTTTCATGATTTTAACAAAGTCTGTATCAACCTTTTTAGCTTAACCAATCTTGTCACTGATTTCAGATAAGATTTCCTAGGGTGGGGTCTTATATCTGCATCTTCTTGTATCACTTGAACTTTAGAAAAACTAATACAGATTTCCCTTTCTGTTATGTACAGTGCAAGGCATAGACCAGATCAGAGGTTTGCTTGGCTTGGACCATTTATTCTTTTAGAGCAAGCCATATTATGTCATACAGTTTTTTACTATAAATCATATTAACCACCAGGCCATACATAAGGAATACATACTGGATCTGAGCACTTCTACTTTCTTCAGTGCAGAATAATAAATTGCATAAGGGCAAAACACAAAACGATTTGTATTACCAAAAAACCCCACCCTGAACTCCAAAAGTAAAGTTAGGTTTGAAAACCTGCAGATGAAACCATGCCTTCACATCTGTAAATGCAATGTCTTGGGTGATAAAGTCATGATCACAGCTTAACATAACATATAAACTCCTTCTTGGAGACCTTTGTTTACACTGCATTTAGTGTCTATTTTTTGCTATCTAATATATGGGAAAAAAATTAAATCAAACATGAAGGCAAGAGAAGAAATATAAAAGAATATATTATAATTGATGTAGTAAAATTTACATAGATATAGAATAAAGAGAAAATAAATTATTTAAAAATCTATTTGAATCTGCTAAAACATCATTTCAACATACCTGTGAAGAATGCATTACAGAACCAGACTCCTGGCCCACGAAACCTTCCCCCAAAAAACAACCAAAAAGCCTAACATGACTGCAGTAATCAAATTGTAACCTTTTAAAGTATCGATGCCTAAAAATCCTGCAAAAGACTCAAAGCAACATTAGTGGAGATAGATAGATGATAGGTAGATAGATAGATAGATAGATAGATAGATAGATAGATAGATAGATAGATAGATAGATAGATAGACAGATAGATAAAAAGCTTCCAGGTGCACACCAAAAGTATGTGCACACACGTGAGCTAGATGTTACCGTTTCTATAACTTTCAGTAATTAACATATGTGATATCTACACCCAACCTCTGATACCATTTCCCCTGGTGTCCACCCTCAGAACTCCTCAGAACTGTCTCTGGGAGTCCCTCCAAGGGCTCTGAGCTTACTCTCCTGTTTTGACTAAAGCTATTTTATTGTCTCAGTTGGAGTCCTTGCAGATGTTCTTCAAAGGTGTTCTTGATAAATGTGTGTGAAAGTGCTCAGTGACTTCTAAATACCACGTGAAATGTGAGAAACTTAGGAGAACTCATTCAACTTATATAACCCTATAAAAATCTACAAAATGCACATTAACATCGTTAGGCATCAGGCCTATAGGCACACTTTTCATATAAGAACTTTTTGTACTGTGCTTTCATTTGACTCCAAGACAAAATACCTAAAATCTGCTTTGAAAAATGGAACTGTGTTAAAAAATGCAGCCTATATAAAAAACTTGAGATTTGTGTTTACTATGCTCTATTTTGTTTCTTTCCATTAACTTGACCAGAGTCCACAATGGATTTCAGAAATATTCCTGTAGAAAACCACTGAAATTCTATACCCACAGTACATTTCCACTATAAAAAATTTATCCCTTTATAGTTAAACCTTTTATCAAATGTGTTTGAGATCATCTCTAGCAATTTTCAAGTAAGATGCCACTCTATGAACATTTTATATACAACACCTGTACTCCATGAGATTCGGAGATGCATCTGCTTTCCTTATTGACAACAAACTAGCTATAACTACAGCTGGCAATGCAGAGATTCTATGCTACCTATCATTTCATAAATAGAATCATCAACCAAGTTCTGATTGCAGAATCTGTTTCCACTAGCATTATTGATAGATCCAACTGTAAGGCAGCATTAGTCTCAGATCCTTGCTGAATTTGATAAGTGAGAAAACAACCTGCAGATCTGAAATCTGAGAAAAAAAAATTTGTAAAAAGATTATTCAGTTTTCCTCACATACTACTGAAATAGAGTATCTTAATAGACAAAATTCACATTACTGAAAGGACACACATAATTGAAGACAATTCCAAAGCTGACATAAAAAAAATGAACAGAATTAACTTTGAACTCGTGTTTACTAAACTAGACATTGTGGGTGTGATTTTTGTGACAAAGTTTTATAGCAGTTTTTACATACTGGCAAAGTAGAACAAGGTGTATAGAAGTGTAAGTTAATGTAAATCCTTCAGAAATAGTTATTGTTTCAGTGATCTCTTTGCTGTTAAGCCCCTTTGACACCAGCTCAGATTTCCTTCTCACAACAAGAAGTATAAATACTGGAACTCTAATTATACTGTATCTACCAAGCACAATCTGACATGTTGCCACTGACTTTGAAATGTCATATGAAAACCTCTTCTCTAGTGTAATATGAGATTTACAGAATCCACAGTTCTGCAGTAAGAGTAATGCCATTAAATCAGCTGAAAGATAGTAAGGCAGTCTATACTGAGAGAATTTTATCATCTGTGAATGCCTTAAACATCTTTACAAGAGTTTGAGGCCAAAGATTACGGCTATATCAACAGAAGTCACAAACATACATCTGCTCCTGAAACAACATGGTCAAGAGAATCCCAAATTGCTCTTACATGACTATACCCTATATGCTTTATGACTTTCAGAGACCTGACTGGTATTTCCCTGTTGTGCTGTACTAAGGAAGCTTATCTATCCAGCCATCCAGGAGCCACTCGTGCACCACCTGAGCTGGGAACACAGTCCCTTTGCAGCTACACACACCACATACTCACACAGTCACACCATGTTTCCTTACCAGCTCAACCTCAGGATTCCCATAGCAGAGTCTCAGATAACCAGATCCTTGAAATAGTTTAATCTTGGTGCAATAATTAAATAATAAAATAACAGCTGAAGCTGGAGCCTCCGAAGAGGCACCCTGACCAAGGTAAACCCTGGGCTTTTATACCCTCACAGTCTGAACAGGGGAAAGTCTGGGATTTGTCACCTCCTGAAGTGTCTCAGTGTCTGGTCACCTGGCTGGGCCACAGGTCCTGGTGCCTTTGTTATACAAAAGGTGGGCAGTTCAGATCTTACCACCCAAACTTCAACCTGCAGCTCACACTGCAGCTGCACACCGAGCTACCTGCACCAAATATATTCCTCATCTGCTCTGGTGTGTGCATGACATGCCCAGGTCTCTACTTATGCCCAAAGCAGAATAGTACTAATTCTGTAAATTCTTTGAATTAGCCTTATGTTGCCTAATGCATATGTTGCTATGAAAAATGAAATGCAGGTTTTTCCTAAAATATTCTTCCATTATTTTCAAGAGTGCCTCAGAATCAGACATAACACAAGTAAATGATACTTTCTCTTTTTGCTGTATTGTACAAATCAATCATTTTCAGAAGTATTCCAGAAGCCTAGATTTAATGTTTGTTTATGCCTTTTTGGGGCTCAGCATGTAGACTTCTTGCATTATTTTTGAGTCATAACTGCAGCTTCTTGTTGGCATTGTGAATCAAAGCATTCTCCTTACTCATAATTTATGTTTGTTTTGCTGTTCCTAATGAAAATATGGTCCTTCTTTGCAATAATATATAGATCATAATCACTCTCTATCTACCCAATGTAACCTGAAATCGATCTTTTCCCCCAGTTTTCAGGACCTGATTAATCTTTTGCTACCACTTCATACTTCAGCAAGGCAAGAGCTACTGTTTATTATCAGATATCTCCTTTCCCAGAGATAGAAGATTCCTCTTTCCCCATAAATGTATAATTTCTGAAAGAACTTCAGAACACACTAAGAAATCCTTCAGAATATATAAAACTGTATCAGGAAAATGAGTAATTTTTATATAGTAGTTTGTGTATATTAACCACAGAGGGATGAAAATTCGTTGTGTACTCTAAGCCTTAGTAGTATAATCTATTTTAGGATCAAAAGGGATGACTAAGGAATTTCCAGTCTTTTTCATCTGTACCTGTGCTGCAAAGCACAGAGAGGAGCATGACTGACAATGAAATAAGCATTTCAAATATGCCTTGTTTGAAGCTTATAGTGAAGGAGATGTAACCACTCAGTCCAAAGGATCGCAACCATGTGGTTAAAGAAAAACAGTCTTATCGCAGCTATGAGATAATAATAATAATAATAATAATAATAATAATAATAATAATAATAATAATAATAATAATAATAATAATAATAATAATAAAATCCTAAAAACTGTTTCCAGTCCGTCACCCCCACCTTCTTTCTTCGCTGTTCCCTGAGGGCCTCAAAAGCCTTCTGATGAGAACCTGTGTCAAAACTGATATGCTAATAAATCAGCTCAGAAAAAATACTTTTTACCACCTCTAAAAGGTGTTATCAAAAATGTTTGTGTATCTGTTCTCAAAAATATTCATGCCAGTTAAGTATGCAATGACGCAAAACTGGGAGGAGCTGTTGACTCCCTCAAAGTCAGGGAGACCCTGCAGAGAAATCTTGACAAATTGCAGGGCTGGGCAATCACCAACCATGTGAAGTTCAACAAGGCAAAGTGCCGGATTCTGCCGCTGGGATGGGGCAGCCCTGGATGTATGTACGGACTGGGGAATGAGATGCTGGAAAGAAGGGCTGTGGAAAGGGACCTGGCGGTCCTGGCCAATGGCAAGTTGAATGTGAGTCAGCAGTGCCCTGGCAGCCAGGAGGGCCAACCGTGTTCTGGGGGGCATCAGGCACAGCATCACCAGCTGGGCAAGGGAGGGGATTGTCCCGCTCTGCTCTGCACTGGGGTGGCCTCACCTTGAATATTGTGGGCAGTTTTGGGTGCCACAATATAAGAAAGATATTGCCTTGAGGGGAAGCTGTATGAAAAGTGGCTGAGGTCACTTGGTCTGTTCAGGCTGGAGAAAAAGATATGGAGGGGAGACTTCATTGCAGTTACAACTTCCTCATGAGGGAAAGAAGAGGGTGGTGACTAGTGACAGGAACAGAGGGAATGGCCTGAAGTTGTGTCAGGGGAGGTTTAGGTTGGATATTAGTAAAAAGTTCTTCACCCAGAGGGCGGTTGGTACTGGACCAGGCTCCCAGGAAACTGGTCATAGTACCAAACCTGACAGAGTTCAAGAAGTGTTTGTATGATGCTCTCGTGCACTCTGCAGGGGTAAGAGTGGGACTCAATGATCCTTGTGTGTCCCTTCCAACTTCGCATATTCTGCAATTCTGGAAGACCAAGGCAGAGTATAATCACTAAGTACATTTACAGTAAAGCAAAAAAACCAGTATAACTAACAAGTTTCAATGACAGATGGATATGCTACCATGCAAGAAGGCACAAGTTTCAAGAAATTTACAGTTTGTCATATGATTGTACATATACTTGAGCATGAACTTAGACTGGCCAAACCCTCAGTGTTTATATTTTCAGCCTCAACTAAAGGATATCACTGAGGCAAGAAGACTAGAGTGGTTCAAAAAACAACTGGACAGACAGATGAAACACAGTTGCTAAAAGAGAAAGACACTATCTTTGGTTCAATAATAGTTGAGCTACAAATCACTGGATGTTGGGAGAGTAATTTATTGCAATATCACGATGTGCTTGTTTTGATGCTGCACATTCCCTAGGTATCTGCTATTAGCCAAAGGATACAGGCTAGATAATGATTTGTCTGACTTGGAACTGTTGATCTTATGGTTCTTATTTTCTGAGGTTTGCTTCCTGAAAGCTCAGCTGTAAGCCAGGTCCTTAGAGACTATGTATGATATCCTTTGAATAGAAACTGTTCCAGAAAATATAGTCTGGAAGCAGAAAATCCACATAATTTTTCCTTACTTTCAGAATTTAAAGCATTCACAGCACATGTTCACTGTTCAACTGTTCTTTTGATTCCACAAGTATTAATAGCAAACTTTAAAGAGTGTTTTCTCATAAGATTGGAAGTGCTATCTAATGCCCAGGCCATAGATATGGCAATGTCAAAAAGGCAGGGAAAATCATTCAGTGTAAGAGTTACCTTTTGATGTTGCTTTATCTTTTGCATAGAGAACCTAACATTGGTTATAACTACGGGTAAGAAAAGCATTCCTTATTCTGTTTTACGTAAATTATTTAGAAAGAAGCAGCCTAAGAATTCAAACGCCAGTACCTTAGGATAACAAAGCTGCATATTTGACATGTTCTAGCTAGATGCTAAAAGCCACAGAGAATTATATAATCAACTCTTAGGAGCAACTAGAAGAATTTACAGAAGGGATCACTGAGGTTCCTTTAGACATGGCAGAAAACCATGGGCAATAGTGTGTTCCATATGCTGGAATCGGAGATATATGGGGCGGGGTGGGGAACAGGGAGAGAAAAGACTGAACACCAAACCAAATATACAAGGCTAGAGATTTGACGGCACAAACATATAATAAAATGTAATAGTAAGTGTTCTACAGTCAATGCAGAAAAGCTTTAGGAGATTACTGAATATTGGTATTGTGGTAAAGGCAGTCAGGAAAATGGCTGGACTTGATGATCTCAAAGGTCTGTTCAACATAAGTGTTTCTGTGTTTCTATGAAAAAACTATTAAACAACAAATAGAGAAAAAGAACCATATGCTTCCTACATATGCAGAAGTCATCCATGATATATGACAGAACCAAGACCTCTCCCCCAGAATGTTCAAGAAAAACAAACAAAACCCCCAAACATGTTCACTTCCCATTCTAACACTGAAGTTGTATTTCATAATTTTTCATCATGTCCTTTCAGAATATATTTTTTGAGGAGAGAAATCTTTTTTTCATCTTTCCTGCCATGCAAAGCTACTTAAGCATATTGCACTGAAATTGACAAAAGTCCTGTAGGGAAGAAAATGACATTTTCTGTCAGTTCCTGAACACTGCAAAAGGTAAATATCATTAGCGAGACTGTGGAGGGAATTGCTGCATGCAGTGGAAGTACCTTTCAGAAAAAAACCCTGAATATTTATTAATACAATTATGTCACTTGAAGAAGAAGAAATGCACTAAATTGCTTAAAGTTTTCAAGAAGTGTGTTTACTTATGCCCTGTTTTACTAAAGCATTAAATCCCCCCCTCCCTGGTTTCAGTTAGTTCAGACACACTGACACATATAACAATCTCACTGTGTTCGCTGCACTAAAGCCTTGATCACAGATTTTTGATTGTTTCACCTGCCATTTTGAATAAACTTTCTACTAAAGTGTTTCTTTTTAAAAAAGAGGGAATTCAGACGTTGACCTGATGGGAAATGTCAGAGTTATATAAAAAGTGACTGGATATGGTTGCTCTTGACCTTTGGCAGAGGCACCACACAGGTTTGCAGTGTGTAAATCTGCTTGGTGGAGTAAAAGCCAGCTGCTACATTACACTTTTTAGACAAACACAAACGTACTTGAGTACAGATGATCAAAAGGAAGCAGCAGTTGGAAAGCAAGCGTTGACACCCGAAACACACCATAACATTATGCTACTGAAGTGGCATGCATTGGAACTTGTGTCAGATAAACAACATGGATGAGTTTAAAGCAGAACACGACGGGAATGAACTCAGAGGAAACAGATCCTGGCAGCAGTGTGCTGTATCCTGATCTCAGCTAAACCAAGTTAAAGACAGAATAATAGCTGTGTTGACTAATTTTTCTCTAGATTATATCTCAGTCACCCTGCATCTGACTTACACAGTTTATTCTTGTGTCACACTCATGTATAGAGCAAGGTGTATGGACCTTCTTTTTACTTCATAATCCTGCATATTTGTCATGCTTTAATCCCAACCAGCAACTAGGTACCATGCAGCCTCTCACTCACTCCCCCACCTACTCCATCCCAGAGGGATGGGGAGGAGAATCAGAAGGAAGACCTCATGGGAAGGGATAAGAACAATTACATGCAACTAGGAAAAAAGTAAAATATAATAATAATGATATCTATAATAACAATGGTAAAAAAACCAGTAAATAAAACCCAAGAACAAGTGACGCACAGTAAAATTGCCCACCACCCGCTGACTGATGCCCAGCCTATCTCCAAGCAGTGATAATCTCCTTCTAGCTAACTCCCCCAGTTCATGTACTGACCATGACATTCTGTGGTATGGAATATACCTTTGGTCAGTTCAGATCAGCTGTCCCAGCCACACTCCCTCCCAGATTCTTGTGCACCTGCTCACTGGCAGAGTATGAGACACTGAAAAGTCCTTGACTCAGGGTAAGCACAACTTAGCAACAATCAATGTGTGTTATCAATGTTATCCTCACACTGTATCAAAAACAAAAAGCACTGTACTAGCTACCAAGAAGAAGAAAATTAACTCTATCCCAGCTGACACCAGGACAATATTCAAGGCATAGTCTGTTCTGCTCTCCAGACCAGTTATTTCTGAGATCTGGGATTTTCATAGGAATAAGGTGGATAAAAATGATTAAAATATTATTAAAAAACAAGAATCTTGAACTGGCATACCTGCATACCTAAAATACCCCTACAGCAATAAAATAATAATTAATGCAAATTTTTAATGGAATCAGAGAAAAAAATCTCCAGATTTACTGTAGAATATTCTCCTTAATTTATTTACTCTTTAGATTCACTTGATATGAAGTTAACATAAAATATATTTTCTGGTTTGGATGCTATGCTTTCACGTTATTTATTTTTAGTCTGTCCCTAAATTTTTGGTGTGTTTTTCCCTAATAACTTTTCTTGAGAAGTCACAAGGAAACAGAGCTCGATCAAACAATTCCCTAATCCTCTCTCTTATGCTCTAAAGTCACTAGGAAATTGTTTTACATGTGACATAGCTCTAGTTTATCTTGTTGAGGAGGAGGCATTACTTAGTGATCTATACAGTTCTATCTGTATGGAGCATTCAACACTAGAAAGAAGATAAACTGTTCACTGTTTTCAGTAACTTTAGCATAAGTCTTTAACAATAATATTCCTAAGACACTAGAATGGAGTAGAGATGGGAGGAGCAGGGCATTTATGCTGAATAAAATTATCTAAACAAAATTCATGTAGCCCTCAGATGCTATTACTTCTCTTTCAAGAAATAGTATAGACTATTCAGTATCTCTGAATTATCAGGGTCTAAGCACATCAGTTAATTTCTTGCTCACAGTGAAACATAACATACCTAAATAGCAGTGCTACCACTTCAGATATCAGTTTTCCTTGGATTTTTTTCATCAGAGAGCCATCTTTGGTGAGCATGAATGGATGACAGTATTCAGTGAAATGCTACTGCTGAAGCCACTTAGTAGATTTCTCCTTTTGTCTATATTTTATTTTGATACAGGAAGCAAAATCAAAGGGATTACATATTTAAAGAAATAGAAAGACAACCTTCAGATATACTGATGCTGAAGGTCTCTAACAAAACCTAGTGGAATTCATTTGTGCTTTCAATTTCACCAGAATGCAATGTAAACAACCATAGGAACCACACAGCCAACTTTTAAATTAAATCTTACAATGAATAATTTATATTTTCAAACAAGGATTAGAAGTTTCATTCAATTGCAGAGTTTCAGGGATGCCTTTAATAATTTACATGCTTTCCAAAGGTGAATAAAATGCCCTCCTGAACAAATATCAAAGCAATCCAAATATTTTCTTTGTTAAAGCCACACTGTGATTGACAAAAGAAAGAGCCACTGTTGTAAAGTTGAATGCATTGTGGGAGACAGGCAGGGGTACTAAATAATCTTCAAAGTAGAAGTATCTGTATGCAATTTCTACACTCACCAAAGGGAATATGGAAAAGTGAAACACATTATCAACAGCAAAATCTGCATAAAATTTTTGCCCTTTACTGAAAATTTTGAAATTCTACTGTATAATTTTTTGTTGTGTGTGCAGAAGATCACACTGTTCCTTCACAGCAACTGAAAAAGAACTCCAGGTCAAATGTTCCCAGTATTACCACAGCTGTCTCTGACCTTCCAGAAAGATGTCAAATATAAAAGATAAACAGTCTGCAGAGCACACACACTGACTTTAGGTGACTGATTTAAACTATAGCTGCCTCAGTGGAGTTTTCATAGGTAAACTACCTGCCTTTGCTGTAATTCACAGCTTCCGCTCTTTCCAATCCTAATAAATATTCTTTCACTATCTTTACCCTGAACATGTGTATCCTGCAAAAAAGGGCAAGGAATACTGTGCTTGATGAAACAGAGTCCACTGCTCTGGTGGACTCAGGACAATCACAGCATAAGTGATCTATATCTTAAACTCTCAGACAGCACTAAGGTAAAATTTAATGCAAGACAAATGTTCTGTGCTGCAGACATAGTTCATAAATTAATTACACATCCTGCATTGATTTTCACTTCCATCTGAAGAAATAGTATAGAAAATGGCTGTTTTCTTCAAACAGAATAACACAATCACTAAATCATTTACACGGAAATATTCTGGACCAGACAATTGTATGAAATTTTGGTAACCAGCATGACAAATTTAAAAACACTCAATATTCTTAACTTCTACTTACTGTAATACTGATACTAATTAGATCTACATATATCATCTGAAGCAATATATGAATGAAAGATATTTTTCAACCAAACGACATAGTTTGTGACAGACCCACTGTAACAGAAAAAAATAAATGTGGAAAAAAATAATTAAAAAATCATGTGATGGTAAAGATCAAAGTGACTCAAGACAGAATACAGGTAAAGGAAAACTGCTGGCAAATTTTTTTGAAACTAAACAGTACTCATCTCCATTTTGAATCTTAACCAACAAGATGAATGAAGTAGACTTTTACAAATGCAGAAATGAAAGGTGAGAAACTTAAGTTACCCAGGACAGCACCAGTAAATGAACACAAATCTACTGAGTCTGAGTCTGGTTCTTCATAAGCAACTCCCTGAACTAAGAGACCCAGCTATGAAGAAGAAATACTCAACAGGAAAATTCAGGCATAAAGATATCCACTTTCAGAGAAGTAACTGGCAGAAAGTTGTTGGCTGCATTTTCACTACTGAGGGAAATGATCTTCAAATTCTGAATGCAACACTTAAGTGAAAAGCAAGTTTTTGAGGATAGTTCAATAGTGTGATGGAACACCAAGTCCAGTAGAAAAGATATCTGTATGGCTTTTAAAGACCATGCTTGATCTTTCTGGAGTTCAAATCCCTTAGCATACCTACTGATAATTAACTTGGAAGGGTTTATTCTCTTAGGTTGGGATCGGAAGGGGAAAGAGAGAGGAAGATTTTGAAACACATTTTATTGCCTGTGGATAGATATACAGTATTAATTTGATCAAAGAACTAAGGTCAAGGTCTTACTATTGATTTACTGTGTTTCAATTTTGCCTGACTCTTTCAAACAAGATTTCAGGAGAGTATTTGCTAATTTAGCTGCTGAAGTCTTACTGAACTATGTTATTCAGAAATGCTGTAAGCACCTGCCATTTTGCTTAGGCATCTAAATAGTCTTAGGATTGAGTACTGCTGTATACTCAGGAAATTTGTTTCCACTCACATTTATCAAGGTCTGAAAAGCCTTACAATAAACAGAAATAAAACCTAATTCTCATATTCCCACAGATTGCTTTGTCTCAACCTTAAAATGATGCACCAGCATAATGAGAACTGATGAAGATGTTTATGTGTGAAGATCAGGTAAACAAAAATCCTACAGAGTGTATACACACAGAATGACACAAGCAAAACAGGAAACTCCAGACATCTCCACATCAAGGTGTTTAATAATAATAGATAGCTGGAGAGGTTTTACCACTTTATAATGGCCACTTTTCTTGCCTCGATTTCACTTTTTCCAGTCTGACTGGTATGTCCTTTAAAACTTCTGCCAGAAGAAAAATCATTTTTTAGGCAAAAAGGTGTCTGCACAAATGGCAAGAAGTTAAATTATAGCAGGATCAAAAATTTCAGTTATAGACAGGAAGAAAATAAAAATCCTACACAGAAGAACTATTAGACATTTCATTTTGTACAAGTGCATACAGCTTGCAGCCTTCCTCAGACAAGAATATGTTCTTCTTTACTCTTTCACAAAGAGGCCTTTTTTTTTAATTCAATATTTTATGGATCACCTCTCTGCCTATCCTATCTTGTGATAAGAAACTAGCAGATAGCTGTATTTTTCTTTGCTATTCCTTTCCCATCTCATTTCAAGCCCATAGTGTATTAATTACTGCAAGTTTTTATGTTGACACCTTAAGTAATACTTTACCATTTTTATTCAGACCAACATAGTTAATGGGTTTATTAATTACAGAAGTTGTAATATGTCATGATCAACTGCAATTTCTAAGATACAACAAAGGGTATCCACTATTATTCCTGATATCTTGAAGAAGTTTCACAGCTTTTGGGAATTAGTAGAACACCATTTAAGCCAACAAAAAAATAATGGTTTACATCTACTGAGACACTAAATATTACCTATGGGGAAAAAAACCCCACCAAGTCCTTTGATTTTTTTTTTTTTTTTGTTTGGTTGGGTTTTGGTGTTTTTTTCCCCCTCATTTTGTTCTGTGTGGTTTTTTTTTTTCTGTTTCTGTTTGCTTGGTTGGTTTGGTTTGTTTTTTTTTTTTAATTTCAATTTGGGTAGCAGAACCCATTGTATCTTAATTGCATTCCATAATCTCCCCATGATAGTACTTCTGGATGACAAGGATTCTTAAAACATAGAAATATTTTCTGAGAACAGTAATATTACAGTGGTTTTCAAGTGAATGAGAAGGATCAAGCAGTTTTCAGAAGTAATATATTCATTGGTGTAAAAATGACAGATGAGGGTGGTCAGGCTGAGGGGAGACAAACTGCTTAATATGCTTTCAGAATACTGTGCTATGTGTTCAGGGTATGGTACCAGCACCAAAACCTACAAATACAGTAATTTCATAGTGGAAAAATCTGACTGCTGTCTTGAAAATGGCAAAACAGGAGGCAGATCAAGCTGAAATGCTTCCAGCCAGTCCAAAATTTTGTTGAAAAACTTAATTAAGCCTATCCTACTGGACTACAACTATTTTGAGCAGTCAGTCTCCTGTCTGGATCATTTCCAGCTCAATATATATGGGATTAATTTAAGTAAAAAGTTCTCATTTCTCAAGGGAAAGTATTCCTGTTTGAAGTTATAAGAACTTTATTATTATTTTAATAGAATACCATCATCAGCTTTTTTAAAGACTGTATTATATACACCAACTGTTAAAATAAAATGGAAAGGAAAACCTGTCCCTACAAAAATCATTCACCCCAGGAAAAGCTACAGAAAATTGTAGAAGATAAAATATCCTTTCAAGAATATTCTCACTGAGTGATTGCCCAACTTTTCCTCGAGCTTTGTACCGTGGACAAGCACAGGCAAGGCTGTTGTGGAACAACCCATACATCCTTTCAGGTTAAAAGACGGCCTGACCTCTAATACAAACTCTAGAGATTCACTGTATTATCAAATGGTGGTAGTAAAAAGAGAATTTCTAATTTATGTTTGTGTATGTAATGCATTTCTATTTTAAAAATATTATTCTGATCCAATAGGGGAAAAAAAAAAAAAGATACACACCAGGATCCATTTATCAGATTTTATCTAATGGGTGTGCATGAAAAACTGCTCACAGACAAATTCAACCGATTAATTAAGAAAACCTGTAAATTAATCATTGTGAGTTACAAGCAAATGTTACATCATTCAAGTTGATGAAGGTTATCACACATAAATCTTTATGCCACAAGGACAGAGAAGGCATTTATTCTGGAACTGGACAAATTCCAAGCATGCACATCTGAGAATTTGCAGCAGAGGGGAAATAACAGCACTGAACATTTCTTCATGTGTGAAGAACTCACAACGAAGCAGGAAACAAATGGTAATCAAGTGCTTGTTAGTCTCACATGTACCAAGGAAGAGGATACTAGTGACCTCCCATTGCTGAAACCATCCTCTTCTTTTCTTGCTGCATTTCGTTTGCTTAATTTATTTTCAGGAGATTAATGAAAACGAAGGTGAATATTGCCATAAGATGCATGAACGTACAAGGAGATAATAGAATACATGAAATTACAGAAGAGGATACAAAGGAAAGTACTCAGAGCAGATACTGCTTTGCAATGCCAGAGCACATTGGCAGCTGTAACCAAGTTACTGCAGGCATACTCACTGTGTTACAATTAGATGTCCCTAACATACAGTAAAGCCATGACACTGCTAGCGAACAAAGCATGAGCAAAGCATCAGCCTGAAGTTCAATATCTGATACAGTCATCACTAACTCACCAGAGCCAGCACAGTCAGATGAGAGGCAAGATCCTGACACTGCGGCCAGCAGGACTAGGAAAGTGATCATAGAATCTTTTAGGTTGGAAAAGACCTCCAAGATAATCAGCTCCAACTGTTAACTCAGCACTACCAACTCCATCACTAAACCATGTCTCTAAGTACCACATCTACACATCTTTTAAATACCACCAAGGATGGTGACTCAACCACTTCCCCAGGCAACCTGTTCCAATGTTTGACACATGTGTGACTAAGTGGTGTAACAGGTCACTGACCATTTCCCTTTGGATTATGGAGCATTCATTCTGCTCCCTGTCACTGTCTTCCAGCTCAAGGGGCTGAGTGTCTCAAGAACAACTGATCTAACTATTAAAGACTGAGGAAACAAAGGCCTTAAATACCTGACCGTTTTCCTCAGCTGTTGTCAGTGTATTCCCCCTGCATCCAATAAAGGATGGATATTCTTCTTAGTCCTCCTTCTGTAGCTCACATAATTATAAAATGCATATTTATTGTCTTTTATGGAAGTAGCCAGATTAAGTTCTAGTTGGGCTTTGGCATAACCTCATGACTCCCTTCTTCCAAAGGATATAAACTCTTTTTTTCCCTGAGTTCCAGCTAAAGCTATCTGTTCAGTCAGGCCAGTCTTCCCTGCCAGCTCATCTTTTGGCACGAGGATGACCTACTCCTATGTCTTTAAGATTTTCTTCTTGAAGAAAGTTCAGTCTTCCTGGACTCCTTTGCTCTGAAGGACTGCCTCCCAAATGACTCTGCATACAGGACCCAGTGACTGAGGCTACTCCCTTTAGCTTATAGAATGTTTCATCTGTCTCTTCATCCTGGTTGGGTGGTCTGTAACAGATTCACACCAGGATATCTGCCCTGTTGACCTGGCCCCAATTCCTACCCATAAACACTCAACCTTATCATCGCCACCATCAAGCTCTAGAACATCAAAACATGCCCTAACACACAGGGCTATCCCACTGCCTCTCCTTCCTTGCCTGTCCCTTCTGAAGTTTGTAGCCATCCACTGCAGCACTCCAGCTGTGAGAGTCATGCCAACATCTGTCCATGATGGAAACTATATCACAGTTTTCCTGCTGCACAGTGGCTTCCAACTCCTACTGTTGGTTGCCATGCTGCCTGCATTGGTGTAGATGCCCGTTAGTTGGACTATTGATCTTGCCCCTCTTTGGAGTGAGAAGCCCTAATTCCTCCATGACCATTCTCAGGCACTTCCATGGTTTCTAACACATAAGTAACTGTTGTGTCTTTGCTGCCTCATGGATCTCCATGCGCTACTTCCAGTGAGATGGCAGACTGAAGGACCTTGTTAGCACACTGTCCCTAAAACTCTCTGCCAAGCCTGGTTTTATCCCTTTCCCCCCTCAAATCTAGTTTAGAGATCTTCAAACGAGCTTTGTGCTAACTCCTGTGCAAAAGTCCTTTACCCCCTTGGAGACAGGTGTACCCCATCTGTCACCAGCAGTCCTAGTGTTGTGTCCATTGTGTCCATCAGTCCATTGACTGATGATCAAAAAAATCAAAATTCTGCCAGTGACACCAGGCTCAGTCACGTGGCTTTTCCTGTTTCTTTCCTCATCATTCCCTGCACTTGGAAGGATAGAACAGAACACTACTTGTGCTTCTGATCCCTCAATCAGTCATCCCGAGGCCCTGAAGTCTCTCTTGATTTTCCTCTACTGTCTTGTTGCAACTTCATCACTGCCTACTGAAAAATCAATAATAGATAATGATCGAAGGGTTGGACTGAGGCAGGAAGCTTTCTGTTCACATCTTTAACTCAAGCCCCAGGGGGGCTGCAGGCTTCCTTAAGAAGTGGGGCCAATCTGTGTATTAGGCCTTCTGTTGTCCCTCCAGAAGGAAGTCTCCTATATGAATGACCTTTTTTTTTTCTTTATAGAAGCAGTTTTGACATAGGTTTAAGTCTGACAACCTCCGTGACTCCTCCAATCTAGATGAACCATCAACCTCATTACTGTTCAGTTCCACTTGCAGAGCCTTGTACCTATTATGCCAGGACACCTGGGAAGGGGAGGCAGTTACAGAGGAGACCTATTACAGAGGTTGTGTTTACACAACCTGTTGTGTTGGGCAGGTATTTGTCACCATTTCCCCCCATCCCTTAAGTCACTGTGTTCAGCCAGGTGGAGAGAGGGTAGGGGAAGCTTCTGTATCATGCATTTGGTCTGCCTTTGGGCCTGTCCCAGAAAAGGCAGGGCATGATTCCAGTAGTCTCTGTCTCTCTCTGGTTCCCTGATACTCCTCAGTTTACCCACCTCCTCCCAGAGCTTCGTCAATAAGCGGAGGAATTCCTCTACTTGCGTGAACCCCCCCAGCTCTACTTACTGCTGCCATTCATACTGGCATAGGAGCAAAGGTCACCTTACAGTCTGGCACCTGGATGTCAGCTAGTCACCACCTCAGTTTTCTCACAGCTGGGCAGCTGTGTCAGCCATGGGGGAGGCAGAGATCAGAGAGATCATGACTTTCTGCTGGGTCAAGACCAGTGTTTCCCTGGTCAAGCAGGCAGAGCTGTAGCGCCCTTCCTGCACACCCTTGCTATACAAAGTGCCATGCCATCTCTTGTTTGCCTGCCCTGTTTGTGGTGCTCCTGGTTGACAGCACTCCCTAAGGGCTTCTTTTAGATGTGGAGAGGGGGGACTTGGCCACCATTGTTCCCTTTGTCCACACCACTGGTGAGACCACACCTCAAATACTCCGCTTGGTTTTGGGCACATCACTACAAGTGAGACACTGGGGTGCTGGAGTGTGTCCAGAGAAGAGCCTCCAAAGCACATCCAAAGCAGAATGATGAAGCTGGTGAAGGGTCTAGAGAACAAGAAATCCAAGCACCTGAAACACTTTGTTACAGGGAGGGTTCGGAGAGCACGTTAGAACCGAAACTCAAACACTGTTGTGAGTGTAACTTAAGCAGTATTTTATTACCAAAGGTGGCCAAGTAAAATGGAAACCCCGAGCAAGGGAGAGGGAGAACAAGGGAGAGAGGGAGAGACCTCAATACCCCATGCAAGGACCCCTCCAGGTGTTACTTACACAGACTTGTCTTACCAACTTTAGAATGCTCAATCCTCCAAAGGCAGAGGCAGCATCCTCAGAGGCTGGCCCGCTGGCAGGCGTCCC
>JAWWEU010000125.1:36515880-36528046 GCA_035583155.1 Acropternis orthonyx | reverse complement strand
CTCTCAAGGACAAAGTTTCTCCCTTTATCAGTGTTTTTCCCATAACTTGGTGAGGAAAGCATAATTTCCCACAGGTGACTGGGCAAAACACAGACCAAAAATACCAATATTTACACCAGCACGGATACACACTTCAAGAGGAATTTTAGTCTACCTTGTTTGTAACAAACATTAAAATCAACTTGAGTCAGAGCAATCAATATACCTGTTTATGCCAGAGTTTTTTCCACTTTCATTTATCATTATTTTTCAAATTCTGAGTTTTCAAATGCAAATGCTTATGGTAAAACACTGGAAGGCAGTGTCTGGGAATATAAAGCAATGTTGTGCATCTGAGTGGAGATGAGAACCAATTTTTATTCTGCTTTACAGTTTCATGGGGAAAATATAGACCACAATTTGAATAACAGAAAACCTATAAAGGAGATGTCTGAATCAGGGATTTTTTTTCTTTTTCCCTCCAGTGGTATTTTGAGGACCATGATGGCATTCAGATTTTTCCATAAAATATTTATCAAATGCATTTGGGCTTTTTTACTTTGTTAAATACTAAATTCCCCAAAGCCTGTACTGCTACTGATTAAATTATTCATCATTATAATAATTATGCAAGACAGTTTAGTAAAAATTATAGAATTTGGTCCTTGATTTTTAGCAATAAGTGCAATTTTTATCACAAGCTAATTTACATGAAAACAATTTGCAAACAAATATATTATACATATAATCAAGTATTCAGCAGTCAAATGCAAGCAATGATTCCACTTAAGGGTTGCTGTCGTTGCTGCTTCACTGCACAAAAAACTTTGCCAGTGTCCAAAGACACCTGGTTGTTTATCTTCCCTATTACAATGAGAATAACTAATGGAGATATCCCAGGCGCTCATTAAAAGAAAAAAAGGTGGAACTCATTCTTCTTTGAGATACAGATTCAAAGACAGAAGCAAGAAAAAAGGCTGCTGAAGAACTACTATTTTCTTCACATTATCATGTAACCAACAGAAACAGTTACTTTTAATACACTGACAGGAACCGCCAGATCCTAGTTCACAAATACCAGAGATATGTATGACCACCATTTTAGTGCTTTATATTCCTTATAAATGAAATCCAATAAAATAGATGAAAAAGTACTTTCAAAGTTGTTACCAAGCAGTACATTTTAAATGGTAATTATGCCATGTATAGGCATGGGTTGCTCATGCACAAGTTCACTAAGAAAAATTCCTTTGGAGCATTGCTTTACCCTTACTGCTTCACTGAGGTGAAATGAAAGAGCAATTTTCTCTGTAAATTTTAATTTATCACAAGCTGTCTGGAATCTTTAATCTCATGTTAACCTAGATCTCTCCTAGGCCCCTCATCTTACATTAACCTCATCAGCCTTTATCAGCATTTCAAATATCTTAGCTTTCAGAAATGCTGAGACAAGATTTTGGATAACAGTCTTCCAATAATGTGTTTCAAGTCTCACATGTTATCAAATGTTCCTGCTGAGGAAAAATATTAAGACCACTGTACCTGCTTACACCATTTCCCTAAGACTCCAGAATTTCCCACACCACTTGAAGCAAAATGCACTCTATATTTCCCACTCACTAAATCTTATGATCCCTTTTGATCTCCCAGAGAGGACAAGTCACCAATTTCAGGCCATTTATCTGAAAATAAAACTGAATGCTTCTGACTTGCTTATTGTCTGTACATTTTCTCTCTCAAGTCAATCACTCTGAAAGTATTTATTTCTCTTGACAGTTACTTTTGGAAAGGCATTTGGCATCAACATGCATCTGAAATCCTCTAGAGAAAAGCTAATGTAATAAATAAAATGCATAGATCAAGGAAGGAAACATATGCAGCAGCTATGTTGTACAGTGGTTGCTCTAGAGATCAACTCTGATATTAAACTGGTGTAATGGAAATGTAACTCCATGAAGCTACACATGATTTAAGCTAGAGTACAAGAGAGTCCCAAAGGATAAGAAAACTAAAGACATAGTTCCAGTGAGTTAAAAAATATAGTCTCTCTGTGGAAAATTGCCTTTTTTGTTGTTGTTGGTTTGGTTTTTTTGTTGTGTCTAATCACAAATATCCAACCCAGAACTCTGTTTTCTTACACCAAAGGTTACTATTAATGCTAGCTTTTGGGCAGAGCTTGTGTTTCTGACTGTGGACTGATTCTTTGCTACTCTGCAAAATTCCATCATGCCAAGCTTGCACCATTTAGGCAATACAAGTTCACTTTTTGTTTTGTTTTGAAACTCCCTTGAGTTTACCTGCATAAATCTTAAGAACAGAGTTTAGGATTATACTTGCTGAATGTACTCTATATTTTTTTAAAAAAAGAAAGGTATAAAAAAGTCCAGTGCAAATATGGCTATGAAAAATGTTCTGTTCATGTATTTTAAAAGCAAATGTAAGTTGAGAAGGCAATCACAATGACAGACTCCAGACAAGTCCTATGTTTAATGTAGGTATATTTGCACAATTACTTATGACTTCTATAACAATGCCGCACAGTCCTGATAGTCTTTATTATATCCCATAAATGCCAAAATCTGCCTCTTTACCAGAGGTAAAGTGTCACCAAGACTTATTCCTTGAATATCACAACTGTAATAATAGATGAATAGGGGAACAAAGCTCTCCTGGCCAGAAACTGCCTAGGCAGAGTTTTAAGCCCTGACATGCTAAACACTGATGAACAAACCACATACTGCACTACTTAAAACTTTTGCTTTTCCTGGAGACAAAAGTGCTGTTGTTAGGCTCCTGACAGTATCTTCTCAGTAATGTACTGGTTTGTTCCAAACTGTTCCGGTTAATCACTTTACAAATCAAATCAGATTTTTTGAAACTGACTGTATGATACCAATAAACTTGCACAAACTGTAGAAATGAGAATAAATATGTCAGCTCTTCAGATTATCTATCAAGGCAGACCCCATGCAGAAATTATTCCTTTAGTTCTGCTGTAAGATGCATTTACACACTTACAGTAAAAAAAAGAAGAGTACTATCTGGAGTTCTTTTACCTTGGAGGTATTGCTGAGGTTAAGTTGGCCTAAGCCCTACATCAACACTTCTTCCATAAAGAAAATAAAAAAGATGTGTCATTGTTATAGAAGGCCTCTTCCTGAAGGGAACAATTGTATGAGGATGAAAAAGGTGAAGTGCTGAGTCCTGCACCTGAGTCACAACAATGCCATGCATTGCATCTTATGACAGAGTGTCTGGAAGACTGCCTAGCACCTTGGGGTGCTAGTTGAAAATCAGCTGGATATGAGCCAACAGTGTGCTCAGGTGGCCAAGAAGGCCAATGACATTCTGGCTTGTATCAGAAATAGTGTGGCCAGCAGGACGAGATCGTATCCCTGTACTCAGCACTGCTTAGGTCACACCTGTGTTCAGTTTTGGGATCCCTCACTACAAAAAAGATATTGAGGTGCTGAAGCATGTTCAGAGATGTGCAATGAAGCTGGTGAAAGCTCTGGAGTACAAGTCTGATGAGGAACATGTGAGGAAGCTGGAGTTGTTTAACTTGGAGAAAAGGAGGTTGAGAAGAGACTTTATCGCTCTCTACAATCTCGTGAAAGGAGATTGTAGCAAGGTGGGGGTTGGTCTCTTTTCCCAAGTAACAAGACAAGAGAAAATGGTCTCAAGTTGCATCGGGGGAGATTTAGATACTAGGAATAGAATAGGATTGGATATTTCTCTGTGGAAAGGACTGCCAAGCATTGTAACAGTTTGCTTATGGAAATGTTTGAGTCACCATTCCTTAAAAGATGTGTGGATGTGGTGCAAGGGACCTGGTTTGGTGAACATGCTGGTGTTGGGTCCAATCTAAATGATTCTACAACTCTATGGTTTTATCTGGCTTCCAGAAATACAGTGTTTGGCAACGTAGCCCCAGCCAGCTTACAAAGGGATATCCATGGATGTGATAATGCAACATTACTGTTAGCTGTGAATGGTTTCAACCTTATCATACGGGAGCAAGGCATGAAACATTTGAAATATATTGTTTTCATGTAAATACCTCAAAAGCTTCAAAGATGTCATTCTATGCAACAGTGAATGCCAAAGACCCGGTTTTAGCAGTATCTCTATAGTAACATGCCTGCAGTTATGTGCAACAGACGAAACCAGCTAGTTCTCTGGCATCAAATACCTTTCTCTGAAGTTTCCAAACTTTTATTGCAAGGGTTGACAAGAGACAGATATTAACCACAGTTATGTTGTGAATAACTGATTATGTTTTTATCAATGTTCTTTTAAGAAAATGTAACCATTTTCTGAGCACATAGTCAAATTTAGCTGAGCTCTCCCCTCAAGTTGTAAAAAATAAATATTTCTTGAAAGCATTCATTCTCTGTGAAAGACAGTAGACTAGTACTACATAGTTGATTCTTTTTTTAATAACCAAACTATTGCCACATTATACTTAAAGAATTTTTTATTTTAAGCCCTAGACTTGTATACACTTGCTTAGCTGTTACACTGATAACTGTATTGTGCAATATGCTTATGTTCTAGAATTTAAATGCTACAAGTCTAGGGAGCTGAAAGTTTCTTATCATAAATGGATTCCACAGATGGATTTCAACAGAAGTGGAGACTGTAAATATTTTACTGGTTTTGGTTTAGTGTTGTCTCTCTTTCCATTCCTAAATGTGCTGTGGGAAAAAAGAAGCAGCTCAGGAGTGGTACAGTCTCCAGACTACTCATTACGTTAAAGAACACCCTAATGAAGGGACAGAATGCACTGTGTTGACAATTCCATCTATCCTCCAACACACTGTCAGAGTGATGTAGTTTGTTGCATATCTAGGTCCTTGAGAATAAAATCATTGATGCACAGAAATGATAACATTTACAGGGATGAAAATGCTAAACACAGAGTTTACAAAGGAATCACAATTTTCTTCTAAATTATGTGCAAATAAAAATCTCACACATTTATTTTTCAGAATGGAGCATTAGCAGAGCCCCACCAGGAGGGGATTCAACAGTCATGACTTAGTACAGCAACTTAGTAAAGCAGCTAACTGGTGAGCTGGAGTATGGATGTGGTGTTGTAGCTGTCTGCTATATTGGTGGGATAATACTGAGACAATACAAAACTGAAGTCAACATTTGTTTTAAGAGGAGATGAAGAAATGATTATGAGGAAGATATTTAAATTACTACACAAAATAGTGTGTCCTACCTCTCAGGTAGATTTATTAAGAGATAAGTTTACTTTTAGTTATAGAATCTATGCAGATTCACAGGAAAAAACCAACAACAAAAAAAAAAAACCAACAGTGGAGAAGCACAAGCTCTTTAAAAAAAGTACAGAAAACAGGAACCAATGGCTGGATGCTAAAATTGGAAAAAATTAGATGGAAATTATATGAAGCTGTGTTAGGAAAAGTTCAGATTGAATGGTAGGAAAAGGTTCTTCCCTGAGAGGATGATTGGTCACTGGAATAGGCTCCCCAGGGAAGTGGTCAAGACACCCAGCCTGTCAGAGTTCAAGGAGTGTCCGGGCAATGCTTTTAGTCATGCAATTTTTTTAATAGTCCTGTGAGAGCAGGGAGTTGTACTTGATAATCCTTAGGAACCCTTCCAATTCAAGATAATCATAATTCTATGAAATTAAGCAGGTAATTTTTATAAGGATAATTAAATTCTAGAATAAAATACTGATAACAGTGATATAATAATTCTTCTCTATGTCCTCTCATTTAGACCAAAAACATCTGTACAGATATTCTGAACCACATACAATGAGTCAACAAAAAATGTCAGCATGAAGACAGCAAATACAGTGATTCGGACAGCTTTAAAGGTCTGTATTTTTAAAAAATGCTTGACTCATAATAATGTAATTTTTATATACTCATGGCTCAGATATTGCACAATTTTTAAAATTTCCCTTCTCAGGCTTATAGTTGAAATCACTCTTCTCAGATTTTATTACTTTCTCTATCTCACCACAATCAGCAGAAAATTCATCATTTGTGTTCCGCTCTGTCTTGGTTTTGAAGTAGTTCAAAATACCAGGAAAGTTTTATGATATTCTTTTAAAGGAAAATAATTATTTCAACCCACATTCTCAGCTACAAATTTAGTGTGTACCAATTTTATATGACTGCTGTCAGTTCGTTACGCAAAAGAAATCAGGTAACTTAACAGAAATGTAAATAAACACCACACAAATAAGATTATCAACATGTTCAATTTGCCAGCAGCTCTGAGCATATGGAAAAGCAGTAACCTTTAACCTCTGCCATCAAGGGAACAAACAGTCTGTTCTGTAAATCAGTGAAACTAGAGATTGACCTATCTGGTTTAAGTTAACACATTTCTCAAAAATTTCTTTCAAAACATGGGGGAGAAGGTTCCAATCCTCATTCTTTCTCTGTAGCTCAGGGTTTAAAATACTTGGAGGAGTTTAATTCTCTCTTCCTCCTCACTGACTGCCACAGCTCCCTGCTACTGGAAGCTTCCCCAAATATACTACCCACTAATACCCAGTAACATATTCAGTCCTTTCTACTGAAGTTATTCAAGTCTCTGTGGAAAACCTGAGGGTTATCTGCATCAGAGCAAGTACAGAAGACTACAAAAATCTGACCACCCCCAACAGATCCAAGAATTACCTTACATTAATTAAATTAATTATATGATTCTTCATCATTATATGAGACACTAAGACAACTCCCTTTTGGTGGAAGAAAAAGACCTAAAAGAGGAATACTAGCTGTTAAAAAGGATACTAATTTCTCTTTTGTATATGTTCTTCCCACTCTTTTCCATCCTAATTATAGTGGCAATCAAATGAACAATTTGCCAAAAGGTTTTCAATTTGGCATTAATATAGTCTATTCCTTTGTTTAGAATCACCTTCTTTTACCCACAACACTGTATGCATAACACAGACTTAAGACTAATGTACACTATTATTGTTTTAAAACAAATTATTATAAAAGAACTAGATAAATTTTAGCTTTTTACAGTTTTCTGTATTTGGGTTTGTATATAATACAATCAGAATTTTCCCCAGTGATAAATATACAACATCGATTTCAACTTGGAAAACCTATTTTTCATTCATTAAAATTATGAGGGTTCTAAAAATGTGATTCTAAAGATACAAATCTTCCCCCCACCTCACATTTGAATAGCAATCTGTACTGATTTGCATTTATGCTTCAGTGGTATCTTTAGAGTGCCAGACACCTATTATAGTTTTACACAAAAAATTATATTTTTTGCCACTGTTGTTCTCCTTATAAAGCTCTTCATTTTTCCTACTTATTTTTCTTAGGAAAACATTTCTTTCAGAATTCCCATTTCTTATAAAGAAAACAGAATATATATTTTGGAAAAAATTGGCTCCTTTGGTACTGATGGTCTTGCCAACATTTTTAACTTAGACTGGTTAAACTTCATCCTGCACTCTCCATTAAAGCTTTTTAAAAATTCTGCGGATTTTGGTGAGGTTTTTTTTGTTTGTTTAATTGGTTTGGTGTTTTTTGTTTGTTTGTTGTTTTTTGTTTGTTTGGTTTTTTGGGGGAGGGTTTTTTTTTTTGTTTTATTTGTTTGGGTTTTTTGTTTTGTTTTGTTGTTGTCATTTTTTTAAACTTAGGTATTGTAGAAGTATTCTACTGAGTCTGAAAATCACCTTGAAAATGGTAGGGTAAATGATTGCAAATGAATTGCCATACTTTAACGAACTATGGGCAGATAGAGCACCTGAAAGAAAAAAAATGTAATAGAGAGATGATATAATAGCACCCATTTTTCATAGAGCAATGACATGTGGGGCTTTTTGTCCCAATATTATAAAACTATGTCAGTTTCTGTTTTATAAAATATGTGTGCCTATATGGCAATGTATAAACCCTACATCAGACACACCTTGCTTCCACCCGTACAGTAGGCAAAGAAGGTACTTCAAAGTTAGAGTTATGTCAGAGGTTAATTCAAACTATACATTGAGTAGCTATTCATTTTAACCTGACTATCAAGAAAGAAGATACAGTTACTGATCTGAGAAGAAATTAAAAACTAAGGAAGGTAGAAGTCACAGAAAGGGTTTTAATGGCTGGTCAATTTTCACATGGGTGAAATATTTAGGACACTTCACTGGAACCTAAACAAAATATAAGACATTGTGCATTTCCCTAAAGGTGTAACTTTTATCCTAACCTCCCTTATTTGAAATCTAACACTGACTATTTTTCAGTATATATGTATGTTTGCAGAAAAGAAAGGTGTAAAAAGTTATTTTCTAAAAGAGTCAATCAGGGATTAGCCTGTTGATGCAACAAAACCCCCTAAAAATTATCTCCAAGTTCTATAAAACTCAGAATTTAAATATCTGCCTACAGTGGCCACAGCTGACCCCAACCAGCTCTACACTCTCACTCATATTTATTCAAAGATTTTATATAATATTTTTTCCAAAGGAAAATTAATTCATATTCCCAATGAGTAATTGATTACTAATTGAATAACATCACCAATGAATTTCATACCAGATGTCTGCCTGTACACAATGCAACAAAACAGCATCTACTGCATTTTTTATGTCTACTTAGTCATTCAGTCTTTTCAGTGAGTGTCCAACCTGGATAAATTCACACAGAATTACTTTTACACACATCAGATCATTTTTATTGCAAACTCTGAAGATGATCAGTGTCTAATATTTAATTACCAACATTTTCTTCATTGATCAGTGCTGCTTACTGAAATTACAGTCCAGAGAAATTCCAGTTTAGAACTAGTCTAAGACTAGTCACAGCTACATCACAGCTGATTATCTCACTAGGAAGGAAAACACCATTCTACATAAACTATACATTCTAAACCGTGTGGCCCTGATGTCCCATAATATTTCTGTTTCTTTTCTGAGTTTCAAATAATTCTCTTCACTTTCAAAACTCTTTTACCCAATTTTCATACAGCTTTTACCATTTTTACCATTATTCAATAAATAGAAACAAGTATATCTATCAACCTAAAGTGAAAATCACACAGTTCTTCACTGAACACGATTTTGTTGAATGAAAGTACATCAGGGCAGCGTTTGAAAACATGGAAGTATTACTTAAATAAAAAACACTAACAAAGAGGCAGTCAACATGAGAGAAAACTGACTAGGGTGAAGCAAAGGAATAAAAATAATAGAAGAGATGAAGTAATGCACAAAAACTAGAGCACGCTGATGTGAAATTGCCATGTTCTACAAGTGTTGTATGTGCTGGAGGGGAAGAGGGAGAGGAGCAAACCAACAGAGGGCAGAGTATATATTTTGCATCTTTTACACAGCTCCTTATGTTATTTATTCACTTTTTCTGTTTTTCAGTTGCATTATTTTAAGAGTTTGCAGTGGGTTTTTTATGTTTTTCTATTAATAAAAAAGTATTATTTATACACAACAGAAAAAATTCATCAGGTGCAGGACACAGCCGTGAAGCAATGTATTAATTTGTGTTGTCCAGGTTACCTTCTGCCTGTCACACTTCTTTACTTCCACTTCTAAACAATCAGCATACCAATAAACACAATCACAAACATACCATGAGGATGAAGTTCCGTTTTCTTTATATAGCATGCACCCTTATACATGTAATTTTAGCATGTATTTTACATAGTATATTTAGACTACCCTGAGAAAAGGAAGAAAAAATGAGATGATGAAATCTGCAGCACAATTGCTGAAGCCAGTCTTACCTAGGAAAGATTTTAAGAAAGAGCAGGTTTATACATACTCACAATTTTATATGTGAAATGAAACAACTTAGATGCAAGTGTAACCGTGGATACCTCGTCCCAATGTATATTCAGTACACCACAGTCAGAAAGCAAAGAAGGTGTTAGGTTACACAAGAGGTGAGAATAACACTAAAGACATTAAAATGTCGTTATATAAATTAATGAAATTGAAAATATCTGAACATTCTGTTCAGGTTGATTTCCTGATCCCTAAATGGTAAGAGCAGAACTAGAATAGTTTCAAAGAACACCCATGAGTCTGGTCAGAGCATGGAAAAGGCACAGGTAATACTGCCAGTACACGCTGCAGCTCATCTGTGCTCTGCTGTCCCTCCTGGGGTAGGGTGGGAGCAGTTGGTGCAGGGCAGGCTGGAAGCACCTGGCTTCCTGTTCCACCTGCAGAACTGGAGGTCCAGGTGCATTGAGCGGTCTGGTCACTGGTGAGAACAAGACTTATTATGATATATCAGGACCAGCTTAGCCCAAACCTTATATCCACACAACAGGGGAAAAGTGAGTGACGTAGGTGATTGATGAACAGAGTAGAAGAGATATTCTATTGCATCTGCTGCTCACAAGCAAGAACTGCTGGATGATGTAAAGGTCAAGGGCAGACTTGGCTTCAGTGACCACAAGACAGTGAAGCTTAAAATCTTAACAACAGTGAGAGAGATTAAGAACATAGTTACAAGCTTGGAATTTAAAAGAGCACATTTAGATTTGCAGAAAGCTGAGCCAGCATTGAAGACTAGCATTGATGAATGTGGAGCTCCAGACTTGGTCTTAAACAAAACCAGGAAGCATACAGGAGGCGGAGACAGGGATAGGCTATTTGGGAGGAATAAGAAGACACTAATCACATCTAGAATAAAGCCAAAGCTAAATGTAACAACGGAAGGCTTTTCTATGTTCCTCAGTAGCAAAAGGAAAGGTAAGATGAATGTGAACCCACTTGTTCATTGGGGCAGGAAGTCTGATGACAAGTGATAAGGCTGAGATATTCACCACCTCCTTTGGTTCAGTTTTCAGTGGTTTTCTTGGACATCCTGTGTCCTCCAGGCAGTATCTGTTGGAGTGAAGTAGCACCCACAGTAAAGGAAGAAAGAGTTATGAATTGCTTAACCCACTTGCCCATATACAAGTCTATGGCATTGAGGTTTAGAGAGCTGGTTGTGTCACTGTGAAACTGTCGTCTATCATCAAGGCAATCAGCAGAGGATACTCATTGCTGGATAAAGACAAATGTCTTATCCGTCTTCAAAAAGGGCCAGAAAGAGGACTCAGGCACCTACACTTGGGTCAGCCTTTCCTTATGGCCTGGGAAGGTTATGGAACAAACCCCCCTAGAAGCTACGTCTTAAAACAAGATATGAGGAGTAGGAGCAATGAGAATTATTAAATAGGGGCCAATCATGTCCACCTAACTTTACTGCTTTCTAAGACAACGTGGATGGCATGGTGTCCAAGAAGAGGGAATTGAATGCCATGTACCATGAGCTTTATCAAATCCTTTGATACAGCCTCCCATAGTCCATTTATCTCTAATTCAGAGACATATGAGCTGGATAAACGTATAAGGTAGGTGGAAAATGAATTGGACTGCCAGACTCAAAAGTTATTATTAGTGGTTCAGAGCTCACACTGTATCAGTAACTAGTCAGATTTCTCACGGATCAGTATGGGGACTGGTGCTGTTTACTGTCTTCTTCAACCAAGACAGTGGGATATCAGGTTTACAGACAACATGAAATCAGGAGAGCATCCAGTATGTTGAAGGGTGGTAGGGTTGCTGTTCAGAGGAACGTAGGAAAGTCAGAATCCCAGGGAACCAATCCTTCCTCTCTGTTGTCACTCATAAGACAACATCTGTAGTGGCATATCCAGTTTGGTGCTTCCCAGTACTAAAGAAGTATTAACACATCAGAGTGAATCTAGCTGAAGACCGCAGTCAGGGGAATAGGACATTCAAGAAGAGACCAGGAAAACTAGGTCTGTTCAGCCTGGAAAAGAGAAGACTCAATGCAAATCTCATGGCTGTCTACAACTACCCAAGAGGGAAAGATAGGGAAAATGGAGTTAGGCTCTTCTGATAGGTTCATGGTGATAAGAGGAGAGACATCAGATTCAAGTTGAAATATTTTACCTTGAGAGTTGGTTAACTACTGGAACAGGTATCTTGTCCTTGGAAGTGTTCCAGACTTGACTCAACATGCCCCTAAGCAAATTCATCTAATTAAACTTGTTTTGAGCAGGTGGTTGGACTATATGATCTCTAGAGGTTGCTTCTAAATTATCATTCTATACTTTCCAGAAAGGGTTGTGTGCTGGTTTAAGGTAAACCAGCAGGAGAAAAAGAACCCAACTCACAAAAAGACTGCAAGTCAGAACTACAATT